>VZDJ01000246.1:811505-1090253 GCA_008694505.1 Cyanoderma ruficeps
CCCCCCCCCCCCACCCCCAACTCGTTCTTCTTGCTCAGAGGCACAGAAAATAATCAGGACCTCTAAATCTTCACATAATGCAACCCCAGGCAGAAAGGACATGACATTCTGTGGAAGATTCCAGCTCCTTCCCAAATGTCCCCACTCACTTCTTGCACAGACTGAAGCTGGACAGGGCAATGCTTGTCTCATGGCCTGGACACATTTACATGTCCTTGCCCACCCAACTGATGCCTCACCTCTTCAGGAGGTCCAAACTCTACCTCTGCCTGGAAAACTTCCTTGACTGGTCAGAGGTGGTTCTGTTTTAACACAAATGCCTTACTTCCCAGCAATGCCCCCACTGACCCCTAGGTCTGTGTGTTCTGGGATTTCATGCAAGGAAAGCAAGACCACCTGCAAGTTACCTGCAGCATTCTCTGCTTTCTGCTCCAGAGGGGACAGGTGCTGTGCAGGAGGGCTGGCAGCTCGGGGACTTGTGCTTGCAACAAGGACATCTCCAGGAGCCTGCAGAGAAAGGGGACAAGCATTCCCTTAGCACAGCTGCTCCAAAGAACAAGGCTACCAGGGACCTGCTGCCCTGGAAAAGCCAGCTGCTTGCTCGGATAGGGTCTGCTTCCCTTCAAGTGAGGCTCATTTTGGGACATTGGCCACATCCCTGCATCCAGTGACAACCTCAGCAAAGGTGCTGACGCAGCAAGGAGGAGTCCACACAGTCTGAGTGTTGCTCCTGGGAACTCACCTTTTCCCTCGGGGAATTTGGCTCCAGCTCAGGCCTGTAAAGGAAAAGCTATTTTAATAATTTAAATTCTCTCTGAAGGCGAGTTAGAGGTGATGAAGGCAGCGTATGGGACTGCAAGGAAGGTGCAGCTTCCTAAGCACATCCAGAGGCTGTTCCAGCCAAGCACATCAAGGTTGGGCTGTAAATTCCTCGGAGGGACTGTTCCACTGTGCTCCTGAACACCCCATAACCACCCTGGGCCCCAGTAGCAGGAAAGGAGAGGACTCTGACAGCCTTGGGCTGTCCCTTCCACAGAGCAGACCTGACTGACCACCAGCATTCCGAGACTAGTGGCAGCCAGGAATTCCAGGATGCCCAGGACATACCACCGCTCACCCCAGTGAAGGACTTAACTTCACCGTGCCTGAACAGCACAACTTGAAATCTCATCCAGCCCCAGACAGCAACACCTGAGCAGTCCCTGACAAAATCTGTGACAGGAAAGCCACCTGGAGAGTGTCCCTTCCCAACAGCCTACATGGCAGCCTCACCTTGTGCTGCTGGTCACATCTTCTTCCACAAAAGCCTCCAAGGAGCTCTGACCTGGAGAGGAAAGCCTAAGTGGAGCTGGGAATTTCATGCTCCCAACAGCCACAGAGTGCACATGGAAGAGCTCAGGCTTCCTCCCAGGAATGTGGATTGCTCAGCTTTCCCCACCAGCACCACACCGCCCTCGAATGCCACTGAATCTGGAGTGGGCTGGGAAGGCAGAGCACCGAGGCAGCAGCTCTGCTGCCTGCAGCCTGCTCCAGCTGCCTGTGTCACAGCCAGCATTCCCAGGCCATTGGCTGCAGCTCCTGCCTCCCTGCACGCTCTGGTGCAGGGATCCGGGGGGTTTGGGCTGATTCCAGGCTCATTCCACCCCCCCATCACACCCCTTCGCTCCAAGTGTTATAACAAATGCCTGGATACAGCGTGACTCAAAGCTGACAAAGCTGAATTCCAGAGGCCTCCATGCTCCACCACAGCCCATTTGCCTGCAGCAGCAACCATTTTGGAAAGCCCAAACAGCCCAACCCTGTCAGGAGCAGCAGGAATAGCGGATCCAAGGGATTCAGAGCTACTAGGAATAGCCGGGGCTCCATGACCCCTGTTCCTCTGGTGATACAGCTAGTTTGAGTCTCTTCTATCCTCACCCAAAAAGCATTTAAGCTCCTCTGCCCACTTCAGCCTAACTTCAGGGCTGCGCTTTCAGCCCTATTGATTTTTTTGAGAGCTGGCAGATGCCATAAATTAAAGCCCTTCCCCAGAGAATGCGGCAGTCTCTCCTGATCCAAAGGCACATGTGGCTGGAACCAGCCTGGCCACGTTCTCCCTTCCACAGTTGTGCTTTTTGCCCATTCCAAACCTGTCCACTGCAATTCCACCTGCCCCCCAGCCTTCACCTGCTGCACCAACACCCTGGCTTGAAGCTGCACCTCAGGAGCCCACAAGGACAAGGAGACTTGGGGGAGCCAAAGCCAGGGATGAGCCGCTCCATTCCTACATGGAAGCAGTGCAGGGACTCACAGCTCACTCTGCTGGAGGCCGAGGAGGATTCTCGCGCTGCTGCCTTCCTGGCCATGGCCTTGCCGATGGATCTCCGGATCATTTTCTCCCTCCTGCTGGCCAGAGAGCATTTTTGTGCCAGGGAAGCCCTGTGGCTCTTGCGGGAGGCACCCACCCCGCTCCGGCGGCGCATCCTGGATTTCTCCATTCCACTTTTACTGGGGGAGACCTGGAAGAGCTGTGTCTCAAGGCCTTGAGATCCATCTCCTTGGAGTGCAGCAGGATCGCCATTCCAAGCAGCCTTGGGAGTGGAAGTGCTGGCTCTCCTGGCATCCTGCTCCCCATCCCTTCCTGGCTGTTCAGCTGGGATCTCAGGGACACCAGGGACCTCCTGGAACTCAGCTGCCACGTCCCCCGCAGGCAGCTGCTCCTCCAAAACTGCTGGAGGGGCTGCATCACCCCCAGCAGCACCCTGGGGACATTCCTGGCAATCCAGATCCGCCATGGGAACAAGTGCTTCTACAGGCTGCTTCCCAGGCAGAGCCTGGGGCTGGGGTGTGATGCCAGCCTGAGTTCCCAGAGCACAGCCAGGCACAGATACATCCTGCCCCTCACAGCCAGAGCTCCAGGGCTGCTCCTGGCTCAGGGACTGCTGGGAATTCAGACTGGAAGACAGCAGCTTGTCACCACTCCTC
Organism: Cyanoderma ruficeps; assembly: GCA_008694505.1. NCBI lineage: Eukaryota > Metazoa > Chordata > Aves > Passeriformes > Timaliidae > Cyanoderma > Cyanoderma ruficeps. Next base: position 814,470 of record VZDJ01000246.1, read on the forward strand.
CTTCGGGATAACCTTAAAGGAAAAGAATTTTGAAGGAAATGATGGAGTTTTCTGTTCCCAAATAAGTTTTAGAGAGAAAAGCAGATGGTGTAAAAGTGAAGCTGCTGCTGGGCTTCTCCACTCCACCGTTCCCCCTCATAGCCCATCCTATCCCTGTCCCCCACGGACACAGCCCAGGCAGGAGCTCACACACAAGGGCTGTGGCACACAGACACAGCTCAGGCTGGGTATCCAGAATCCGGTGTGGAGAAATGGGAGTGGGAAAGGTGCATTTCACCCTACACCAAGATCTGGGTTTAAACCCCACCCTGGGAGCAGCGCATGGCAGAGGACAGCACCTCTCCTCAGAGGGACACGTGTGTCATCTTCCTGCTGACAGGTTTGGCTGCATCAGCACCTCTTCCCAAGCCAAGTTTAAATGAGGGAAAACACAAACAGGAGTTAGCTGGGCCTCTCTTCTGGAGAAGGTGTGACCTGAACACCCCAAGCAGGGCTGAGAGCTCTCCCCGCTCTGATCCGCAGTGCTGCTTTTCCTGCTCTCCCTCGCACACACACAAACCTCCCACGCTCCCGCTATTCCTGCTGCTCTCCCCACCCTCCATGTCTGCTTCCTGACAGTCTCCCAGCTCTAACTCTTCCTCCTGTGGGCTTTTCACCATGGTTAGCATGATTTTAGTGCCCTAACACACCAACAGACCAGGTTTGGGCAGCTTTAAAAGCGTGGTGAGTTCTAAGTAAATCACTTGGAATTTCCACTGAAGTCCCTCGATAAACCCTTGGAGTCTCCCTGCCTGCTGGTGCTGGGAACACATCCCTTTCCCAAGTTTTCCAGGCACTGACACAGAGGGAGTGAACACCAGGAGCAGCAACCTCAGGCTAAAAGCCAAACCCAATGAGACAAAGCCCAAATCTAAACAGACAAGAAAATAGAGTGTCTGTTATTCTTTAACTATAACCAGGAAAAAAAAAAAAAGTGAAGGAAAGCAGCCATCTTTATCCTCAACTCTCACCAGAATCCAAACAGTGATCAATCCCAATGTGCCCCTTCGATAACTCAGGGAATGCAGGAACTGCTTTGTTTCACCCAAACACAATGAGGGAGAGCCAGAGCAAACTCACCCACTTACCTCCTCCTGCCCAGCTCCCTGTTTTCCTTCCTCATCCAGGAGGACTGCCTTTTCCTGAGCTTCCTCCTCTGCGATGGTGTTTTGGGCAAGAGCATGGGCTCATCCCTGAAGCTGCTGTAAGGCAGAGCACAGATTGCTTCCCCTACTGCCCACATCAACCCTCCCAAAACAAATGGAAGGATGGGGCCCAAATCCACCCACAGCCAGCTCAGGTGGGCCCAGAGGGGTCCCCTCAGGGCAGCCTCTACCTCTTGAGCATCCTCATGCCCTGCTCCTCCACCTCCCGCAGCCAGGCCAGGTGCTTGAGCTGAGCATCGCAGAGGAAGCGGAACAGCCTCTGCCCACACACTTCCAGCAGCTGCTGGGGACCCTCCGCCATTGGCTTGCCTGGAACAGAGAGGAAGAGGACAAGGCTGGTGGACAGCCACAACAGCCCACAATGTGGGAAAGAGAGAGGCGGGCGCTGGGGCATGGGTGTTGGGGGTCCCCCTCCACGCCCCAAGGAATCCCTCCCAAGCTCCCAGGGACTCTCCAGAGGATTCGCTCCCCCCCAACCAGAGCTCCCGCTGCCTCCTCGGCGCACCACACCCTCACAGCCTGGGCCGTCCCTTCCCACCCCGAGGTTATCCCCGGCCTCCGCCAGTCACAGCGCGCACCTCCCAATCTCCGGGCTTTTATTGGTCTTTTCGCCCGTCCGTCACCCCAGCAATTAAAGGGAGCGTCCCGTGGCCCCGCCCCCCTCAGGCCCCTCCTTCTGAGCCGAGACCTCCCGGAGCAAGGGGCGGGCAGAGCGGCGCCGGGTGCGAGGCCCTCCCCTAGCAGCCAATGGGAAGGGCGGGCCGTGGGGGGGGGGCGGCGGGCGGTGATTGGCTGCCCTGGGGAGCGGGGCCGTGTTTGAACGGCGTGCCGCGCGCGCGGCCGTTGACGCTGAAGCGATGGCGGCGGTGGGGCCTGAGGCGGCCGCGGGGCCTGCGGCGGCCGCGGCGCCTGCGGCGGCCGCGGCGCGGACGCTGGAGCTGCCCGCAGAGTGCGACCGGCGTCTGGCGCAATTCCTGCAGCAGGTGGACGAGAACGATATGGTGTGGCTGGATGAGATCTATGAGGAGGCAGTCAGCATGTTTGTCAGGTACCCGCTCCCCGCTAGGCCTCCGCCCCTACCGGCCGCCCTCTGTGTTGGTCCCGTCCTGATCTCCCCTTCCTCTCTAGCAACTACAACGACGAGCTCGAGCTGATGCCCAAGACGCCGTCGCAGAAGAAACGGCAGCGGAGGAAGCGGCTGTCCGCCTTGCAAGAAGAAGAGCCGGAGCCCGGCAGGAAGCGGTGAGAGGCGGGGGGAGCGGGGATCGGGGAGCCCCGTTCGGGGCGGGCGGTGGAAAGGGGGAGCGCAGATGGTGTCCTCGGGGCCTGGAGAAGGGAGGGAGCCCGTGGGAGCCTGAACAGACCTGCTGCTAAGGGTTCAGGGAAACAATGCCCTCTACGAAGCGTGTCCTGGCGATCCCCTCCTTTGTCCAATGGAGTTCTCCTTCCTTCGTCCCGCGCGTCCCGGTGGTGTTAAAGGTCCGATCAGACCCTGAGTGTGGGGCACCCTCGGTCGAAAAACATTGGATTTCCATTCTCATGGGAAGTGCTTTTATTGTTGCCTGGTTCTATATCCCCGTGTCTCTGTCTGTTATCTTTCTACTTTAAAGTCATTACATCCTTTAATTACTGTCTGCATTAGCTGCTTCGTACAGCTCTGTGTCTCCTGGGCCCATCCCAGGTGTTTTGGTTCCATGCCTGTGTGTGTACGGAAGGACTCGGGGCTGTTCCCAACTCCTGTTCCCATCTAACTCACTGTTCCTGTGATCAGACTCTCCAGGAGGAGGAACGGCAGCATCAAGCTGGTGCCTTCTGTGCGATCTTCTCAGCGACTCCAGAACAAAGAAAACCTGGAACTCAGCAGGGCTGAGGCCAAAGAAAACTCTCCACCACGGCATGTGACACGATCCCGGGCTGCAGCCTCTGCCTGTAGCTCCAAGGTGGTTCCTGAGACCCCTCCTGCCGTGCAGGCAGCAGGGAAGGATCCCCGGGTGGAAGCTGACCACGTTGATACTGCAGTGCCTCTCCAGAGGAGCGGAGCAGATCTGGTAGAGCTGCTCCCCACGAGCTCAGGGAATGGCTCTCCCAAGGAACATGGTGTTCCCAAATCACCACTGGTGCCCACAGCCCCTGAGCTGGTGGTGCCCTGTACTCTCGAGGCCAGCCAGCCTGTGCCCGAGCCGCACACAGCGAGGACAGCCAATGTCACTGTCATCTTGAGCCCAGGGGCTGGGCTGGAGGAGGGGGTTGGATCCCCACGGGAACACAGCCAGGCTCAGGAGCCTTCCCAGCCCCTGGGGAACAGCTCAGGGACTCCGACTGGCTCCCGGCTCAGCCGCCGCTCCGTGCGCCGGAGCCTGATAGGGAAAGGCTCCCTGAGCCGCAGAACTTCCCTGGTAGAGAAATACTCCCTGGCCAGCAAGAGGGAGAGCATGATCCGGACATCCATCGCCAAGGCAGCGAGCAAGAAGAAGGCGGCTCAGAAGAGATCCGTGTCCGCGGACGGTGAGTTTAGGTGTTGTGGGGGTGGTTCTGCTGCTTTCTACTGCTGAGGAAAGCAAAGTGCTGGTGCTGAGTCTTCAGTGTGGGGGTTGGAGCTGAGCTTCCTGGACTAGACAGGCTGCAATCCCTCATGGAAGTTCTCCCTGGCTTTCTGGAGCCCCTCCCCGCCCCGTGAGCACAGAAACCCAGTTGACTGAATTCAGCCTTGTAAATCACCTGGGAAATTAGCATCAGTGTCTCTATTTCGGTGTAGCTTTAACTGTTGCTAATTTGCTGAGAGAAGGTGCTAATCCTGGAATCCCAGGATGGTTTGGGTTGGAAAGACCTTAAAGATTACCCAGATTGCTCCAAGCCCCATCTAACCTGGCCTTGGACACTTCCAGGGATGGGGTAGCCACAGCTCCTCTGGTCAGCTGGTCTTCCCAGTTTCTGTGGGGACAGCTGGCAAAGCTGAGAAGGATTTGGGGATCCAAAAGGGGTGATGGATTCTCCTAAAGTCATGTCTGTTTCCTGCAAGGTGAAATTCTCACCAGTTCCCTTCTCCTTAGCAGGATCTGACTGCTGGTTCTAGAGTTTGTTTGAGAAGGGAATTTTGAGGCTGGACTTTGTAGATTAAAAGTCTCCCACAATTTTACAGTTGATGGCTGAGGCAACATCAGTCTCATCTAAACTGCTGGAATTATTAAACAAGCTGGAGAGAGGGTCTTCACCAGGAACTGGAGCGACAGGACAAGGGGAAATGGGTTCAAACTGAAAGAGAGGAAGTTTAGATGGGATATATGGAAGGAATTCTTCTGTTTGAGGGAGGCAAGGTCCTGGCATGTGTTGATAGAGAAGCTGTGGCTGCCCCACCCCTGGAAGTGTCCAAGGCCAGGTTGGACAGGGCTTGGAGCAACTTGGGCTAGTGCAAGGTGTCCCTGTTCAAGGCACGGGGGGGGACTGGATGAGCTTTTAAGGTCCGTTCCCACCCCAACCAGTCTGTGATTGTTTGCTGCTGTGGTTATTCATGGCAGGTTCTGGTTGTGCCGGAGCCTCTGAGCTCAGTGCAGCAGAGCCAGCTGGAATGCTGGCTTGGGAAGCAGCACTCCCACTATAAATAAGGCTGGCTCTAACTGCTGTTGATGTCCAGTCAGGGCCCTGCAGATAAGCCCGAGGCCAAGCCCTGCCCCATTAGTGCCAGCTTGTGGAATATCACCCTGAACTCATCCATAATTGAAAACTTCTTTCCTGCTCTGGAACTGCTGGCCACATTCCTGCCGTGCCACCTGGATGCGCTCCTGTGCCCCCCCCCTGCCCTAGGATAGGATAGACCCTTCTGCAGTGTCTGGAGATCCTTGTCCCACCAGATCCTTGGCTATACCCCAGCCTTACAGCTCAGGTGTGTTTTTTCTTCTCCCACAGCCTCCAGCTCCATAAGTGTGCAAGAAGATGAGGAAACTGTTGTCAAAACTGGGTGAGAATGCTTTCCAGTTATTTATTTATTTATCCTCACTGCCCTGCTTGCAGGACTTTTTCAGTGCCATTCTTGGTGTAAAATCTAAGTGGCTTCCCAGTTTCCTCAGTTCTGCTAAGCACAGCCCCTTTTGTCTTTCTTTTTTTTCTAGGCCTCCTCCTGGACCCTCCACCCCCTCCAAGCTGGTAAGACTTAGGCAGGGATTAAAAGCATTTGTGTCTGTGTGGATTTGGGAGAAAAATGTGTGGAATACACCTTATTGGGAAATTTGAGAGCTCTGGCTGTGGATTCTCAGACTTTGTAACCTGCCCCATAGCAGTGAGTGAGGAAGGCCCAGAGCATCTGGCTCAGAGGTGGATGAGCCCATCCAAGCCTCTGTGGTTCTAGTACTCAGACTAGGGCAAGTCGTAATCACAACATTCCAGAACCAGCAAAACTAAAACCAGCAAAGTTGTCTTTGGGAAATGAGCACATGTGACCCATGGCTTTGGGTGCAGGTGGAAGTGTTCTGTGAGAAGGGTGTTAAAGTCTCGGATGCTTTCCAAGATTCTCTGACTAAAACATGGCCTTTCTTCTGTCATTTTCCGAAATCGGTTGAAATTGTTGCACACCACCCTGAGCCTGACCTCAGGGTTGAGTCCTGCTTGGTCTTCCTTTTTAACCTCTTGCTAGAGATCAGTGTGGGAAGATTCAGTCTCCAGTCTTTGCAGGTAAAAAAGCCTTATAGTTTAGGAAAGTTTGGTTCACCTGGTGTCATGCTTTGCACACTGTGTTTTTAAAGCTTCTTTTGGCCTTTTGGTCAGACCTGCAGGTAATTCAACACTTGTTAGTTTGGACACGCACAGAAATTTGTGAATGTTATTGAGGTCAACACCTTTCCCTCCACAATCCTCACTGAGGCAGTAATCCTGGGGTCATGTCAGTGTTTTGTCCAGAATAAATTTCAATGAGCAGAGCCTGAATTAATGGAGCAGAGCAGTGACTTGAACCTCTTGTAGAAACAAGGAGAGCTGTTAGAGCTGTGCAGAAACCCAAAAAAAGTCAGTTTTTCTAGGCCCTGCAGAAGCAATTGGGGAGGATGAATTCTCCATCAGTTCCTTTTCCTCTCTTCCTAACACAGTGAAGTTCTGACCAGGAGGTAATGCTGGTGCTGCTAGCTGAGAGCAATTCCTGAACCACAACCCATTATCCCAGCGGAGCGTGCTCCAGCCTAAGTGCAGGGGCAGCGAGCGGCGATGGGTATCCCATAACAAACAGATAAATCATGGAAATGAGCCATTTGCCTGCTGTCTCCAGGCTCCCCATTCATCACTGCTCAGGGAAATGGGAACGCTGGCCAGAGCTCCGGCAGCACAGATTTACAGCTTGGAAGGCTCCTGGCCTTAATAGTTGATGAGCTGGTTGAGTTTAACTGGTTGAGTGCAGATGCTCGTGTTAATGTTCCTGTCTCTCCTGATGATGCAGCATCCAGGGCTTTGCCAAGAGGTGGTTTGGAATTCCCTGGTAATGCTGCTGACCTTACTTATGTGAGAACCACCCTATGATATGAACCAGGAACGGGCCGTTTCCATGTGCGATTGTCCTGAAGCCCCTTTGCTTTTTCCACAGGATTCCCGAAGCCCTCGGATGTCCCTTCGCTCCCACACAGTCAGCAAAAACAGGCAGCCCCAGGAGACGAACAGCAGTGGTAATTCCAGTGAGTTTTGGGGCAGCACTTTGGGAAGGTATCATTTTGGGAGGCTGGCTGGGAAGCTGGAAAGATTGACTGGTTAATTTGAGAGTTCAGTTTGAAAGATTAATTAATGTTTGATGAGCAGGGATTTGTTTCAGACAATTAGCAGTGAGAAAACTCTGTGCTGTAGTTGTTGCCATCCTGGCAAGCACACAGAGATGGATATAATGAGACTGGAGGGTTGTGGGAGGCCCAGTTGAGCTCTGTTGCTGAAGCTGTGCAGAACCTAGACAGCTTTGGGCAGCTCTGCTTTGTCTGGAATTTCCAGGTGGGAATGGTGCCATGTGAGGCAGGTCCTGCCATGCCTACTCAGGCAGGTGGTTTTGCTGTTCAGTAAACTGCTGCATCCCTGCTCTGCTGTCAAGTCTGTGTTAGAGGCGATTTTTCCTGCTAGAACTCACGGTATAACTGTTCTCTTTCAGAAAACAATTTATGTAAGAATGGGGAGACCCTGAAGCCACCCCAGAGTGCCAGGTATGTCCTGGTTGAAAGTGTCTCAGGCAGGCTGTGGTCCTGTTCCAAACAGGTTCAGTGCTGGGATACTGTTCGCTGACCTTAATGTTTTTGACTGTGAAACTTCTGCAAATAAGTTTTTCCTGTCTCCATGATTCCATGATTTAATTTTTATTTTCTATTGCATTAGGATGTTATTTATTGGCTAACTGTGCATGCACAATCTTAGAATCGCAGACTGATTTGGGTTGGAAGGGACATTAAAGCCCATCCAGTTCCACTCTCTGCCATGGGCAGGGATGCCTTCCACTATCCCAGTTTGCTCAGAGCCCCATCCAACCTGGCCTTAGACACTTCCAGGCATGGGGCAGCCACAGCTTCTGTGGGCAGCCTGTGGCAGGGCATCCCCACACTGGAATCTCTCTTAAGCCCGGGATAGTTTATGGCTCTTTCCAGCCCTGACTTGGAGGCATGAGGAGGATTTGCCCGGTGTGATGGGCTGTGCTGTCTCACAGGAGGAAGCCGAGCTACAAGAGAGCCGTGGATGAGCGCTATGACCACCAGCAGGCAGAGGAGGGAGGGCTGTCTCCTCTCAGGAGGAAGACCCCATCCCCAGTCCTCCCAGCCAGCAAGGTGAGTTCCTTGTAACCCTGGAATGCCTCACCAAGACCCTTTTTTACACACCCCCACTTGCACTTTGCTGTTCCTCCCACAGGTGGTGCACCCGTTCAAAACATTCCTGCACACCGTGCAGAAGAATCAGCTCCTCATGACACCGAGCTCCGTGGGGAGGAATGGGGTCATAAAATCCTTCATCAGACACAACACCCCTCTCCAGGCTGATCCCAAGGTAAGAGGAGACTCTGCTGTAAGCCAGTACATGGTGGTTTCATTAAGTGCCTAACTTAAAGCACAGCCATGAGAGGAGTTTTGCAACCCATTTGAAACTGAGTGATTTGAAGTGGTCTGCTTACACTTAAATAAATAAAGTTGGGGTTAGTCGGCTTACTGAAGAATTTCAGTTTGAACTCTAAGCTTTATTCCTGCATTTTTCCCCTGTGCTATTGGCAAGTAGCAGTCACAGATGAAAACTGGGAAACAGAAATCCAGTGGATTGCGAATGTTGAGTTGTATTGATAACTGAAGCCTGTAGATCCCTAGTCTCCTTTCTAGGACTTCTCTCATCAGTGAGATTGAGCAAATACCTCTTAAATCCAAACTTTGGAGGCTTTCCAAACCCTTGAGGCAGGAGAAAACATGAGGCTGTTGTGGATGTGGGGCCAGTCAGACAACTGCTGGTGTCCAGATGGAGCAGGCATCAGTATCAGTGATGGATCCTGTTGGGATCAGCAGCACACCTTGGCTGGCTGCAGGCAGGTGCTTCTGCACTACCCCAGGGAGTTTTCCAAGCCCCTGGTTTTCCAAGCCAGGAGCAATTCCGGACGGAGGGATTTGAGGGCTAGGTCTAGACAAGCTTCCTGGATTCACTCAGAGCCATGCTGGAAGCCGTATGCTGAGCGGGAATTACTCATACTCCTGATACCCAACAACTCATCTGCAAAGTAGGCAGCTCTGGGGCTGGTTTTCCCTTGCAGGAGAGCTGAGAGGGAGAAAGAGGAGGGCAGGATGCAGAAATTGGTATTCCTGCATCTAGCAGCCTAATGGCAGAGCTTCCTAGAGCTGTGCTCAGAGGCTGGCTGTGCTCCAGCAGGTCAGGGAAGGCCATTGGGAAGCAGTGAAGGATTCCAGCTTCAATCTCATTGGGTCCCTGCTGATGTTAGTGTCAGTACTACAAAGGAGTTAATAGGATGAGAAAAGAGTCTTGTGGCTAGGGAGTGCTTCCTCTGCTGCTGTCAGTTTGTGGAATGTTTTAGGTTTCATTCCAGTGCAGGCAGCTCCCCCTTGGGAGTTTTTCCGTGTGGGAGCTAAACACAACTAAATAGCAGCAGAGCAATAAGATGTAATTGTTAGTTTTATATTAACCAGGTTGGATGCTGACAGCACCAAACATTTACAGCACAGAGCCCAGTGTAAGGGATTCCCTTGGATAATGCCCATGCTGACCTGTGGATTTGTGCTGAGACCAGGCCTGCTTTGGCACGGAGTGGCTTGATGTTAATCCATTTGCTGTGGTTGTAGTGGTGGCTGGATCTTGCTCCCCTGACTGACAATGTGCCTAGGCTGGGTCAGAAAAAGGAGCAGAAAGCCCCTGTTTGGCTGGCACATGGAGCTGGCCGCGTGCCGGAGCAAGCTGGGAGCTCTCGGAGTGCTCGTGGTTCACCAGCAGCTCTTCCCTCGTGGGAGGCACAGGCACCAGCGGGAGCTCAAGGTGTTTCCTGGAGCACCATCTGTCCCCGCGCTCGCCGCAGGAGGTGGGAGCCATGCCAGGCATTAGCGCTGCTTGGTGGCTCCTTTGCACCAAAAGAAAGCACGGGGCTGGCTGCCTGCAATTCCTGAGGATGCTGCCTGGGCTTCCAAAACTGATGCTCCTGTTTCAGCACTCCAGCTTCTCCTCTTCCTCCCTGAGATTCACAGCAGTGTTTTCCTTGCATAGGTCCATTCATGACCAAGTCATAGGCTGCCTGAGCTCTGCTCCAGGGCTGTCACCAACCCATATTTCTGCCTGCAGCTCCTTGCTGTCACCTCTGGGCCCAAAGCAGCTGAGGTGGGAAAGAGTACTGGCCAGTGGGTACAATGACATTTCAATTCCCCGCAGGCAAAGGAGAGGCAGAAGCTGGAGACTCTGCAGAAGAAGCAAGAAGCTGAGCAGCTGAGAATGCAAAAGGTGGAGGAGGAGAAGAAACGGCGACTTGATGAAGCAAAGCTGTGAGTAGTAGTGGTCACACTGCTCTTGGCATCTGTAGGTTCCTGTGTCCAGGTGTTTTATCTTGCAGAAACTGTGCAAGCAGCAGAAACTCCTGTGGGCACAGGCAGTGTTTGTCCTTGGGGTATCTCTGGAATGCTGATACAAAGCATTGACTGTCCTTACCGCCCACTGCTGTAGCTTTTTGTCTTGAGTCCCCACTTTCTGACAGAGCTTAAACATGGCTGGTGCTTAAATGAATGGGGAATTTGGGCCATTGAATTTCCTACTGTGTCTTTTTGGCCTGGTGCTGAGCTAGGGGGCGCTCACCTGGCTGGAACACGATGGTGAGCTGGGCTGTGTCCTCAGGAAGCGCGAGGAACGCCTGCGCAAGGTGCTGCAAGCCCGGGAACGGGTAGAGGAGATGAAGAAGGAGAGGAAGAGGAGGATCGAGCAGAAGATTGCGCTGTTTGATGAGAAGACTGAGAAGGTACAGCCCCTGCAGAGCTTGTTTGGGACAATCAATAGCCACTGAGGCAGTTGGCAACGCACAAATGTGCTCTCTGCAAAGAGGGGCACGGAGGCCGCTTAGTTTCTAGAGGCTGAACCAAAGAGTAGTTGAATAAAGAACTTTCCAGAGCCTTGGTAATCCTGAGGGACAGCCTTTCACTGGCTACAGATAATGGCAGCTGAACCCCTGTTTCTCCATAATCACGAATCTAAATGGGCTTTATTAATGCTCTGGTAGATGGGAAAAGGACTTGCAATAGATAAAGGTGGCCTAATGGCCCCAAGGTTTTATCTGCTGTTTCTCCCAGCTGAGTAATAGGAGAAAGCAAACTCCCTTCCTTCAGAGCTTTCCTCAGATCCCAGACTTCCAGGCAGTTTGTGCAGGGGCCTGGTGGTCATTTGTCTGCTTTGATTATCGCCAGCTGCCTGTCTGCGTGGCTCTGAGGTTATATTCCAATGACTTTGTGGGACTGGATGTGTAAAGCCCAGGATGGGGTCAGGTCTTCCTAGGAGGATGTAAAACAAGGTCATTGCCCTAAATATGACCTTTTTAAAACAGAGCACAGGCCCCCTTGGTTGCTGGGGAAAAAGGAGGAAGGGTTTGCCCTGTGAGGGGTCCTGCTGTGCTGTCTTACCTGAGGCTGGGTCTGTGTGTGCTCCAGGTGCGAGAAGAAAAGCTGGCAGAGGAGAAGATCAAGAAGAGAGTGGCTGCCAGAAAGAGGGAGGAAGCGGAGGCCCGACGCAGACAAGAGGAGGAGGCCAGGAGACAAAAAGCTCTGCAGCAGGTGTGTGTGTGTGGGCCTGTTCTGTCCCACAGGAAGAGCTGGGCAGGGGATCCACCCGCCTTGGGCACTGGGAATTTACCCCCAAGATGTTTCCCTGCCCTGTAGTGATGGGGATTTGGGTCAAGTGCGGGGTTCCTGGTGCTGTCCCCCTGCTCCTGTCAGGTAAGTAACTCCTGCCTGGGCTTACAGGAGGAGGAGGAGGAACGCCGGCGCAGGGAGCTGATGCAAAAGAAGAGGGAAGAGGAGCAGGAGCGTGCCCGGAAGATCGCTGAGCAGAGGCAGGCAGAGCAGGACCGGGAGAGACAGTTGGCTGCAGAGAGAGAACTGGAGAGGAAGAGGGAGCAGGAGCGGATCCAGGCAGAAAAGTAAGGCAGAATCGCCATTTATGTACCAAATTCTGTGCTGGGGTTGAAACGCAGCCAGAGCAGAGGGCAGGAGCGGAAGGCTGGAGCAGCAGGGTGCTGCAGTGACCCGGCAGCACAGCTCTGCACTGCTGCTGGTGCTGAGCTACCAAGGAAGAACTCTGGGCTCAGCGATGTCAGAAGTGTTGTGGGGAGTGCCTGAAGAGCTGTGAGCAAGGGAGGGCACTGGTGTGGTTCTGGGAGTGAGTGCTTGTGCTGTGGTTCCCAGGCTCCGGGAGCAGCAGGAGAAGGCTGCCCGCCTGCAGAAGGAAGCAGCGGCTGCTAAGGAGCGGGTCCGCAAGGAGATGGAGAAGAAGGAGGTAAGTGATTGATTTTGGGAAGGGATAGAGCCACACAGTCTGGCTTCAGCAGCTGTTGCTGTTGGAGCAGCTCAGCTGGGATGCTGTGGGGAGCCCTGAAGAGCTACTGTGGCACTTCTGAGCAGGAAGTGGGACCTGTTTGACACAGTTACGGTACCATGGGGAGACTTGACCTCTAAAAGTATTGTTTACTAGTCTGGGAAGAGGCCAAGATCAGTAGCACAGATTTCTGCAGATGGCCAGCTGGTTTCTGGCTATCATAGCCCCAAGATAAAGTCAGCAGCAAGTTTTCCAGGGCAGGAGGCCCTGGCTTTGTCAGGGAAAGGCAGCTGATGCTCTAGCATGGGGGTCAGTGTGTTTGTGCGCTACTGAGGAAGCTGCACCATGTCCCAAGCACTCCTCAGCAGCACAAGGAACAGCTGTAATGAGGTGCTTGGATATTTTGCTGGCCACAAAGATGGATGGCTGGGTTGGCAGTGTAGTTCCTAAGGGTTATCCTGTGGGTGTCTCTTGGCAGCAGGAGCAGCAGATGCTGGCGGAGAAGAAGAGGCAGGAGGAAGAGCAGAAGAAACTGTCAGAGGAGCAAAAGGCCAAAGACAATGCCCGGGCACCACTCCTGGAAAACAAGGAGGTAGCTGGTCCTTAGGGATGACAGCACAATTCAGTCCCAGCACTGACCCACTCTTGCCTTGGGCGGTTCCACCCTTTGCTCTTATCTGCCTTTCCAATAACAATTCTGTAAATCCTGGTTATCTGGGGTTGACTCCACGAATATTTCAATGATGGAGGGAAGCAGTAGGGATTGGACAGGGTCCCTGGCTGTGGGCAAAACAGCAGCTGTGGGAGGTGTCTTAAGTGCCTCTTAAACACCGGAAAGACCTCAGGGGCAGAAAGTGCTGCAAGTTTTATTTCGGGTCAAATTTGGGAACAGCCACAAGGTGGCAGCACAGCCTGTGGAATGGTGGTTTGGCAGGGAAGAATCCTGCTGGTGTGTATGTCCTGAACATTAACAAGAAACACGTGGTTTTTGTCCCCTTGCAATGCTCAGAATCTTAATCTTTAAGTGCAGAACCGGTGGGCGGGAGCTAATGTCACTGGGTACAAAGCCATGAAGGGCATCTCTAGTGGGGAAGGACAACTGTGTCTAGCTCTCCAGAGACATATTTCCTTATTGAAAACTGAATTTCTACTGAAAATTTCCAGTTGAAAAAGCTGAAATTCACAGTTGTAGGTTTTCTCCTTCCCTTACACTTCTCCTCTGTGCCGTTCCCATTAGTGTGAGCTCGATTTGGCTGAGCTGGTGGGCAGGTTCTCTGTACAGCAATTAGCAGCTTTATATCATTAATCAAGCCCAGAAGTTGGGTTGCAGAGTGTTTAGAGCATGTGACTCTGCTCCAGTGACATCAAACCTCCAGTTAACCTTGGCTTGACTGCCGTGGAGCTCTGTTCTATTAGACCCGTTAGATCCATCTATTGCTTTGTGTTCATTCCACAGATGGCAAATTAATTAGCCTAATTAAACAGGAGAAGGCCATGTACAACCATCACTGGGTCACAACTCTGGAACTTGGGTCAAGCTCTTGGGTCCAAACTTGAGAACTGCCAGACTCAGGGTTTACTATGAGGTGACAGCATGAGGTGGGGGTGAGCTGGTCCAGCTGTAGCTTGAAGCCTGATGGTGCTGCTGTATCCAACACCTGTGGAATGTGTTTCCCTTCTAGAATTCCCCTGCCTGCAACTCATATGAGATGACTCCACAGAGCAGGAAGGATCTCAAGGTGTCTGTGACAAGCTCGAACGACTACGGGATGGACCTGAACAGTGACGACTCGACAGATGATGAGAGCCAGCCACGCAAGCCTGTCCCTGCCTGGGCCACTGGTATGTGTGTGTGGAGGGATGTGTGTGTCCAGGGCCCCCAGCACACTGTGGGACCTGATGTGGGGCTTTGCTCAATTCCTCCTGCCTGGAGGAGTGTAAAGTACTCCAGCACGGAATGAGTACTTCTGTGCCCAATACTGGACAGGAGCTTGGAGCAACCTGGTCTAGTGGAAGGTGTCCCTGTCTATGGCAGGGGGTTGGAACTGGATGAGTTTTAAAATACCTTCCAACCCAACCAAAACCATTCCATGATTCTATGTGGAATGTGGAATCAGGGGCTCTTCCCACCACTTGGGGATCTTGTCACAATGTAACGGGGAACAAATACTCTGCTAAGCTGCCTTGGAGTGATGAGAGATGAGCAGAGCGGGGACACACCACATACAGCAGCCTACACAGCAATCCCAGTTAACAAAATGAACGCAACCCTCGTCTGTTCCCGCAGGGAATCAGCTCAGCCAGGCCGTGATCCGGCAGTACTACAACCCCCCTGACGTGGACGCGCTGTTCGGGGCCATCCCCAGCCCCAAGCTGGAGCACATCTTCTACAAGAACAAACCCCGCTACTTCAAGCGCACCAGCTCGGCCGTGTGGCACTCCCCGCCCACCCTGGTAGCCAAGCCAGCCCTGGGGCTGCCCTGTGCCCTTAAGAAGCCCTGAGGTGAGCGCAGGTGTGCAGCAGGTGTGCCTTCCTGTCTCCAGGTGAGGAAGGAGTAACTCTTCACTTTAAGTATTTAGGTTCTAGTGTTGAATAAATGGCAGCTTTCCCTGGGTTCCTGCGCCCCGGTTTGCGGGGCTTGTTTCTGTCAGATCAAGCCACGAGGTGCTCCCCTGGGAAGTGCCTCTCTCTTACCCTTAGCTTGGAGCTGGCATAGACTCAGACTTTCAGCGGGTGAGGGGTGTCACCTGAAGCTGTGGGATCCGCCCTCTCTGTCCAACAGCCCTGGCAGTACCTGCCGTCGGTTGTACATCTGTGCTCCCTTTGGGGCCAGTGACAGCCAGGAACCACTGCACCAGGGCACAGTCTGGCCTGCTCCACTGCTCTTCTCAGGAAGGTGTTCCCAGGTGTGCTCTTCATCTCCTGCAATCCCAAAGGGATTCATCGCTCTTTCCCCTCCATGTGTGTGATGGTGTCCATCAGCTCAGCATGGCTGACATTTCCACAGCTGGGGCAGGATCACAGTGAGGGTCTCAGTGACATTCTGTCAGCTGTGGAGAGATGTGACCAAGGTGTGACCATGTCCCCGAGGACCCGCAAATGTGGGACCTAGCTCTAGGCCTCAATAGGAGAAATTCTGGAAAGGTTCTGGCAGACTTTTTTTGTTTCTAAGTAAAATTCCACCTATGAGGCCAGATGGGATTAAGAGGATGTTTTTAACCTTAATCCCACTTGTTCACCTTGGCTGTGACTCAGCACCAGCTCATTGTTACTTGGCCTGTTTAGCACTTCCTTTTCAGTGAGCCGCTGTTAACCGGATTCTGGCCAACCCAATTTCATTGAACCAAAAATTCCAGCTCAGCCTTCTCATTCCAGGAACCCGTAGTGGTTTAGTCATTCCTTCTGCACCCAGCCCAGCCCTGTAAAAACCCCTGTAGAGACTATGCTTTGTGTGAGGGGACATTACCCTGTCTGTTTCTGTAGCCAATGCACTGTTTGCCAGCAAACGTTCTTCAAAAGATGTGAGTTTTGTATTTAAATACACTGGTGTCTGTATTCTGGGGCTGCTCTGTATGTGCACATCTGTATCTGTGGAGTGTCTGTGCTTCTGGGGTTGCTCTGTAGATCCAGGTCTGGCTATTGCTGTCTATACCCATGGAGGGCCTGTGTTTCCATGGCCGTCCTGTGCTTCCAAGTCTGTATCCGCACGACTGCGATTTCTTGTACAAACGCTTCTGAGCTGGCCAAACACTGTTGGATAAAGTGAGTTTAATCACCTCTGGGCTCCTCACAGCTTTTTGTTACAGAAATTGAGGGTTTGGAGTCTGTCTCTTTTGTGCTGATTCCTTGAGGCAAGCAAGAATGTCTTGTCGGGGGAGAACTTCTGATCTCCAATGGAAAATCTGTGTCCCTGGGGGTTCTCCAACACTTTGTAGCACCTAATGGAGGCATTTGGTGCCTGATTTTTAAGGTTTGAGGCCTCGTGGCTGTGGGTCCACTGGGGACGTTGCTCAGTGCCCAGCCCCTGTCTCTGTGCTGTCAGCCTGGCTGGAGGTGGGACCCCCCCTCTGTGTGCAGGGCCAGCTCCAACACCTGGGCACAGACAGGGACACAACACTCAATTCAACTCACACATAATTTATTAGTGACAAAGGGGCTGTCTCCAGGCATGAGGGGATGTCACCCAGGTGGGGGGCTGGCACTGTGTCACTAGGCTGGGGAGACAGTGGGGAAGAGGGGTTTCAACAAGGTGGTGTAACCCAGTGAGGGGACAAGGTGTCCTCATGTTGGGAAGGACGCACAAAGCGTCCTCATGTATCTGTGGGGACTCACAGGGTCCAGGTCTGTCCCCAGAGGTGTAACAGGCCCCGGGTGTGGCACATCCCTGTCCCTCATGCTAGCCACGCTCGCAGATGAGCTCGACGACGCTGTGCTCCATGGGGACAGGGTCAAGGCAGCGGTGGGCGGCGCTGGCGGCCACCTCGTCCAGCAGCCCCTGCACCACGCGCTCATCGGAGGCGAAGCGCCACAGGTAGAGCTGCAGGTAGTGCCCGTCCACCTGCACCTGCTGCAGGCCGAAGCGCCCCAGCGTGCGCAGCCGCACACACTCCAGCAGCGTCTTCAGGCTGATCTTGATGATCCCCGTCAGCACCGACACCTGTGTGAGGAGGGGACAGTGGGGACGTGTGTCCACGTGGGATGTGGGGGCCCTTGTCCTGGCTGCCACCCCCCAGGAGCTTCTGAGCATGGGGACATGGACACCCTTGGCCAGTTCACTACACAGATCCCCTCTTCTCCCACCAGAGTCCTGATACCTAGGACAGGGGATGCTGGGGACACTCTTGTCCTGGTCATCAGCTCCCAGGGACCCCCTGAGCCCTGACACCAGGGACATGTGCCAGTGGGAAGGTGGGCAGTCTGGGGTCTCTAGAGATGTTTAGGGATATGGTGGTGTCCCCATGACCTCACCTTGTTGAACTCAACAGGGCTGAAGATGTCAATGCGCTCAGAGAAAAGCTTCTGGATGTTGCTGAGCAGATGGGTGTCCATGGGGGCACTGAGGACATGGACACAGGGACAGTTAGGGACTCGTCAGAGCCAAGGATGGGGGGGACAGGGACACAGGGATCATTAGGGGCTAAGGAGAGGGTCAGAGGATGCAGGGATGGTTTTGGGGACAGAAAAGCAGGGGATGATCCCAGGACATGGAGGGACAAGACAACTGAAGGACACAAGGGCCATAGAGATCACCAGGGGATTCTGGGACAGTTGTAAGGAACACAGGGCTTGTTCAAGACAAACAGGGATTATTAGAACAGTCTGGGGATATGGGAACAGCTAAGGGCTGTCAAGATAGCGGGAGAATATTGGAACTGTCTGGGAACATGAAGAGAATGACAGGGAACCCAGGGGTGGCGGGGCTGACCTGGGGGTGTAGCTGGGGGCGTAGCGGCCGGGTGCCCGCGAGCTGCTGTAGACGGAGAAGGCGCGTCGACTGGAATCGCTGCTCTGTGCCCGCCTCACCCCCTCCTCGAAGAGCTGCCCCACCTGTGGAGGGCACCACACCCTCAGCATCCAAAGCCCCCTTCTGGGACCCCTCAAACCACCCAGCATCCCTCAAAGTCCATGCGACCCTCCCACACCCTTCCAGGATCCCCAAAGGGCTACACAGGGATCTCGAGCAAACCCCCTGAACCCCTCCAGGGGTGTCCAATCCCTTAGCCTTGGTGTCAGCCTGACCTGGACGTCGATGGCAGTGATGTCCTCCACCACGCGCTTCATGACGGCGCGCACGTTGCGGGGCTCGACGGTGCCCAGCCAGTCGCGCGTCTCCACGCTCTTGCGCAGCATCTGCGCCACGGCCGCGCCCTGCACCTGCACGTAGTGGTCCAGCAGCCGCTGCGCCGCCGCCCGCGCCTCCGCACACAGTGCCGGCCCCGGCGTCACCGCCGGCCCCGAGTCCTGGGGGACACACACAGCTAGGATCAGCCCCCCACCTCCTCTGTCACCGCTGGGAATACGAGGGGCATGGGGACAGGTGGAGATACCTCCCTTCCCTGTGACTCTACGTCTGATGTCCTGGGGGAACAGGGTCTTGGGGGACAGGTGGGACACTGCCTGAAGCAGCATCACTGCCCCTCTTACATGTCCTTGGGGCTTCCTGCAGGGGCTCTTGAGGCCATACAGAACCCCACTGAAGATCCCTTGGGGACATTCAGAATCCCCTTAGGGCCATTTAGAGGCTCACCTGGGGTGGGAACTGCTCATCGGTGAGGGTGAGGATGTAGCTGATGGTGGAGTTCTCGTAGTCCAGGCAGAGACGGGCGAGGAGCAGCAGCAGGGCTGGGGGGGCAGCGGGAGCTCCCCGCTCAGCTGGGCCATCAGCGAAGCCACGGGCGGTGCGGCACAGCCAGCGCACGAAGGCCACCACCAGTCCCTCACGCACTGCTGTCACACAGAACTCCCCCTGTGCCACAAAATGGGGAGCAGGTCACACCCCCAAACTGCCCCGTGCCACCCACAGATTGTTCCAGTGACCCCCAAAATGCCCCCAGCCCCCTCAGCCTGTCCAGTGCCCCCCAGAATGCCCCACCCCGCGGCGCCCTACCTTGAAGTAGGGCAGGCTGGCGAAGGCGACGTCCCTGGCGGTGAAGAGCTGCACGTAGGCCAGCACGGCCTTGAGCTGGCCCAGCACAGAGGCGGCCAGCGTGGCCAGCAGGTCGGGCAGGCCGGGCCCCTCTTTGCCAGGGGGCCGGGGAGCAGCCAGCGCCTGGCGCACGTCACCCAGGCAGCCCAGGAAGAAGGTCTGCAGGGCGCGCAGGTAGCGGTCCACACGCTCGCGGGCGGCCCGGGCCACCAGCGCAGCGGCGGCATCGGCGCCCGCGGGCAGCAGCTCCAGCAGCGCGCGCAGCCGGCGGTGGAAGCGGTCGAGCGCCCGCACCAGCAGGGACGTGTCGCCCAGGCCGCGCTCCAGTGCCAGCCGCCGCTCCAGCAGCGCGAAGTAGCGGGTGGCCAGTGCGGCGGCGAAGGGCTCCAGGCGCCCCGTGTCCCCGCCGAACAGCGCGCGGTACGAGCTGGCCAGCTGGCACAGCGTGCCCACGAAGGCCGAGCTGCCGCGGTCCACGAAGTCCAGGATGTCGGAGGCGGGTGGCGGCGGTGTGGTGGCTGTGCCCGAGGGGTCGGCCGTGGGCAGCTCGGCCTCCAGCGCCGCCAGCTCGGCCTCGAGGCGCGCGCCCGCCTGGCTGAGGAACTCCTCGCTCAGCTCCTCGGCCGGCTCCTCCAGCTGCAGCAGCATCTCCACACACTCGGTGAGTTCCTTGGGGTCCAGCTTCTCCTCCCTGGTGGTCAGGAGGGCCCGGGGTTAACAGTGGCATGGCAGAAAATGGGGAATAAGCAACAGAAGTCATCAGTAGGGTCGAGAGCGAACACCCCCAAACCCGCCTTTCCCAGCGCTGCCATCAGCAGGCTCCAGAGTGGACGCACCGGAGGCGTGTGCGGAGGCGCTGCGCCAGGTCGGCCATGATGGCGTGGCTCTCGTCCTCGATGGCGCGGAAGGAGGGCAGGTGGCGGTAGTGGCGCAGGACGGCGCGGGCGCGGGCGTGGCAGCGCAGGGCACGAGCGGGCTCCGTCCCCGCCCAGCACCGCAGCCGCCCCGGCACCTCCACCAGCGCCTGCAGCTTCCGCAGCAGCGCCTGCACCCCTGCAGGGACAGGAGGTCAGGACACAAATGGAGCAGGATGAGACACGGGGCTGGGACCATCTCCTGGATCTGCCCCTCATGGGGGACACCCAGCCCCCAGATCTGCCCCACATGATTCATCCCAATAAATGTCCCTGGATCCGCCCCCAGGGATGGCCCCGCTCCGTACCGGCCAGCTGGGCGCCGCGGCGGTGCCGGTCCTGCAGCGCGGCGCTGACGCGGGCGCTCGAGGCGCTGATGGCCGCCATGTTGGCCGCCAGGTCGTCCATCTCCGCCTCCATGTGCCGGAAATCCACCTTCATCTTCCGGATGGTGTCTGGGGGACACAAGTCAAGTGCCAAGTCCTTGGCTGCCCGGGACCCCCCCAGCCTGCCCAGGATTAACACACCGCAGCCATAACCCCCCAGAGAAGGCTGATTGATTACTGGAGTGGCTGTCATTGGTCTCCACAATGAACCACCACATTCCCCAGGGCAGCTTCCCAGTGCTGCCAGAGTGAACATCTCCAAATCCCCATTTCCCATCGCTGCCATCAGCAGATTTCAGAGTCAACATCCCCAAATCCCTATTTCCCATTGCTGCCACCGGCAGGCTCCAGAGGGAACAGCTCACCAGTGGCGGAGATGAACTTGTTGTAGTTCTCGTAGAGCAGAGTCTGCATGTCACTGTCCAGGGCACGGATCTCTCGGCCCAGCGCGGCCTCGCGGGCCAGGAGCTGCCCCAGGGGACACTCATTGCGCACCTGGGGGGACAAAGGATGCCCCTGGTTACCTCCAGTGCCCCCTCTGGAGCCCCCTAATTGAGATCATCAACGCTGCCCTCCATAGTCAGTCTGGGACCCTCAGCTGCCCTGCAGGTTCCCTAAACTGTCCCAGATTCCTGGATTCCTCCCGGGATATGGAAGTCTTCCCCAGGAGCCTCCCCCTGCCCTCCAGGGACCCCCCTGAACAGTCCTGACTGCCCCCGATCCAGCTGTTCCAGAGCACCTCAGTACAATGCCCACAGGCAATCAGTATCCATAGGGAAGAACATCCATAAGGCCCCCGAAGAGGCCCTCTCTGGGATCCCCTCAGGATACTGAGGGTCCGAAGGTTCAGGGGAACTTGCGGTCCTTCCCCGCCAGGACTGGGGCCACCCACCGAGATCCCTCCTGACGAGGCCCCGCGGGGACCTCCGGGGCCTGCCGGAGTCCCAGAGCCCTCGCCAAGGGGGGGGTGCCCGCGGGAGGGGTCTCCTTGGTCACCTTGGTCATGAACACCTCCGGGTCGAAGTGGGGCCCATTGATGTCGGTGGGGTCCGGAGACGCCTCGGCCGCCTCGGCAGTGGACGGGCCATAGTAGCGCTGAAGCGGCCCGTGGGGACGCCGCCATCCGCCGCCCCCGGTGCTCCCGCCGGTGGCCTCGGGGCTCCCTGCGGGCCCGCTCCCGGACCCGCTCCCCGCTGTCACCGCCGCCATCGCGCCGCCACTTCCGCCCCAGCCGCCGCTTCCGGCCTCTCCTTTACGTCACTTCCGATGCGGCTCCCGGTTGCCATGGCGACGGGGAAGCGGCGCCGGACATGGCGGGGCCCAATTACCGGGGCCTGGCGCGGCCGCGATTGGGGCGGAGCCGCCGCGGCCCCTGTCCTGCTGCGCTCCGGGGACAAGGACTCCCGTGAGGACGCAGACGTGGGTGGAGACACCGACCCTCGAGCGGCCGGTGGCACCCCAACCCTGGCCACGTGTCTCTCACTGTCCCTTCTCACCACTGCCCATCTGTCCCCAGGCCTCCCTAGTGTCCCTGTGAGTCCCCGTTGTCCCCGCTGCCCCGGTGCATCCCCATGCTCATCTCCCCCTGATACCCCACCCGAGGGTCCCGCTCCAGCCCCGGGGTGGCTCCAGGTGATGCTGGAATTGGGCTGTGAGGCCGCAGGTACAACCAGGTGATCGACCTTGCACCTCGCACAAGGAACAAACATCTAGGCTAAAAGGCCTAAAATCAGCTTTATTTACAGCAGAAAAGGCAAAATAAACCCCACCAGGGTGAGGGCCGGGCTGCTCCAGGGGCCTTTTGTCAGGAGTCACCTGCTCCAGGAATCACAGGCCATTGATTCTTCCCAAAGGAAAGAGCCCAGAGCTGCCACGTTGCACCAGGAAAGCAGGAAGGGCCAGGGGAAGTTTCTGCTGCCTCCTTTCTCCTTGCCTTCCCTGCACCGTTTTTTCCCACATGTGGAAAAGAACACACCTAATCCAGCCAGCGTGTGTTTTGTGAGCACTTTGGTACATGGGACAACATTCCCTTCATAGCTGTGGACCCGAGTTAGCCCAAGGACAAAGGAATTCCCAGTGGGAACAAGGAGAAGGCAAAGGAACACTCAGCCATCCATGAAGAGGGTTTGCTGGAAAGTCTAAATCAGAGGAGGAGCCAGGCTGAGCCCTGGCTGTTACAGGAAGAGGGAAGGATATAAGCAAAGACACCCACCAAGGAAAGGCAAGGGCTTCCTTTTGTACCTTCTGAATTCATAAACAAATCAGCAAATCCCTCCTCGATTCCCCCCCACTCCCGACAGCACTGAAAGGGGAATTCCACCTCACCTCAACCTCTGCTTTATTGGCACAACATCTCCCCAAAGTGCTCTAACACCAGGGGAGCCTGAATTAGTAACTTAATTTGTACATGTGTGGGAAGGTTCTGGAACATTCCACAAAGTTCAAATCCATGTGGTTATGCATTGTGGCCCTCCTTTCCCACAGGGTTCAGCCTGGTTTGCCCACAAGGATAATAATGACAACCAAGCCAGGATTTAATGCAAGTCTGGCTCCCCTGCATCCCTTCCCCGCCACAGTCTGAGAGTAGCCAGGCCCAGATCCATTGCTAACTCCACCCAAAAGCAGCACAGGTTTCCTTTCAGCCCAGGGATGTGGTCTGCAAGTCCCAGGGAAATGGAGAGCAGCCACACGGAATGTAAGTCACACATTGGTACTCCCGAAATCCTGTAAATCAGCACCCTAGATCCTACAGCTCGCAAAGCTCAGCTGGGTTATGGAGTATCCACAAGTCCCCAGATTTGTTAGTTCCTGGTTTTCAGCGAGGGAAGTGATTTGGAAGTGGCCCTTGGAAACAGCCCACGGGATGTGGACAAGGCAGGAGGTCATGGCCTGAGCCACGACCCCAAAATCATGTTACACATGAAGATCCCTTTGGAGCCGAACTTGTTTTGGAAGAGCTGTCTGGGCCCAGCCAGAGCAACGATGAGGAGCTGGAGGGAGGAAAAGTCACTGGGAAGGTGGAGGTGTGGCTGCAGGCTCCTCTGGAAAACGTGTGGACAGGTCTGTGTATGGTGGGGTCTGGCCTGTGACACCTGCCCTGCTCGGGGCCCCGTGACACCTCCCAGCCCGGGCTCAGGTCCCCGCCCGGGACACCAGGTAGTAGAGGATGAAGAAGATGAGGATGAGCGCCATGGACACGGCGAGGAGCAGCCGGCGGTTGTCCCGGCCGGAGCGCGCCATGCCGGAGAAGCGCTTCACACTGCCCGTCAGCAGCCCCGTCACGCTCAGGAAATCTGTGTCCTGGCAGGAAAAGACACGTTGGAGACATTGCAGAATCATGGGATATCCCGAATTGGAGGGACTCACAAGGACAGGCCCTGTACAGGACACCCCAACAATCCTGGTGCTGATTTAGGGCTTCTCCCTTAAGGGCTTTTGCCATACCACCTCATCCCAATTCTCTGATTTGTCCCATTTCCCAGGTCCTTACCATGCCATCCAGGTAGCGGTTCTGTTCCTCTGCATCCTTGTCAATATCCAGAGCCAGCTGCAGGGAAAGGCAGGAAATGGGCATTAATGAGCTGTTAATGTCCAGAGAACCTCTAAAATCTGAAATGCAAATTATTAAAACAAGCCACTGCTTTCCCAGCTCCAACACACACACAGGGGCTTGTCTGGTGCAGGAACAAGGAAAATGATTCACACATCCCTGACAGGCAGGTGAACTTTTCCAGCTCTGAAAATAAAGCCTGACTGTCTAAATCTGCCAGGTAGAGAGGGGAGTTTAATCCCTGGGACACAATGGCAGGAATTCAGCCTGCCCTTTCACACAGTGAGTCATTGATGTCTTTCATGGTTTGTACTAAATTTTTAATAGTAGTTTAGAGCTTAAAGCTCTAAATCAAAGTGTTTGATGTTAATAGGAGCAAACCAGTTTTAAGAACAGGGTCACAGAGACACAGGTATTTTCCAAAATTAATCTACCTGCCTTTTTTTCATGAATTTTTCCCCGAGGAGGTGAACTTAGCAACACCCCTGTGTTCAGGTCGAACAGGGCTTTGAACAACCTGGTCTAGAGGAAGGTGTCCCTGCCCATGGGAAAGGGTGGGACTGAATGAGGTCCTTTCCAACCCAAACCTTCCCATGCTTCTGTGATCCCCTGCAGGACTCCCAGGTAATCAGAATCTGTCCTTCACCTCAGCACCTGACGTGACCTCGGCACTCACCGACTTCAGCCTGGTGACCTTGCTGGCCAGGCTGTCGGCCATCCGCTTGTTCTCCACATCCAGCAGGTCCTCCATGGCGCTTGGACTCTGCCCTGGGGAGAAGAATGAAGAGCACACATCATCACAGCCCATTCTCACATGGTTTGCAAAACCATGGAACCCTCCAAAAAATGTGACCAAACCACCCCAGACTTCCCCCAAACAGGCTAGGGTAAGAACCCAGATTTGCACCCTGAATTGCCACCATGGCCCAGCAGCAGCTGTGGGGGTACCATGGCCAATCACATCCAGGGGTGAGATTTGGGTGAAACCTGGCAAGTCCGGGGCCCTTGACCCCTCGGCCGTGTTGGGGTCTCTCGGTATTGCCCCCCATTGTGGGGCAGTTGGGGGTCCGGGGGGAATTAGGAGTTCTGGGGCAATTAGGTGCTATGGGGACAGTTATAGGGGCTCAAAGGGGTACTTAGGGTTTATGGGGGGCGCTTAGGGGTTCATGGGGACAATTAAGGGTTAGAAGGAGCAATTAGGGGTTGGGGGGGTGCAACCGAGGATCCCAAAAGGGGGCCAGGTAAGCAATTAGGGCTTGGGGGGGGAGGGGTGCGATTCCGGGGCTATATGGGAGAAATCGGGGCACTGCGGGCTGAGAGGCCCCGCTCGGTTTAGTGGGATCGGGAGATCGGGAGCTCCTCCTCCCTCTGACCCGCTCCAGTCCCTCCTGCCCCCCAAATCCGTCCCTGTCGCTCTCCCTTGTCCCCTCACCTCGGCTCCGCTCCGCCATGGCTGCCCCGGCCCGTCCCGCCCCGCCGGGCGGAGCCGCCACGAAATGTCCGCCCGCTCTTCCTCCTTCTCCTCCTCCTCCTTCCCCCCGGCACCGGGACCCTCGGGCCGCTCGCCCGGGCCGGGGCGGAAGGGCTGGAACTGCCCCCGGAGGGATCCCGGGCCGCAGGTACGGCCAGCGCCCTGCCCGGACACAGCGGCGGGACAGGGGGCTCGGGGAGAAAACAGGGGCTTGGGGACAAAAAAAAAGCTGGAGGGGGGAACTGGGGACAAATACATGGCTTTGGGGACAAGCATAGGGGGTCTGGGGACAAAAAAAAAAGTTTTAGTGAAATAATTAGGGGTTTGGGGGAGGAAATAGAGGTTTTGGGGAAATAATAGGGGCTTGACACAAAAATAGAGGTTTTGGGGCGCGGGGAAGTAGGGGTTTAGGGACATGAATAGGGTTTTGGGGACAAAAAAGGGGGTTTGGAATTTACCCAAATGGTGGGGGAAGGAGATGGCAGTGTGAGGAGCCAGTAGGAGTATGGAAAAGGGGGATATGCCCAATGATCCATTGGTTCATGTCATCCCCTCAAAAGCAGAGGTGGCTCCCCTCCGTCCCAGCCCCTGCGCATGGGGATGCTGTCTCTGCCCCGGGCTAGCCCAGCCTCCTGTCTCCACAGCTTTTCGCCTTCCCAAATGCAGGATCTGCCTCTTTTGGTCCCTCCAAAAAGCCCCTCTGGGGCTGCGTGGGCAGGAAGGCACAATCCGTGCGACTCCTAAACCCCGGGGGCTCTGGGCCTGGGGCCCCGGTTTGTTGAGGTTGGTGTGACCAGCTCAGCCTCATCCTCACGGGAACATGGAAGCCGAACACATATCCGAGCCCAAATCTGCTGGATTTCCCGTCACTGGAAGTCACGTCCTAACACCGTGTGCTCGCGTGGCTCCGTGACCGCTAAACCGGTGCCGTGTCCAAAATAATCCCGCGGCGCTGCGCATCTGCTCGCTGGCCGTGTCGGCAGGGACATCCTCTCCCGGGGGGCTGCCGGCTCCGGACGCGCCTTTTGGCTGCGCCTGCAGGGATCGGCCATAACCCAACCCGCCACCAGCCCCTCCTCGGTCTGCTTCCCACCACTTGCGAAGGTAGCTCCGCCTGGAGCTGGAGGATGCTCTCCCGCCTGGCTGCCTCGCCGCTCTATCCCTTGTCACTCGACGAGAATGTTTCTGGCTTTATTTGTTATTTTCCCCCCTGTGCGGCAGCAGAAATCAGGGCAGGCGGGGAGGAGGAGGAGGAGGCAGGGAGCTATTTCAGGGAGCTGCTGTTATCTGCTCCACGTTAATCCCCAGCTGGTGGGGGGAAGGTTTTCCCTGAGTGCTTTCCTGGGAGGGCATATATTAAACATTGAAAAGCAAAGCGAGGAAGAAGAGGATTAGCAGGAGAGAGAGAGGAAGCTGGCTGCTGGCTTTACTCGGGTTATCCATCTGCTCCACTTTTATGGATGCAGCAGTGTGAGCAATATCACTCGGGATTTTTTTTGTGTTCTGTTTTTTCCCTCCTTGTTCTCTCCACCCCTTTCTCTCTTCCCTCTCAGAGATCTGTGTGCCGAGCTGCTTTTCCATCACCCTGGAAATCCCCTCTCTCCACTTCCTTCGGGTTGTGCCATAGCTGAGCTGTTGGGATAATGGAGCTCCAGGCTGTGGTATCCACTCTGGAAAGTGGGGAGCAGGACACGGTTCTCAAGGTGCTGCAGGTCTACAACCAAGAGGTGAGTGAGCATCATCCCCTCCCTCAGCTCATGGACTCCTAAAAAAATTATTATCCAGATCCCAAGTAGAACCTGGCCAGGAATTAAGAGTCGGTGTGAGGACTGAGTAGAAGGAGCTTTTATGTTAAGGCAGTTTTGGAGGTGCTGAGAGAGTCCAGGGAGGGGCTGCAGGAGAAATGGTGTTGGGATTTGCAAGTCAAAGATGATCAGAGGTGACTGCTGGGATCTCACATAGGCACGGCTCTGAAAGCAGTAAATAATGAATATAGAATATCAAACCCCAATGATCTAGAAGCAGAGATGGGAGTATTTCTAGCCTTAGGGTAGGAAAAGATTATCCATGGTGGTAAATCTCTGCTTGGCGAAAGGAGACTGAGGGGAGACCTCAGCCATTTACAGCTTCCTCCTGAGGGGCAGCTCCAATCTCTGCTCTCTGTGACCAGTGACAGGAACCAAGGGAACCGCTGGAGAGGTTTGGGCTGGATGTTAGGAAAAGGTTCTTCCCCCAGAAGGTGGTCAGGCACTGAACAGACTCCCCAGGGAGTGGGCACAGCCCCAAGGCTGCCAGAGTTAAAGGAGGGTTTGAACAATGCTCTCAGGCATAGGGTGGGATTGTTGTGGTGTCTGCACAGGGCCAGGAGCTGGACTGAATGGATCCTGTGGGTTCCTTCCAGCTCAGGATATTCTATGGCTCTGTGAAATCCTGTTTGAAACAGCCTCTGGTTGTCAGGGAAATTTCCTTCGGAGGTTTCCCCTGGGAGGGGCTGGCTCTGTGGATCACTCTGACTCACTCTGCACCAGGCTGGAGTAGGTGGAAGCCAGCAGGGAAAACCTGAGGAATATTTTGCAAGAGTGTGTGAGAGAGAGAGTGTGGAACTATTCCTAGCAGTCAGATTTGGAATGGGGAGATATTGGCCAAGAAGGAGCAGGTGTCTGTTAAGGACAGCACTGAGGATTAACAGCACCAGCAGCAGGTGCAGCGCCGGCATCCCCAGGGTGCAAACAGTGTCTGTGTGCCCCCAAACTGCAATATTTCCTGTTGGATTCCCCCAGCTGGGTCCTTCCTGGGGTATCAAGCCTAGGGAACTGGAACCACAGAGTTTGCTGGCCTGTCTGGAGGAAATGGAGCAGTCAAAGAGGATTATGAAACTGCAGATAAACCTGGCACAGCCCGGCATTGCTTCTGCTGCAAGACTGATGGTTCTGTATCCTTTTCTGCAGATTTGCTTTAATTCATTGTTGTGCACACAGTTTTTGCTTGCTGGGAATAAACTAGAGCAAAAGCAAAACCCCAGGTGTGGCCAAAATATCCCCAAATGGGATTACAGCCTGAAGAGAGGATGTGCTGAGGGAAGAACAAACTGCCTGTGGGATGTGCCAGGACTGAGCCATCAGCTCCTGGTAACGTGGCTGGAGTACACCTGGGGCTGCTCCAGGCATTGTGTCTGTCGCCGCTTCCAGGCTGGACAAAACCAGTTCCATCCCTGGGCTCTTGGTGACTGGACACACATAATCCGTGTTTTATGGATTTTAAATATTTTCGTTGTCCAGGCTGGGATCAAATGCTGTCTTGGTGTGAACAAAGTTTGCCTCAATCACTGGGAAGTGCTGCTTCTCCCCAGGCACCTGTGATCTCCTGTGCTCTCCAGCTCCATGGGAGCAGGTTTGGTCAGGAAGGAGGCCATCAGTGAAGAGCAAACAAAATAGGAAGAGAACACAATGAATGGAGATCAGGAGTGTTAGCATGGGGACAGGATGAAGTGTGGAGATCAAGTCCCTTTTGTTTAAAGAACAACCTGGATAACCACGAGGATTCATTCCCGTGTACCAAGGAGATAGGACATTTTATGGTCAAGAAAAGGAATCATAAATATCAAGGGGAGGCGTGTAGGCACAGCTCAGTGGTATTGCTGAGCAGGAGAATTACCGGCTCTTATGGGATATTGGGATTGGGATGAATACCCACTGTGCTGCTGTAGTATTTAAACTAAATCCTTCTGTCAGCTGGCCTATGGCATTCCACTGGTGCTGTGGATCCAGGGGTGATGCCCATAATGTAGTGGGGGGGGACTGTCAGGAGATGGTGTGTTTGCTATTCTGGCATGTTTTGGACCTGCTGCTTTCCAGATGAATGGCTCTGCCCTGGTCCCATGGAGTTTTTACCTATTCCTTTTTCTGATTGATTTTGGTTTTCCCACAGAAATCTCAGTGCTTCATCTTCGAGGATGAGGAGCGGGAAGAGAGGAAGGTAGGCACACACTGCTTGCTGTTCTCCTCTGGTCAGTGTGTAAATCTGTGCTCTGTAGTCATGTCCAGCTGGGCTTGGCAAGCAGCTCCCACAGGAGAAGAAATGAGAGTTTTCCATTAACTTGGTTAGGGAATGGTCTGCTTGGAGTGTCTGGTGGTTTTGGATAAAGGTCAGCATCCATCTGACACTAGCAATGGTTCCGTGATCCATATAGTACCAGCCATGGATGTGATCTCTGGTGCCTCTGGACGAGGATCACAGCAGTGCTGGCTCCGGGGCAGGGTGAGGGGCTCCACTGGAAGCCAGCAGCAGGATTTGCCAGGAGCTGTGTATTAGCAAATCCTTTGAGCTGGTGTAATCTGGCACTTGGAGGGAAGGAATACTCGGCCTGCTCATTCCTGCTCCTGCAGCTCTTCATGCCAGGGCAGGCCTCAGCCTGGCTGTTCTGCCATAGGAATGACTCTTTTTCCCTGGATTATTTTCCAGCTGGCTCAGTTCTGTGGTCAGTTCGCTGGTGGATGGTGCCAATGCCTGTGTTAGCACAGCAAGTGCTGGCCAGGTGACCTGGGTGGAGAGCGGGACCTCCTCTGTCTGTGCCAGGGCCAGCTGCTGCCACATGGAGTGTTCCAGGCACAGCCTGAATGTTGGACTGGATCTGATGAGATCCGAGCTCTTTGCCTTGCACTGACCTGCTCTTTGAGCTGGGACAGTCACACAGGACCTGGCTTCAGGCACAGTGTCCCACTTTTGGGGTGTATGCCATGAAATATGAGATGAAATATCACCACTTGTTCCTGCTGCTTTGGTGTTCGGATGGTTCAGCTTCAGGCACGCACCCCAAAATCTCTTTCCCCTGAGCCAGCCTGAGGCTTTGGTTGTTGGGACTGAATCTGGAACTCTGTTTCCCTGTGAGGCAGGAGAAGAGGAACAGCTGTACTTTGTAATTTCCCCAGGATGTGAGTGTGGGGCACACCATGAGCTTCATGCTAAGGACTGAAGTTCAGTTTTTCTTCATTCCTTCCCTCAGTAGTTTCGTTTCACCAGGGGAGAGTCAGGTTGGATATCAGGAGGAATTTCTTCATGGAAAGGGTGGTCAGGCATTGGAAAGGGCTTCCCAGGGAGGTGGTGTAGTCATCATCTATCTCTGGAGGTATTCAAGGAATGACTGAACGTGACATTCCGTGCTCTGGTCTGGTTGTGAGGGTGCTGATTGGTCACATGTTGAACTTGATGGTCTTGGAGGTCTTTTTCAACCTGGATGATTGTGACTAATGACTAATGATTATGATTAATGATTCCAACCTTAACAATTCTCTGATTATTTTGAAGTGTAACCAATGGGGCTGTTAAGCCAGTTACAGACCCCATTTTTTGGGTTCTTTCACTCTTGCAACATCACAGAAAGACCCGTGTTCTGAGCTGTGTTGTGTTTGAGGGTCTGGTGGGTTCCCCCACAGTGTGTGTGGGTTACTGGTGTGAAGTGTTGCCACACATGGTTCAGCCTGAGTTGCCCATGTCTGTGAGGCCTTACCTGTGCTCTTGTGCTGCTCCGTGACTCACTGTTCCCAATGAGCTTTGCAGCTCCTGTGAATTGTGTTAGTGGGGCTCTGCTAGTCTGTACCCATGGAAGATCTGGGCCAGTAGGTCTCCAGACAGCACTGAAATTAAGGTGATGCTGCTTGTTTGAGTCTCCTGAGGTCTCTTCACCTCTTTCCCAAGGCATCAGGTGCTGTCCTCACCTCCCTTGGGTCCTGTGTCCCTCCCCTGTGCACTGGGCAGGTCGGCCCGGTCAGCCTGAACTGTCCTCACCGGGGCAGAGCTACAAGAGTGACCTGTTTGTGCTCTCCCTTTGCACCCAGTACCCTCTTCAAGGCATTTTTTCCTGGTTTTTCTTGCCCAAACTGTTCGGGATCGATGCCAGAGCCAGGCACTTCCTGAGCCCTGCCGAGTGCACACCTGAGGAGGCCCAGGTGACACTGCTGTTGTCCAGGGCAGAGCATGCCAGGGCCATAGGGAGCACTGGCAAGTGTCAGTATCCAAGGCATTGCTTGTTTCCAACTGCACAGAAAATGGCCCAGCTGCTGATCAAGTTCTTGGAGAGGGAGCTGCAGCCATCCTGCCAGGTCACCTGCCTGGAGAGCATCCGCATCCTGTCGCGGGACAAGCACTGCCTCGACCCTTTCACCACCAAGGAAGGCCTGAAGACCCTCTCCAGGCACGCCGGCATTGATTACTCGGAGGAGCTCATCCGGGAGGTCCCAGACTTGGATGTAATCCTGGAATCCCTGAAATGCCTGTGCAACATTGTGTTCAGCAGCGCCATGGCGCAGGAGCTGACGGCAGAGGGGCGGCTGGTGGTGGGGCTGGCCCGGCGCATCAAGCTCTACAACGAGCGGAGTCTTCCTCATGACATCAAGTTCTTTGACCTGCGCCTGCTGTTCCTGCTGACGGCCCTCAGGGTGGACATCCGGCAGCAGCTCGCCCAGGAGCTCCGGGGAATCAGCCTCATGACAGACACCCTGGAGCTGACCCTTGGGGTCAAGTGGTTGGACCCCTACGAAGTTGCTACGGAGGAGGGACTTCTCCCACCTTTGCCTCGGCAGGAGACAGAGCGAGCCATGGAGATCCTCAAAGTGCTCTTCAACATCACCTTTGATTCCAGCAAGAGGGAGGTGGACGAGGTGAGCTCCTTGGGCCCGTGGCATTCACGTGTCTCTGGGCTCTGGCTTTGCAAATTTTCTCCTCCCTTGCCTTTTCTTGTGTCCCAGACTGGTCCTTGTGCACCCTCAGGGTGGTGAGGGACTCAGATGTCCTTAGGCCACTGCCTCTGTCCAGTGCAGTATTATCCCTTACTTTGCCTGTGCTTTTAGAGCATTCCCAAATGGAGAATTGAGAGGCTGCTTTCCTTGGAACACCCTGCAGTCTATGATCAGGCTGCAGGAGGGGGGGAATAGGCTGCAGGCTCTGGGATGTGTGGGATCCCCTTTGCTGATCGAGGTGTTCCTTTCTCCATGCTGGGGCCAGGAAGATGCTGCTTTGTACAGGCACTTGGGTGCCCTCCTGCGCCACTGCCTCATGATCTCTGCTGACGGCGAGGACCGCACTGAGGAGTTCCACAGGTCTGTGTTGGGAAAGGCTTCACCTGGAGCTTCACCAGCTCCCCCGGACACATCCTGTCTGACCTTGGGCAATTGGGAGGGACCTTGCTGACCAGCAGCTCTTGGGTTTAGCCTGGGGATCCCTCACTCTGCTGGAACTCAGAAACAGCCTTTACTGCCTTGGGAATGCCGTGTGGGAATGCTCTGGCCTCCTGGTCCCTGAGATCTTGTTCCATGTCCTGTGTCAGGCTGTCCCAGCAGTGACGTCCACCTCAGTGGGCAACTGGCCAGAGCAGAAGTGTGCTGCTTTAAAATGTCCATGAGGTGGCCTTAATTAGTCTTAAGCCATGCTGAGAAATTGGCTGTGTCATGTTGCCAAGCATTATTGGTGCAGGTGTTTCAGCTTGGAGCAGGTGACACCACCCCATCCCCAAGAATACATAGTCAGGGGGATCCCAAGCACTGCTGGCATGGAGCATCAGGGTTAGGAGTGACATAGGAAACTCCAGAGACAGACCTTGGAGTACCCAGATTGGTCCTGCTTGGCTCTGTGTCAAGATCTGTGGGTTCTCAGCCACTAAACTATCTTTGGACTCTCAGCATACAGTTAGCTGCCCAAAGAGCACCTTAAGTTATCCCCTTTCAGTGGTGTGAGGAGCTTGAGATGCTCCAGGAAAACTTGAATCACAGGGTCCTCACACTCCTGCAAGTTAATGACAGGCCTTCATTTCTGCAGAGCTGAAGAACTTCTGTTTGCAAAGCTCCATCACTGTGTGCTCACTTCTCTTTCACACGTGCAGCCACACGGTCAATCTGCTGGGGAACCTGCCCCTGAAGTGTCTGGATGTGCTCCTGACTCCCAAAGTGCGGCCGGGCTCGCTGGAGTACATGGGCGTCAACATGGATGCGGTCAGCATCCTCCTGGACTTCCTGGAGCGACGTCTGGACAGGGTGAGTGGTGGGGCTGCTTCTTCCCACCATTCCCTCAGCCTGGAAGAGCCTGGTGGGAGCAGCACGCTCGGTTTGAAGTTAGCTCTCTGTAGGAGGGACAGCTTTTGGCAGAGCTGTGGTTGGGGACTAAACCAACATCCCTGAACTGGGAAGGTGACTGCTTTTGAGGGCTGCAGGCAGGGAGATCAGTGGAACGATGGATGATTAGCTGATAATTAACTGTGTGATTGGCAAATCAGCCCTGTTTCACTAGCAGTCATCCAGTGGGCAGTTCTGGAAACGTGAGTTCATGTTATTTTCAAGCTGACTAAAGTTTTCAGCTTCTGGAGTTGTTCCAAAGGGCCTTCAAATTTTACCACTGCACTTCTCTGCCCTGGGTGCCCTGCCCGAATATTTCTGGCACTGCCTGTGCCCAGCAAGTGGTGTGGGGAAGAAGGAGGCACTGAATGCCTGTGGCAGAGGTTGGGAAGCTCTGTGTCCATCCGTCTCCCTGATGGCCTGTGCTCGTGTTTTCCAGCATGAGCCAGACAGGAGCTGAGCTCAGCATGATTGACGTGCTGCTCCTTCTGGGGATGTTTCTGCAGGGCCACAAACTGAAGGAGAGCTTGACTCCTGTGCTGAACCTGCTGACGGAGAGTGCCCGAGTCCACCGGCAGACCAGGAAGTTCCTGAAGGCCAGGGTATGCTGTGCTCAGCCCCACCTTCAGGGGTGCTGTCCTGAGGGGAGGCCAGCAAAGCTCTGCTTGTGGCCACCCTCCAGACACCTCTGCTGTGGGTGGCTGAGGCCTTTGGTACCCACAGTCACCTGTCACCCTCGCTGTGGCCCTGCAGGTGCTGCCACCGCTGCGGGACGTGCGGAACCGGCCAGAGGTGGGGAATTCCCTGCGGAACAAGCTGGTGAGGCTCATGACACACATCGACACCGACGTCAAGCACTGCGCCGCTGAGTTCCTCTTCGTGCTCTGCAAGGAGAGTGGTGAGTCCTGGGGGCCTTCAACAAGGTGACTCTGAGATTGGAACCCTCTGCAGGGCTCTGCCTTCCCTCGGGACAGCCCGGTTGAGTGGGGAAAAGGGGAGAGCTCCAGGAGCTCTGTGGGAAGGAGGTGGCATCTCT
This sequence comes from Cyanoderma ruficeps, assembly GCA_008694505.1. NCBI lineage: Eukaryota > Metazoa > Chordata > Aves > Passeriformes > Timaliidae > Cyanoderma > Cyanoderma ruficeps. The sequence goes on from VZDJ01000246.1 coordinate 848,779, forward strand.
CGGGCCAGCAATGAGGGACAAGCTGTGTTGGAGGACATCCCAGCACCCTGCACACAGCCTGGCCCCCGTTCAACTCCCACACATGGGCCTTGCTCCCTGTCAGCATCTCCATGTCTCCATGGCCTGGAGACATGGCACAACCGTGCTGCTGGGGCTGGCAGGAGCACGGGGCTGGAGGCAGGAGGGGAGCACAGGGTGGTCTCTGTCCCTTCTCCCGGCAGTGTCCCGGTTTGTGAAGTACACGGGCTACGGGAATGCCGCGGGGCTGCTGGCGGCACGGGGCCTCATGGCCGGCGGCCGGGAAGAGGGGGAGTACTCGGAGGATGAAGACACGGACACGGAGGAGTACAAAGAGGCAAAGCCCAAGTAAAGAGATCCACTCCCCCTCTAGAGCTCACCTTTCCCACACCTGCCTCTCGCTCCTGCTTTATCCCTCTTCATTCACCTCCTGCCATCTCCTTGTTCTGCTCGTCCATGTGCAGCAGCGGTGGAATGCCCATTCCTCCTGTACCTCTCCAGGGCTCAGTGTTGCTACACCCAGCTGGTTTTTGTTCCTCTTTTTCCCTTCCCTCTTTTTCTTTTTCCCTTCCCTCTCTTTTTTTTTCCCGTTCTCTCTCCTTTCCTCTGCAGTGGGTGGTATCTTGAGGGTGGGGGGTCTACCCATGCGTCCCCCACACACCTATTCATTGTCCTTGCAGGTTGGGTTTGTTGGGATTTTCTCCATTAGCTTTTGTCTCCTGCCTTGAGGAGAGGGAGGAAATGTCACTTGCCTTCATGTACCTCATTTCCAGTGGCACTGTGGCATTGGCAGGAGGGGATGTTGGACAAGAGGGAGGTATTTGTAAGTACGTAGGTCAGAGCCCTAGTAGCACTGTGATGGCACTTGGGGTTCAGGGCACAAGCAGCAGTGACAGCCAGTCCTGCTATGCCATTCCATGAGGCTCAGAAGGATTCTAAACATCCCTTTGTCACCTGCTGTCCCCCTCCTGATCCCTGGCCTCACTGCTCTTGTGCAGCATCAACCCTGTGACGGGACGCGTGGAGGAGAAGCTGCCCAACCCCATGGAAGGGATGACGGAGGAGCAGAAGGAGCATGAAGCCATGAAATTGGTCAACATGTTTGACAAGCTGTCCAGGTACTGGGATACAGTGTGTGTCTGGGGGTACATCTGTCACAAACCTTCCTTTGGCTGAGTTCCCAAGGCCTGAAGGGATCTAGGAGAGGGAGTGGCAGGGAATATGTGGGGAAACTCTTCCCTCAACATGGCCCCATGATGTGCAAGGGAAGGCACTGCCAGCTCCTCCAGCTTTGGCATGATGGAACACTGTGGAATTCCTTGCTGTGCCTGTGCTGTTCCCGAGCACTTGCTGCTCACCAGCTTTGTCCAGGTGCAGCCTCTGTCCTGGCAATGCTGCTCAGGGGGAAGCAGCATTTTGGGGACAGATGGCAGCCAGTGCCACCAGCCACTTTCCCTGTTGGAGTGCTTTCTCCAGTTATCTCTGACTCAGAAGAGTCCAACTGAATTCAGGCATTCAAGAGTAGGAGGGAAGTAACTCCATCATGTGTTGGTGGGGGAGGAACATGGACACCAGTGCTAGTTTTCCTCTGGGAATCCTGAACCACACAGAACAGGACTCTAGAAAGGAGCCTATTCCAGGGAATAGGATTGTGCCTCCAAGCCATTGCTTAGCTATGCTGGAAGTTTTAGGGCTGTGGCTGTGCCCACTTCTCAGAAGGGATCTTTGGTGCTGAGGGTCTTCAGGCCGTTTCCACACACCCTGCGTTCCTGCTGTATTCCTGGCTTGTTCCCATGCTCTGCTGCAGCTCTGCCTTACCTTCCCCCTCTCCTCCTGGCTGCAGGGAGAAGGTGATCCAGCCCATGGGCATCACTCCGAGCGGCAGCCTGGCGCCCATGGAGAATGCCATCCGAAACATCGCTGACGAGCGCTCGTCCTCCGACTCGGACCTGGGGCTGGACTGACCCGGCTCCGCCCCAGCCACAGAGAGCCGGGCTCCAGCCGCTCTCCCTCGGAACTGGTGCTGCACCCAGGGGCTGGCACTGCGCCAGGACTCTCCCTGTGGGATCTGGATCCAGCCTGGACCCCTCACAGCCCACCACATGGAACACCTGCCTCCTTCCCAGCTCCATAGCCACCTCTCCTTCCAGAGGTCTCCGTGACCTGGCTCCACCTCGGTCTCTCCTGTCAGCAGCCTTGAGGATTTCACACTCCAAATTACTTCCAGGACTCTCCAGTAGGATTTTTGGTTTTCAAATATGTGCTGTTTGGGAAGAAGGGTCGGGGGAGGCTCTTCCTGCCATATCATCAGGGTTCAGTGATCCACGGAGCCTCCTGTGTGCATGTGGCCGTGTGTGTGCCCAGCCCCACAGAGGGGGCTGCTCCCCAGGAATGCTGTGGGAAGGGGGGTTGCCAGAGAGAAGTGTGGGCCTCCAGCGGGAGTGGATCTGCCGGGCATGGTGCAGGTGGCTGTATCCATGTTCGTGCACACCCGCAATGTGTGGATGAGCAGAGCAGAGCCAGTGAGGCCTTGGAAGCTTCCAGCATTCCATTGGCGGCAGGAGAGAGCACACGGACGGCTGCTGGGAACACCCTGATGTCCTTTCCCTGGCACTGGGCACTGTCCCTGTCACCACTCAGCTGGGTTTGGGCATTCGCTTCTCCCCACCTCCTGCTTTCCAGACGAAAGGCCAATACCTGTGCTCTGTCCTTGTCTCCTCCTCGCTGTCCCCAGGTCGCTGTGTCCCCCAGGGGCTGCTGTCAGGCCTGGTGTAGATTTGTCTTTATTTTCATTCCTGTTTGCTTTGGAAAGGAAATCTTCCCATTTGTCTAATGTATCCGAGTTCCCAAACCTCCCGTCACGAGTAGGAATGCACAAGTGATGCTAGAATAAAGCCAACCTGACACATGGGAGTGTGGCCGTGATTCCTCTGAGCAAGGAAATCCCTGTGGCTGTCCCTGTGGCGGACAATCCCAGGTGTTCCTGTCCATGTGTCCTTAGGAGCTGGGGGTGTTCCTGGACATGGTCTAGGAGGTGAAGAGCTGGAGGGGTGCTTTGCTTGGTTTTCCAGTTTCTACTGCTGAGTGCTTTCCCTTGAGTGCTGTGTCCAGCTCTGGGCCTGTCATGGCAAGGAGGATATTGAGGGGCTGAAGTACGTTCAAGGGAATGGAACTGGGGAAGGGTCTGGAGCACAAGGAGCTGGTGGGGGCTCAGCCTGGAGAAAAGGAGGCTCAAGGAGGACCTTCTGGCTCTCTACGACTCCCTGACAGGAAGGTGCAGCTCCCAGGGAACACGAGACAGGACAAGAGGAAGTGGCCTCAAGCTCTGCCAGGGGTGGTTCAGGTTGAATGTCAGGAAGAATTTCCTCATGGCAAGGGCTGTGAGCCATTGGAAAGGGCTACCCAGGGAGGTGGTGGAGGGAATCCCTGTAGGTGTTCAGGGAAAGTCTGGATGTGGAACTCAGTGCTCTGGGCTGGTGACAAGGTGGGGATCAGTCACAGGTTGGACTCGATGATTTTGGAGGTCTTTTTCAACCTGGATGATTCTGTGTTTCGGTATCCCCGAGTGCCATTCCAGGCTGCTGGGCTGGGGACAGTCCTGCTCTGTCACAGTGTGAGCTTTCAGGCCAATTGCATCTTCCTTTTTTTTTGAACTACCAAAACCCGCCCCCCCCAGCCCTTCTGTGTGCAGACACAGAGCCCTGATCCCTTCCCAGCTGTTGAAGTTTTCCCAAGCTTTCCGTGCAAAAGGAAAAGGGGGGAGTCTGGTGTTTTTAATGTAGTTGTTTCTGATATTGTTTCAATTTCCCAGAGTGCTTAAATCCCTAAGAACAGCTGCCAGGCCTGGCCTGGAATGCCCTGGAGCAGGGGCTGAGCTTGGCACTGGGCATTTTGGGAAGAGGTGTTCATAGAACCACGGAACTCCGTTTTGGGAGGAAGCAGGGGATGGTTAAAAACTAAGTCCTCACCGCTGTGGATTTCCAGTGTAGATGTGGGATGTGCCACAAGGCTCTGCATTGTGTTGTGGCAGGTGTGGGACAGAGTAGGATGTGGCTGCAGCGCTGTGACACTACCACCCCCCAGGATGGCATCTACAGCAGGGAAAGGCACTTGTGTGAGGGGGGAAAAAAGGTACTAAAAAGCAGGTGAAAGAAGCCGTGGTGGGGACAGAAGGTGTAACTTTACAGAAAACCCCTCAGGTGACATCCAGAAACGAATTATCTCTCTTTATTATTAAATAATTAACACTGCAGTGATTCAGAAATTCCCCAGCAGCCTGAGCTGGAATGGGAATGGGGGGCAACCCCCCCGCCCCTGGCTTGTCCCCTGATTAGCAGAGATTTCATGGAAGACTAAACACAGCCTGCAGCAGCTGAGGATCATGGCCAAAGGAACAGTGGCTGGGGAGGAGCTGTGACAGGAACTGGATGCTCAGCCCAGTGGGAGCTGGAAAACACTCTCCAGTCTGTCCTGGCCTGACCTTCATGGCATTCCAGCTCCTGCTCCATGGAACCAGTGCCTCTGAGGGGCTCCTGGATGGATGGCTCAGAAGGAGATCCCAACAGCCAACTACAGACACAGAGCTCATTGGATGTGCTGACACGAGCCCCCAGGCCCCCGGACACTTGCTGGTGACACTCATGGCTGGACGTCCTCAAGTGACATGCTGAGGGGTGACAGGAGCACCTCGCTACTTGTCCTTGGCATCCAGCTGGAAACAGAGACCACAGTGCTTGCCAGGGAGCATCAAACATTCCAGCCCCAACACCATCCCCACAGGTTGCAAAGGGTCCTGGAATTCTGGAATGGTTTGGCTTGGAAGGGACCTTAAAGCTCATCCAGTCCCACCCCTGGCCATGGACACTTTCTGCTAGTCCAGGTTGCTCCAAGTAACTGGTTTTCCTCCATCACTGTTGCATCAGCATTATCCCTCAGGGATAATGATCAAGCATCAAGCCAAGGGCTGGCTGGTCCCCAAAATGTTGGTTGTGAAAAATCAAAAACCTGGCGAAAAGGCTAAGAATTCCTACTCGTTCCTGCCGCATAATCTGAGGGAAGTAAGAACAATCTGGATGTTACAATTGGAATCTTGAAGCCAGATTTTATGAAGTCACATTTGGACAATGTATGCCTAAAAATACAGCTGTGTTTGATGTCAAATGTGGAATAAACCTCCCAGTGGTCTAAAGGAATGTAGTAATTAACATCAGCACTGAACTCCGAGGAATTATGAACTTGTTCCCCTGCAGTTTCTCACTCCTGAAGATCCCAAAAGGTTACAGATGTGAGAATGGTGGGGGGAAAAAGTCTATTTAAGGATTCATCACTGCCAAGTGAACCAGGAGCAGGAATTCCACTCCCTGTCCGGCCAGGGCAACACTGGTTGGGTCTCAGCACAACTGGAGCCTCCCTTCCCTCTCTCCTACTGCTTACTGGTCCAGAAGAACCTCTGGAAGTGGAAGCACAGCCATGATGGGACTGTAGGGTTTCCAGCCCCTCACAGCCGAGGGAAGCGCTGCCTGCGGAACATCCCAGTTTTGTGTTAAGGCTCTGCTGCCTTGGCCTGGCACTGCTGGCCAACAGGATTTCCTGTCTGGTTACTCCCCCTGGAACCTGCACCTCTGGCTACAGCTACAGGGCTTGTCTGAGAACAAATCACACACCAGGTGATATAAGTGGAAGCTTGTCAGTCCCTGAGAGGGTCACTGCTTTCAGCCCAAATCCTGTCTTTTTCCCATGTTCCTAATTCATCTGGGACTGGCAGATCCATGTCTTCCCATCTAGCGCTCTGCCCTGACACATAGGCTGTGAAACAGCACTCAGATTTGGGGTTTTTTTTGCACTTTTCTGTGCAATGTGACCCCAGCAAGCACAAACCCACTCCCCTGCATAACTCCAGCACAGGGAACGTAGGGGTTGAGGGGGGAGCTGGGGGTCTGAGCCTCTTCCCACCTTCTCTTTCTCCTTCTGGATCAGCGTTTGCATCTCATCATTCCAGCCCAGCAGCTCCACCAGCTTCTCGATGCCACCGACCACGTCCCCGAGCTGGGCCACGTCGTTGTGGCGCTGCTGCCACGCGAAGGGGCCCACGAGCTCCCGGTTGATGAGGACCCGGGGCACGGAGCTGCGCACGGCTCCGGCCAGGCTGGCAAAGGGCTCCACCTGATGGGGGGAACCAAGGGGGCACAGGGACAGTCACCCTGCCAGGGGCACCAGTTCCCGGCACTCTCGGCTTGGAACCGTCCAGCCACCCCAGCTCTGAACAGGTCACAGTGTCACCAGTTACCTGGTGGCCTTTCCTCAGCTCTCCCAGTGCCCACCTGGTTTCCAGAGGGTCTCTCAGAGCACCTCCACCCTATTTCTTACCCTCCGCCTCAAACTGCACCTCCCCAACTCATTTCCTCGCCATCTCTGAGCCATCTCTCCCCTCTGGAGTTCCTTCAGGCCCTGTTTTCCATGTGCCTTTTTCCCAGGGGTATCCCTTATTCCCAGACCTCCAGGGATGTCCCGATGACGAAGAGCAGGTCTGCCATGGGGAAGTCTGTGAGGTGCAGGAGGAAGCGCTGTGGGAGCTGCTCGCCGAAGAACACGATGTCAGGCTTGACGACTCCGGTGCAGACAGGGCAGCAAGGGACCCTGTCCCCCATGACATCCCCCTGAAAGGAGAGGCCCCAAAACTGCCTGTCACAGGGGTTCAGAACCACCACGTGTTCTCAGAGCAACGCCCAGCCCCAAACCTGGTCCCCTCCATAAACCTCTTGTTCCTGACGGCAAAAGAACAGGTTTGGACCTGTCATTACTGTAATAATTAATGGCTCTTTGTGTTAATTGTGTTGATGCCCGGCTGGGCTCACTCACCCTGAAGTCCTCTCCGGGGAAGTTCCTCTGACACACCGTACAGGTGGCAGTGGCAAAGGTGCCATGGGCTTCCACCAGCCTGTCGGGAGGGATCCCAGCCACTGGAATACAGTGTGTGGGTAAGGACTGAACCAGAGCCTCCCCGTGTGCATCTCCCCAATCCTGCTTCTCCCTTCAACTCCTGGTGCTGCTGCTGGAGATGGGAAGAGGGAGCTCACCTCTCTCCAGCCCGTCGATGTTCTGGGTGTAGAGGCGCAGGAGCAGCCCCTTGTCATGCAGCAGGCGGAGGAAATAGTGGGCGGAGTTGGGGCGGTAGTTGCCGGGATAGAGCTCCTTGGCCAGGGTGAAGAAGGGCTTGGGGTTGACGAAGAAATACCCCAGCTCAAAGATGGCCTCGGGGTAGGGGATGTCGTACTGCTGCAGGTTGCTGTACAGGCCGCTCCCGGGGGACCTGTGGGGGACAGGGGGCAGCTGAGAGGGGCTGCAGTGGGACCTGGGCTGGAGACAGAATCCTAGGATCAGTGAGGTTGGAAAAGACCTCCAAGACCATCAACCTGTCCAACCTGTGATGCATCATCGCTTTGTCAACAAGAGCACTGAGTGCCATGTCTGGGTGTTCCTAGGACACCTCCAGGGATGGTGACCCCACCACTTCCCTGGACAGCCCCTTCCAATGTTTAATCACCCTTTCCATGGACAAGACCTCAGCCCTCCAAGGCCCCAGAGGATGGAGGCATCACCTGAAATCCGGGATGCCGCTGGGCGTGCTGATCCCGGCGCCGGCCATCACCACCACGCGCCGACATTCCTTCTTCCGGAGCAGCTCCGCCACATCCTTCAAGGTGAGCTTCTGCTTCCCCTCGTCACCTCCCCACCTGCCCAAAATGGCTCTGGCAGCTGCACTCAGACTGAAGGGTCTGGAGCCTTGGATCCTGCTTGGCACAGGGGGAAGCACAGCACTGAGAGAACTGACAGTGACTTTGGCTCAGTAGGGAGAAAATCACCCAAAAATTCCACAGAAAGCTGCTCTCTGGGTAGGATTGTGTTCGGGCCACACCAGGAGAAAACTTGGCTGTTAGTCTGACCCAGACACTGGAGCAGACACGTCCCTCTGCAATTCCTTATGTGGATCTAAAATACCATATCACCAGTATTCCTGTGAGAGGGTTGTTTGGGACAGGGGTGGACACAAGGCTGGACCCACTGGGAATCACCAGTATCAGTGTTGATTTACGCTCCTCTGGGATCCAGGAGACCCTGCCATGTCCTGAGTTCAACAAGAGTCTCTCAGGGTGATGTGTCACCTTGCCCAGGTGAGCACAGACACTGTCATTTTCCCTGTTCCCCCCTTGGGCTCTGTGTGTCCTTGTCCAAAGGAATCTGAGCCCTGTGCCCAGCTGGGCTGGGAACAGCCATTATCATCTGGGAACACTCATTAGCAGTTCGGGAACAGTCATTATCAGCAGGGAACAGCTTCTCCCAGAAAATTAGTGCTGCTGGAGCAGGGCATTGTGCACAGTCCAGACCAGGCATGGGGAGAGCCAGAACAGCTTGGCAAGCCTGAGGAGCAAGGACAGAGCTGGAAATGTCTCCAGGCCTCAGGGTGGTCAGCTCTGCCTTCCTTGGGATGTGACACTTCCTTTTCAGGGACACGATGTTGCTTTCCCAGGGATGTGACACTGCACTGCCTTTCCTTGCAGTCACAGGGATGTGGCTCTGCCTTCCAAGGGATGTAACATTGGCTTCCCTGGGATGTGTGACAGCGCCTTCCCAGGGACGTGACACCACACTGCCTTTCCCTGCTGTCACAAGGACACGGCTCTGCCCTGTCAAACCGTATTCCCGGGGAGCTGAACTCAGAATCTTGGGAAAACAGAGATTTCTCTGGCAGGCTCCCAGGCCAGCCCTGGCTCACAGAGTGATGTCCCTGCTTAGACGGGGACGGGACATCCTCCATCACGGGAGCACATCCCATCCCAATACCGATTCCCATCCTCCCCTTCCCGCAGGGAGGCTCTAGCCCCCAGCCGGGCATTCCCCACCTACCTCCCGGCTCCGCCGCCGGCCAGCCCCTTCCCGTCCCCGCCGCACCGGGCGGCCCGTGCCGCGCTGCCACCGGCGCCATGGCAGGGCCCACGCTCCCACAGGCTCCTCCAGGCTGCAAGAGAGCAGAGCGGTGCAGGGGGCGGCCCGGGGCTCCCGGGGCTCCCCCCGGCCCCGGCGCTCACCGGCCGCCAGCAGCGCCCGCGCCGCGCGCTCCATCGCCGCTACCGCACTGCCGCGAGCGCGCGCGCCCGCGCTCCCGCCGGCCGCCGCTCACCCCGCCCGGGGTCCGTCCGGCGGTTCCGGCGGCGCGGGCACGGGGAGAGGCGGCGGAGGAAGGCCCGGGGGTCGGCGGCGCGGCGGCGTTGCCGTGGTGACCGCGGGGCGCGGCGGGACCGGCGAGAAGGGAGTGCGCGGCGGCGGCGGGCGCGGGGCGTTACGGTACCCGGCGTGCCCCGCGCGACCGGAAGTGAGTGCGCACAGCGGGGACGGCGCGGCCTCCTCCTCGCTCCGGTCCCGTCCGGCCCCGTCCCGGTACCGGCCCCGGCCCCGGCTCCGTCCGGGCCCCGCCGCCGCCATGAAGGACGTGCCGGGCTTCCTGCAGCAGAGCCAGAGCGCGGGGCCGGGCCAGGCCGCCGTGTGGCACCGCCTCGAGGAGCTCTACAACAAGAAGTGAGCGGGGACGGGGTGCGGGGGGATCGCCCGTCCCGGGTCCCGGAGCCGAGCGCGGCAGGGCCCGCCCGGCTGAGGAGCCCTCGCGGGGCTCGGCTGGACCCGCGTCCCTTTAGCCGCCTCGTTTGTCGCCGGGGAGGTGACTCCGGGGGTGTTTGCCCCTGTCGGGGGGTCCCAGCCCCCGGTTCGCCCCCGATCCGCGCCCTCGTCGGTCCCTGCCCGGTGCGCTCGGCACGTCCCGGGATGTGGCACGGTTTGGCGGCGTTGGGCTCACGGGGCTGTTCTGTGTCCCCAGGCTGTGGCACCAGCTCACTCTGCAGGTGCTGGACTTCGTGCAGGACCCCTGCTTCGCCCAGGGAGATGGGCTCATCAAGGTGAGCGGACTCTTGCCAGCTTTCCTGGTTTTTTGTACCATGAAAAACTCAGTCTGTGGCTTCTCTCTTTCCTACTAACCAGGGTGGATTCAGCACCCGGGGTGTTTGCACTGGGGATTGTGTGAAAATTCTGCTAAAGTGAAATGTCTCGGGTTCAGAAGCTTCAAAGTGATTCTCTACTTCACTCACTTAAAATTTTTATTTTGGGGAGTTGGGGGGGGATTTTTTTTCATTCCATGTTTTAGCAAGAGGTTTGCAAGTGCAGGATGAGTGTTCACTGGAGGAAGCCTGTGGGGATACAATTAGATAAAATGAGCAGTTCTGGGTGGTGAGCAGTGCTGGAATTTCTGTATGGGATGCCCGGTTTTCTGGAAAAATCGTAGGGTCCTGAAATGGTCTGGGTTGAAAGAGACCCTGAGGATCATCATGTTCCATCCTCCCTGGAAGGGACACCTTCCACTAGCCCAGTTGGCTCAGAGCACTGTCCAGCACTTCCAGGGATGTTTAAATGAGCTGGAATAGAGAGGAACTATGGTGAGAAGCTCTGAACCGGGATGTCCTTTGCCCTGAATGTCCCTGTCCTTGTCCCTGCAGCTCTACGAGAACTTCATCAGCGAGTTTGAGCACAGGTGAGTTACTGGGGGTCACCTGGGGGGGCTTGGGGGTCACCTGGGGGGCCTGGGGGCCCCGTGCTGACTCTGAGCTGCTCCCTGCAGGGTGAACCCGCTGTCTCTGGTGGAGATTATCCTGCACGTGGTCCGGCAGATGACAGGTGCGTGTCCTCCCCTCATCCCTGTCCTGTTATTGCCTCTGGAATGTGGCCAGGGATGGGTCGGTCTTGGATGGGAAGTTGTTGTGTTTCTGCTGTGTCAGGAAGGGGAAGTGCTGACTTTAAAAGTTTAAGTTATTGTTGATCTCTGGAGTAGAGAGTCCACAGCCTCCCTGGAGAGGTGGTTAGTGAGGAAAAGGCTGGCTTAACTGGCAGCACCTGCTGCAGGTTGAGGGTACACCATGGGAAACCCATATTCCAGCCTTCAGGAATCCTGTAAAAAGTGTCTTGGTCAGCGAGATTTGTCTCCATGAGAGCTGCTCATTTAAATATGCTTTTCCCTCTACTCCAGATCCCAATGTGGCCCTGACTTTTCTGGAGAAGACCCGGGAAAAGGTATGTTGGAAGTTGCTCTTGGTGTGTTTTGCCTCCGAGCAGGCCAAGAGTCACCGGCATGTGTGTCACCTGTGCTGGAGAACAGCACCTTTCCATGGGGATTTGAATGCAGGAGTATGTTCACAAGTGACATTTATCCAGCCCCTGGAGCACACCTGGCTGCAGGTGACACCCTGAACAGGTCCCTGTGTCCCTGCAGGTGAAGAGCAGCGACGAGGCCGTGATCCTGTGCAAAACAGCCATCGGGGCCCTGAAGCTCAACATCGGGGACCTGCAGGTCACCAAGGTGAGGGGTGGCCGAGGATGAGGAGTTTTGGGCTGCTGTGACATTCCTTGCTTATCCCAGCTCCCAGCCCCTCGGAGCTTGTCAGCTCACCAGGATGTGGGAGCTGCTCACGGTGACCTGTGGTGGTGTTGCCTGAGCGAGGGGTTTGTCATCCTCGGTTGGGTTTAAAAGAATCTTTCAAACCTGAAGTGATATTTTGCAGGCAGGGCAGCTTTGGTTCTCTTAGAGCAAGTGCAGAGGGATGAGTTTGGGTGTTGGAATCTTGTAATGGTTTGGGTTGGAAGGGATCTTGAAGAACACCCAGTCATGAGCAGGAACAGCTTCCAGTAGACCAGGTTGCTCCACCCTTGCCTTGGACACTTCCAGGGATGGGGCAGCCATGGCTTCTCTGAGCACCCTGTGGCAGGGCCTCAGCACAGGGAAGGGTGTGGGAGCGATGATGGCTTTTCCCAGGATGTCACTGGGGTACCCTTGGGAAGGCTGCCATCCTTGGAGCTGGGAGCTGTAAGAGCCAGCTGTTGTCCTTCCCAGGAGACCATAGAGGAGGTGGAGGAGATGCTGAACACCCTCCCCGGGGTGACATCGGTGCACAGCCGCTTCTACGACCTCTCCAGCAAGTACTACCAGACCGTGGGGAACCATGCCGCCTACTACAAGGATGCGCTGCGCTTCCTGGGCTGCATCGAGGTCAAGGACCTGCCAGGTAACTCCTCTCCTGGAGAAATCCCACTTTCCATGCTTGGCTTCACCCCCCCAACCCGAATAAGTGCCCTGGCTGAGGTTTTCCCTCTGTGTTGTTTTGGTTGTGCTGTGGTGGATCCGAGGTCTGGCTGGACTGAGCAGTGACCCCTGAGGACCTGCTCCTGAGTTGCACTGGGGGAAAAGGGGGAATGGCCTTGCCAGAAGGAAAAGTCTGATCCAATTCCCCAAAATCTTCACTCTAGATTCAGTAAGCAGCCCTTTTGTGCTGTGGTTACTGCAGGCTTCTGAATTTCAGGCTGTGTGGGGGAAGATGAGGGCTGGGAATAGTTTGCTGTAGGTGAGGAAGGGCTCGATGGAGCCTAAAGAGGTGCTTTATCCAAGTTATTTTTGGCTTGTTTTTTTTTTTTTAATCACAATTATTTTTGGTTAGGGATTTTTTTTTTATCCATGGTGGTTTTGGTTTGGGTCTTTTTTCATCCAAATTATTTTTGTTTTGGTTTTTTTCCAGTATCAGAGCAGCAGGAGAGAGCCTTCACCCTTGGGCTGGCTGGGCTGCTGGGAGAAGGTGTCTACAACTTTGGGGAGCTGGTGAGTGCTGCCACATCCCTTCACCCCTGGAGCCCCAGGAGCTGGTTCTCCCCTGCTGACAGCCTCCTGCCTGTCCCCTGCAGCTGATGCACCCCGTGCTGGAGTCCCTGCGCAGCACGGACCGGCAGTGGCTCATTGACACCCTCTTCGCCTTCAACAGCGGCAACGTGGAGACCTTCCAGGCCCTCAAGTCGGCCTGGGGGCAGCAGGTGAGGGCTCTGGGACTGCTGAAGGCCCAGGCTTGGGATTTCCACCTGACACTTGGAGTCTGTGGACTTCTTCTTAATCACCTTTGTCTCATTCCTGGCTCTGGAGCACTGGTACAATTCTGATCGGAGCCTAGGAGTGGTTATTCCATCTTGATACACAAAATTAGTTTCCTTTTGACTGGAGTGCTTTCAGTGGAAAACTGCTTTTCCCTCCTGTTCTGGGAAGTGTGAGGGAAAACAGTGACGTTGGATGTTACCTGCACTGGCTACGCCAGCAATCACTGACATAGCAGTGGATTTGTGAGTTCACTGGCATTTGAGTTGTTTTCTAGAACCATTCCTGGCTGGTGGGTGGGCTGTGGTGGCCTTCTTACTCGTAAACTAAGCCTCCCAGGGATTTATTTCTGTATGTAAAGCTGTTCCACCCCAGAATGGGGAGAAAATGTAATCCTGACCTGATTTGGTGCCTTTTCTCCCCTCACAGCCCGACCTGGCTGCAAACGAAGCGCTCCTGCTGCAGAAGATCCAGCTGTTGTGTCTGATGGAGGTGAGCTGGGATGTGCTCAGTGTGTCTGGTCACTCACCTGCAGGAACTCCTGCATACAGGAAGTTCAGTGTGGATTTTGTCTGTAGATGGAGACACAGGCAGGTGCCATGAGGGAAAACACCTTGTGCTGGGCTGTTGTCCCTAGGTCCAGGGGGGCTCTTGCATGGAGTGCCAGGACAAGGGGGAATGGCTTCTCTGACAGAAGGTTAGGTGGGATATTGGGAAGATTATCTTCCCTGTGAGGGTGTGAGGACGTGGCACAGTTTGCCCAGAGAAGCTGTGGCTGCCCCATCCCTGGAAGTGTCCAAGACCAGGGTGGATGGGGCTTGGAGCAGCCTGGGATAGTGGGAGGCTTCAGTTCTGTGGTATGGAGGAGGGGGAGAACAATCCTTCAGGGATGGTGTCTGGAATATGTTCCAGTGTAACATAAGACTTTTAGAACACAGTTAAACATCTTTGTTTCCCAAGGACTGAGGGTCCTTTCCCTGATGGATAACCTGGAACAGTCCCTTCCTGTTGCTGGAAGGCTCTGTTGTCACCGTACCACACTGGTGTAAAACATTCTTGTTTGACTTATTTTGAGATGAGATGAGTTAAACATGAGAAATGCAGTTGCCAGTGCAGTGTGGGACTGGGCAGGGCAGCTTGGGGGAGGCTCTGTGAGCTGTGGGAATCCCTAAAACCTTGTGGGGGTTGTTTTTTTGGTGTGTTCCCTGGATCCAGATGACTTTCACCCGCCCAGCCAACCACCGCCAGCTCACCTTTGAGGAGATTGCCAAGAGTGCCAAAGTCACTGTCAACGAGGTGAGTTTGGGGTTAGACACCCTTGGTAATGTCCAGGTTCTGGAGCCCTGAGAGTGCCAGGATGGATGTGAACCACACAGAATCCCAGAATCATTTAGGCTGGAAAAAACCCCCGAGATCATCGAGTGCAACCTGTGCCCAGAGCACTGAGTGCTGCATCCAGTCATTCCTTGGACACCTCCAGGGATGAAGACTTCGACGCCTCCCTGGGCAACCCTTTCCAGTGCCTGACAGCCTTTCCCATGAGGAAATTCTTCCTAATGTTCCTGAACCTACCCTGGTGCAGCTTGAGGCCGTTTCCTCTTGTCCTGTTACTTTGTCCCTGGGAGAAGAGACCAACTCCCACCTGCTGCTTGGGGACAATTGGGTTTTTCTGGCTTTTTCCAGTTGCCTTGTTCTTCCTTGAATTTCAGAGAAAAGAAAATAAATCTAGTTTTAGAGAAAAAAGAACGAAAAAAACTAAAAACCCCTAAAGTCCAGTTTTAGGGAAAAGTTTTAGGGAGAAGAATTCCTCTGTGTTGAAGTGGTCAGTCTCGAGGCAGTTCTGTTACCTGAAAGGGGACAGGTGTGAGAGCTGCTGTCCTGGATCCTGAAGGGTTCTCATGTGAAGATGTCGAGTTTTATTCATCTCAGGGGGAAAATGGGGTGATCTGGGTCATTTCCCAGGATTATCTGTGTTCCCAGGTGGAGCTGCTGGTGATGAAGGCGCTCTCAGTGGGGCTGGTGAAGGGCAGCATCGACGAGGTGGACAAGAGGGTGCACATGACATGGGTGCAGCCACGGGTGCTGGACCTGCAGCAGGTAAGGGCCACCAACTCCAGGGCCACCACTCCAGCTGGGCCAGGGTGAAGTGACCTGGGAGTGACACTGGAGTCGGGATGAGTCATGGCTTGGGAATGAGCCTCCTTGGGGGCTTGGCTTTGCCCCGAGAGTGTTTCACCCAGAAACTTTCCAGGAGCTGGGACAGGACAGGGTTGGCACTGAAAGCCACACAAACATCATGGAACACAGAAGCCATGGCTGTGTTTTCCAGAAGGATCCAGGCCTCATTCCTAAATGCATGAAACAACCTCTAGGAGTTTCAAGGATGTAGGAGGCACATTCCTCTTGGGAAGAGAGAAGTCCAGGATGATAATGAGCTGCTGAGCTTCTCAAGTTCATCATTGTAACACTTGACTGTGCAGGGTGTCTTTACCTTCAAACCCAAAAATGAGTGCCTGGAATTCCAGCTGCAGACAATTCCTTCGGTGTGTTTCAGTTTAACCCTTGCAGATTGCTGGTAGAAGGTGTTAATCCCAGAATCCCAGGATGGTTTGGGCTGGGAGGGACCTTAAAGCCCATCCAGTCCCATGCCCCTGCCATGGGGAGGGACACCTTCCACTATCCCAGGTTGCTCCAAGCTCCATCCAACCTGGCCTGGGGAATCCCTTTCTCAGTGTGTGGGGTTTTGAGGAGTGGTTTGAGCTCTCAGGTATGAGAAGGAGCCTGTGGGCATTCCCAGGAGCTGAGGCACTCTGTCCCTGTGGCCTTGCCTTGCAGATCAAGGGGATGAAGGATCGCCTGGAGTTCTGGTGCACGGACGTGCGGAGCATGGAGATGCTGGTGGAGCACCAAGCCCACGACATCCTGACATAGAGGAGAGAGAGATTCCTGCTGCTCCTGAGGCCGGCAGCACTCAGACCACTGACTGCACTGAATCCATGGAGGGGTGGGTGGGCAGAGCGGGAGCAGCCTGGGATGTGGTGAGCAGGAGGACGAGGACGTGGCCTTTTGCTGTGTGACCCTTTGGTGCTCGAGCCAAACTTTCCCTCTGCTGGCATGAGTGGCTCTGATCCCTGATCTCAGGGCTCCGTCCTGGGGGGATGGATTGCTCCTGATCCCTCCTGCCTCCAGCTGCTGCAGGAAGGATCCTAGTGCAGGATCCAAGGGGTCCTGGCCTTAGGGGACAGAGCCTGTCCCACTGCCCTCTCCCCCTGCCCCTCCAGCAGCCTGAGGCAGCCTTCTTCAAATCTTCCCCAAATCCTGTTCCTCTCCTGGCCCCCCTTCCTTCCACCCCTCCTTATCTGCAGCAGAGGGAGCATTTGCTCCATCCAAGGGTTTTCCCGGGATTCCTGGTTAGTGGGTGTGTCCATACCCTTGAGGGGGTGGTTGTCTTTCACCAACGCTTTGTGCTCAGGTGAGGTGCAGTGGCATAGCCGGAATAAACGTCTCTGCCTTCCCTTTTTGGGAATTCTGTGTCGTCTCCATCCCTGGCAGGTGAGCTGCTGATGATTCCTTTAAAAACGTTTTTCCACAGTCAGGCCTTGCTACTGATGGGATTCAGGAGCTTTCCTCACCAGTTTGGTTGTCTGGTGTCATTAACAAATGGCATTACTGGAATTTTTTTTGCTCTTCCTGTCTTGACTGAGGGTGTAAATCCAGCAAGAGAAAAAAGGGAGCATGTGACTGATGCCAGACTGGTACAGAGATGCCTCACACAAGGGAGACAAACTTTAGAAAACAGGACAAAGTGGAATTTGCTGGAATCTACCTGCTCACCTTCCTCCTGGTGCTCTCCTGGCCCTTCTGGCTGAAATTCCCTCCTGGATGGGGGTTCAGTGCCCAGTGCCTGCCTCTTCCCTGCCCAGCCACTGGGTTTGACTTCCCCAATACCTGCTGCATCCTGTCTTCCAAGGCTTATTCCTGGTGCCACTTTTACTGACTTCAGGAGAATGTGTGGAAGAAGTAAGTATTCTGATCAGGAAAATGTTCCCATTATTTCATAGCTGAGGACAGGAGAAGGCTTAAAGGAGCAGTCTCCTTCCCAGTGCCATGTCAGATCCAGCCCTCATTCCCATGGCTGTCACTGCATGTTAGGGAATAAGGGAAGCTCCACTGGAGTAATTTAGTTTTGGGGCTGCTGCTGCTTGAGATCAGCATCCAAAACCCAGAATGTCACTGTGGGAAGCAGTAACAGCTTCTCCCAGGAGCATTCTGACAGCTCTGGTGCTGTGGGAGCACTCTACTGGCTATGAAGCTCTGAGCTGCTTCTGGGAATGAGGAACTGTGACAGCTCCAGAGGCTTTTCCAGGATACCTGGAAGTATCCCTTGCTACCCAAACCTTCCACATGCTTTCTCCTTCCCTGGCACAGGTAATTTGGGATGTGGTGGGTGGAAGTGCCCTTCCTGCAGGGAGGGGAAAGGGGAGGTGTGCAGCCCCCAGCCCGTGGCACCCTTTTAACGTCACTTCCAGCCTCTTGAGTGTTTTCCTGCTAGGAATTTACCTTGAGTTGGCTTCCTTGCTTGTGCTGGGAGAGGTGACTGGGTGCACACAGCCTTGCAGCTGGTAGAGGCTCCAGAGGGAATGTGGCTTCCCATTGGAACCTGCTGCCAACCCTTGAGGGAGTGCTGCCATCAGGACAGCAGGCAGAGGTCCAGATCATTCCCTACAGACACCCCCATGGATGGAGCGCAGCCAGTGAGCCGTTGTTGAATGCAAAGGTGGATTTTAATGAGCAGGCTCGGGGGGTTCCATCCAGGCGAGGCTCTGTCCCAAGGCCTCTTCCCTGGGGATTCTCTCAGCAGGGAGCAGGCTGCTCTGCCACTCCTCACTCCGGCCTGCTCCTGTAGTTGTGTATGTTGCCCAGGACCCAGGCTGTGGGCAGC
This sequence comes from Cyanoderma ruficeps, assembly GCA_008694505.1. Classification (NCBI taxonomy): domain Eukaryota; kingdom Metazoa; phylum Chordata; class Aves; order Passeriformes; family Timaliidae; genus Cyanoderma; species Cyanoderma ruficeps. The sequence continues at coordinate 866,691 of VZDJ01000246.1, forward strand.
AGGAAGGATGCGAACATGGGGGACAAGGAGCAGGAATCAGTGGGATGGCTGTGCCACGGCCATGGCACACAGGGCTCCCGGGCTGGCTGCGCTGGTGCCAACACCACACACCCAGCTCACGTCCCTGGCCTCTTCCCAGTCCTTTGGACCTGCCCTAGGGTTGGGGAGGGAGGTTTGGGGAGCAGAGCTCTTTCCACGGGCAGTGGATCGAGCTGGAGCTCTCCAGGTTTGTTGTTTTCCTGGGACACTGGAGCAGTGCATGACCTTGAGGCTGTGGCCGGGGCCTGCAGTGTTCCTGACTTTCAGATGACTTTGGGATGGGAATTGCAGCCAGCAGCAGCCCCTTGTCTCCCCGGTGCGACCAGGATAACATTAACCCCCCACACTGGCACCTTTCTTTGTTTTATTTGCCTGGAAAAAGCCTCTCCAGGCTCCTGCAGCTCCTTTGTTGAAAACCTTGGGAAGGTAGCAGAGGGGAAACCCCCAAAAAAGGGGTGGAGGGAGAACCAGGCAGGATTTTGGTGGAAAGCTCCTTTTTCCCAGCTTGTTTTACCCAGCCCTGGAGGGTCTGGTTTGGGGGGGTTGTCCCTACAGGGGGAGTGTCAGAGGGACTTCGGGCTCTGCTGTGACAGCAACCCCTGTCCTTGCCCGTGGGGACACCCCTTTGGGGTGACTGTCCCAGGATAGGAGGACAGGGTGTGGGTCTGTCCCTGAGGGACCAGCAGTGTCACTGCTGTCCCTTGCCCTGGGCTGCAGGGGATCCCCCAAATCCCAAAGGTTAAAAACGGGCCTGAAAGGACAAAAGCAAACAGAAGCAGGAGCCAGAGGTGCGGAACAGGGCATGGACACCGTGGAGGTGTGGGCTGAAGCCTCAGGGCACATTCCTTCTCCTCCTCCCCCTCCCCTTTTGCTACCACCCCCTTCCAAAATGAGTTGGCCCTGACACAGAGGGTTTGGGCCCCTCCAACCGGGGTGTTCCCACCTTTTAAGCCCCCCCAGAATACTCACACCAGAGGAGAGAGGGTCCTCGGGGGGGTGGGAGCGGAGCTGTGCCTTGGGGACCCGGCTAATCCGGAGTGCAGCTGCCAGGAGCTGGGAGCCCCTCTGGAAACCCCTCATGGCGCTGTCAGGCCGATCCTGCTGCTCCTTGTGCTGCAGCTGCCCAGCCTGTCACTGTCACTGCTGCCACCACCCCCCTGCCACTCCTTGGCACAGCTTCAGGGGCACAGGGAGGATCAGCCTGACACGTTTGCCCAAATGCCTCTCTGCCTAATTTTTCTTCCCTTAATTCTTTTGGGATTTTTTTTCCTCTCAGCACTGCCCAGGACTCTGAGACCAAAAAGTGTCCCCAGCCAGCACAGGGGGACACTGAGACACTCTGCTGGAGAACAGAGACCTCCTCTTGGAGGGGCCTTTTCCCTTGGAGCAAAACTCTTCCCTTGGAACAGAACTCCTCTCTCCTTGGACCTCCTCTTCTGTGGGCTTTTAGAAACTTTGTAACACTCAAAACACCATGTAGTGCGAAAGGACTTTCTGGAAAGGGCTATTTCCAAATTCCTCTGATAAAGGGAAGGAAGTGGGGTGCGTGCCACTGGGATCAGCCGGGGAAGGAACTGCTCCTCCCTGCGTGCCAGTGGCTGCTGGAGGGGGAATCCAGTGCCCCAGAACCCCTAGGGATGCCCATGTCAGGGGATGGATATTCCCGCCCTTGCCATGGACTCGGCCTGTGCTGGAATCAACAGCTGGTTGTGAGGAACAAAGCAAAGGGGAAGTTAGTCCTGCTGGGGCACAGTTAGGATTAGACCCTGGAATACCAAAGGAGTAGAGCTGGGTGCAAGTGTTACTGCTCGGGTTCTGCCCTTTTTCAGGGTGTCCCCAAGGCATCCCTGGGCCATTGGCAGCTGCAGGACTGACCCAGCCAGGCTCCATGGGGCTTTTCCATGGATTTGCGGAGGACAGATGTGTTATGCCAATCCTGTAAGTGCTGGATCAGGCAATAAAATAATCGCCGTGAACACCGGGGCCGGTGGCCGCTCGGAGAGGCTGGTGGCACCTGGCTGCAGTTCCACCTCTGGATCCCTGACCCACCAGGATGGGACCAGCTGGAAGGGGCTTGGAAAAGCATGCCAAAGTCCAGGTGGAATTTTTGTCCTCCCTGGAAACAGGCAAGGGGAAGGGTCAGAGTGTGGCTGAGGACACGGGAGGTCAGTGGGGTGTGCTGCTAACCCGGCTCCCTGCCAGCGGCTTTGGGATCGTAAATCATCCGACTTGGTTTTCCTCTTTCAGTTCCTCCTTCCCAGGCACAGGGCAGCCTCAGGACTGCGGCGCTCCCTCTGCGGGCACTGAGCTCAGCTGGACAAGCACCTGCGTGTCCAGGATCATTTTTCCAACTATTTCTTTTTAAGGAGACGAAAAAAAAGCGATTTCCTTCCTTCTTTCTCGGTTGGTCAACTTCCGTCCTTCCCTGGAGTGGCCTCTCTCCGCCTGCACAGGCTCAGCCCGGGCTCGGGACAGAAGGCAAGACCCACCTCCTCCCTTCCGCACCCTGGGGCTTGGGCTGGGTCGGGATTTTTCACTTTCCCGAAGGCAGGATTTTCCTCACAGTTCAGTCTCAGTGACGAAACTGAGCTGAGCTTGAGCGTTCCTGCATCCGGTTGCTGTCAGGGAGGGATTTGGGGGCTGGGCACCCTCTTTGCCCCTGTGTCACCCTGGCTGGATTCCCAGTCTCTCAGAGCCTCATTTCGTCATTCCTGTGTTTTTCCTGTGCCCGGCATTGCCAGGAGCCAGCTGCAGCTGCCTTTTGTCAGGGGCTGCTTACGCGTGTCTGTATCTGTACATATCTTTAATTATATATATGTTTGTACGTGACACATAAATATAGTTTTAAATCAGTGTAAATCAGTGGAATAGAAAGGTCCTGCCCTAGGAAGCTGAGCTGGAGATGTGGCAGTGAGGGGGACGCAGTGATCTGGGAGAGGGGGAAGTATCTGGAACTTTTCAAAGTGCCCCGGAACAGCACTGGGAGGAAGAGGAGGCCAGATGGGGAAGGTGGCTGTGTGTGTTGGGAGAAACTGGTACAATCCCATCGCGGCAGCAGAAGAGGAAGAGGGAGGAGGCTGAGAAGTGATGAAGCCCGTGAGGTGTCAGGAGTTGGGACAGCTGGAGATGGGGTGAAGGAGCGGAGGGGATGCACCCCGGGGCTGGGAAGAAGCTGGGATGGGGGAAAATCGCTGGAGGTGACCAGAGGGGACAGTAAAAGGGGCAGAGACCGCTGATGGCAGGCGGGGGTGTTACGGGGAGTGGGGCAGCACTTTGTCCCCTCAGCCCTCATCCCGTCCCTGCGGCTCCGCAGGTGGGGCCGGTGGCGATGGCCGATGGCGAGGGTGACCCTGGCGTGTTCACGGCCACGGCGCTGCCCGGCGACCCGCGGCTGCTGCCCACGGTGACCAGCGCCTTCCTGGGCACCCGCGTGTTCCGGGACATCCTGCACGCCGCCGGCGTGTACAGCGGGGCCGCGGGGGACACGCACCGCGCCGATGTCCCCAGCCCCCTGGGGCTGCGCATGGCAGCGCCCGGCGCTCACAGCCCGGCCGAGAGCTTCACCCTCAACACCTGGACAGGTGAGCAGGGAGCCAGCACCTTCCCTGGGGGCTCTGCCACAGGTCCGATTCTCTGCTATTGCTGCTCCTTGTGCTCAGTCAGATCTTCCTTCTCCTCATTCTCTGCTCGCCTCGGGGCGCTGTTCCTCTGGAACAAGCGGAAAATTCCTCTTTTGTGTGGGAATAAGTGATTTTCAGGCTGTAGCTCTATCCCTGCTGGGGCCAGGCTCAGCAGACACACTTTAGTCATGGAGCCTGGTAAAATGTTTGAAGGCACAGACCATCCCTCAGCAGCTTGGCCGGGCTCACTGTCAGCAGTGTTGTTCAGTCCACAGCTGGGTCTGAAGCCCGGAAAAGCAATTCCTGGGCCAGTAGGAACCAGTAGATAGGGCAGAGGTGGGAATCCAAGTGTTTCCAAAGGCTGTGGTTGTGCTTACAGGGACCTTCAGCCATACCATTCAGTCCCCTGGCTACACGGCCACCCACCAGCTCTACGCCCACCACTCCCTGGTGCACCTGATGGCCTTCAGCGTCACCATCCGGCGCTTGGATGGCTCCACACATCCCATCACCGTCCAGCTCCAGAGTCTGTTCGTGCCACAAAGCCAGGACCTGGACTTGAGGCCAGGGCCAGACTTCCAGGGAGCGCAGTGAGTGTGGGGGACAAGGGTCCCTGCCCCGAGCCCCCCTCTGTGGGCTGTGGCGCAGTGCCCTGCTCTCCCCTGAGGACCAAACTGCAGATGTAAGGCTGGAGCCAGGTTGGAAGGGTAAGGGATCTAGGGCTGGAATGGTGAGGGGTGTAGAGGCTTCTGCACACCCACTTCGTTCTGGCAGGTGTATAAAAAAAACACCCTGAAATTAAGCATCGAAATATTTTTATTACTTGCAACTCCAGAATTATCCCTCACAGTGATGTGTGAGAGCAGCGAAGGCGACAGGGCCTGGATGTGATTCCAAAGAAGTGAGGTTGGGGAAAACGGGAGATTTGTAGGAGATGATCTTTAGAACTGGATTCCTGGGACCAGAGACCATTTGCCACGGCTTCTTACTGACAGAGGGTAGGGTTAGATGGGATATTGGGAACAAACACCTTCCTCAGTCGCTTCCCGTCTCATGCAGCTATATCTACGGGCAGACGCTGGTTCCCGAGGTGGAGGGGGGCCCCCGTCCCACTGTCCACATGCTGTGGACCCCCATCCCACAATCGCTGACGCTGGGCGGGGAGGAGCGGGAGCGGTGCTGGGAGTTCCTGACGGCCGTGGCCGGGAGCGAGGAGGAGGCGAAGCGCAGCTACAGCGCGGGGCTGTCCCTGGTGGCCGCGGGGTCCCTGCACCGCTCCCACGTCCGCGCCTGGGCCGCGCTGCGCCGGGGCTGCTCCGTGGAGCTGGACGGGCCCCTGGCCCTGCGCCAGGCGCTCCATGGCTGCCTCTACTACCTGCTGAGCGCCATCCCGCCGCGGGATAGCCCTGGAGTCCTGTTCCACGGCATCAGCCCCGGCGGCTTGTCCAACGGCACCCGCGGCGAGGACTACTGGGGACACATCTTCTGGGACCAGGTGAGGGGGACCCTGCCGACCTGGGGGCTTGGCACGGCCAGCGGAGTGGAAGAGACTCCATCCATATCCCGGGATGGAGCAGACTATCCTTCAGTAGGGATGGAGGAGGCTCCATTCTTCCACTAGGATGGAGCGGGCTATCCTTCAATAGGAATGGAGAAGACTCCCATCCTTCCATCGGGATGAGGGTGTACTCGAAAGATGGAGCTGGAGGGAGCATTTGGATGCTTCCCCCCAGCCAACCGCGCCCCGCCGCCTCGCAGGACACCTGGATGTTCCCGAATATCCTGCTGCTGTATCCCGAGGCTGCCCGCGCCATCCTGCAGTACCGGATCCGCACGCTGGAGGGCGCCAGGCGCAACGCGCGGGAACAGGGCTACGAGGTGGGACGGGGACACCGGGCTGGGGTGGCACCAGCCCCTGTCCGCAGGAGGATCCCGGGCCGGAGAAGCACCAGCCCCTGTCCCCAGGGGAATCCCGGGCTGGGGTGGTACCAGCCCATGTCCCCAGGTGTATCCCGGGCTGTTTCAGCAGGGCGTAGCATGAGATGATGTGCTGATGGATGCCTTCTCCTGGCAGGGCGCGAAGTTCCCGTGGGAGAGCGCAGCCACTGGCCGGGAAGTGTGTCCTGAGGAGATCTACGGAGCCCAGGAAATCCATGTCACTGGGGATGTCCTGATGGCCTTCGAGCAGTATTACTGCACCACGCAGGTAAAGGGAGGGTGCTCCACTTGATGGCCTGGTGGCAGGACACCTGGAGACTGTCACTGTCCCTTCCCTAAGGAACTCTGCTCTCTGCTCCGCAGGCTCCCTCTTGCAGCCCTGCCTTCTCTGTCCTTGCTCCTGTGGGCGTCTCAGCATCCTGTTGGCTCAAACCAGGCCAGTCTTTCCTTGTGCTCCCTCCATCTCCTCAGAGCTCCTCTTCACCCTCCTGCTGACTTTGGGTCTGGTGCAGTCTCCCTCATGCTCCTGTTCTTTCCTCAGGACCAGAAGCTGTTCCAGGACGATGGGGGCTGGGAGCTGGTGGAAGCCGTGGCTCAGTACTGGTGCAGCAGGATGGTGTGGAGTGAGGAGGAGCAGCTCTACCACATCAGAGGTGCCTCTGCCATGGGACTGGGGTGGAAAGCAGAGGTTTAGAGCCACCCGGTCCAGTGGAAGGTGTCCCTGCCCATTGGAGGGGTGTGGAACTGGACGAGCTTTAAGGCAACCCAAACCATGCTGGGATTTCACGACTTGAAGGTGCCCTTCAAAGATGCCCTCAGGGTGAGGTGTCTGCATGCACCAGCCGGGATGTTCGTGCTTCAGCACCAGCACTGTGCGTGTTCTCCACTGAGCATCCCGCTGGGACTGTGTGGGGTCCTGCCAGCAGGATCTGGATGGGCAGGAGGCTCCCCTTCCTCCAGCCGTATCCTCAAGGAGGGGCCCAGATCCACGGCAGCCCCAGGGTGTACTGAGGTGCCAAGTGTCCCCTCCTGTCCCTCCAGGTGTCATGCCCCCAGACGAGTACCACAGCCAGGTCGATAACTCTGCTTACACCAATGCCGTGGCGCGGCGCAGGTAACGTTTGGAATGTCTCCGGAGAGCACATGGAAGCACGGCCTGGCTCTCTGCTCTTCCACCTGGCACTCTGCAGGGATGGGACCACTGGGGCTCCCGAAGGGATCCTTCCTCCCTCTCCTCACACCCCTCTCCTTGTCACCCCTCTGCAGTCAGAGGAACAGTGGGTGCTCCTCTGGCTCCTCCAACCTATTCAGTGCCCACATGAGGCTGAGAGGGATCTCCATTCACAGCAGGGCTTCTCCCTTGGCATTCCACGGAGTATCTGTGCTGTTAGCCAGCTGGAGACATCCACAGCCAGGGGAACGGGCTCCCAGCTCCGTGATGGAAACTGTTACCCCTGGCCCAATCTCTGCCCCTTGTTCTTCCACAGCAGCTTTTTCTGCAGCTCCTTCTGTCCCCACTGTCCTCTCACCATCACCCATCCCTGATATAAAATCTTGTTCCTCCTTCTTTCCAGCTTAAACTTTGCTACTGACATGGGTCGGGACCTGCTGCTCCCAGTGCCAGAGGAGTGGGAGGACCGTGCCAGGAAAATCAAAGTGCCTTTTGATGAGGAGAGGAAATATCACCCTGAGTACGATGGCTACAGCCCAGGTGAGCGAGGAGGCAGTGACAGCGGCCCATGGAGGCAGCCATGGATCACACTTTTAATTCTGGAAGGATCAGAATTCCAACTGGTTCAGTTGGTGGCAAAAGAGGAGTCCTTGCTGTTGCCACCCTGCATCAAGCTGGGTTTGGGGTAATCTTCCTGCCTCAATCCTTCCTGGATTGTTTCTCATCAGTGGGCTCAAAAACTTAGGGAATTTGGGAACTGCTCCCTGTCTGACCAGCCCTGTCCCCAGGTGAGCCAGTGAAGCAGGCAGATGTGGTCCTGCTGGGGTTCCCACTGATGCATCCCATGAGTGCCGAGGTCCGCAGGAATGACCTGGAGATGTACGAGCCCGTCACTGACCCGGCTGGGCCAGCCATGACCTGGGTGAGGAGAGGGCAGGGCCCAGCTTGGGATTCACCCTGGGGGGGTGTCTCCCTCCAGGGGACAGTGCAGAGCTGGGATCTGCGCTGGAAATGTTCCCTCTGGATCAGAGGGGTGACTGAGGTGGTGCTGCTCCACTGCGCTGTCACCTTTCCCTCTCTGGCAGAGCATGTTTGCCGTGGGCTGGCTGGAGCTGAAGGAGCTGCAGAGAGCCTGGAGCCAGCTGGAAAAGTGCTTCAGCAACATCATGGAGCCTTTCAAGGTGAATGGCTTGGCTGCAGATCCCTCCTGCTCCCAGGCTGGTGACAATGGGATTGAAACCCACAGAACTGCCTGGAGCATCCCAAATCAACTCCTGCGTCATCTCTTTCTCATGCTGGAGCAGGTCTGGGTGGAGAACTCAGATGGGTCGGGAGCTGTGAACTTCTTGACAGGAATGGGTGGATTCCTGCAGGTCATCCTCTTTGGCTTCACGGGGTTCAGGTGAGACCTGTTGTGTCACTTTCAACTCCCAAGCAACCACTTGTCCCTTAAAATGTCGCTGTTTGGCTGGAGCAAAGTTGTGCACAGCTAAGAGGCTCATTCCAGGTCACATTTGGGAAGCAAAATACCATTCCCTAAGCCTGTTCTCTGGTTCAGCAGCAACATCATCCAGTCTCCTTTGGATGTGGTGAGGAAACACCTCCTGCAGCCTCATTGTGGTGTCTCTCTGCTCACATGTGGCTCCGGGAGCCTCTCTGGCAATCAGGCATTACCTCAGCTTTGAAATACCTTGGGAAAACATGGAGCTGTTAGTGTAATTTCAGAGCTGTGGTGGTTTCCACCCCGGAGGAGCCGTCTCTTCAGCCTATTCCTGGTTTAATTGAGGCTGGATCAAGCCTTTTGATTCCCAGTGAAAACTTGCAGCCCTAACTACATGTTTTCATTCCATGTGTGTGGCCAGAGCTGCTGGGAAACCCACCCCATTCCTTGGCGGAGCCGGGTGTGAGCTGCCATATTCCCAGCTGGAAGAGCCACCCGTTTCCTAGTGGAGCTGGGTGTGAGCTGCTGTATTCCCAGATGGAAATCTCGGCTCTGGCCAGGCTGGGAGGTCTCCAGGCACCCAGTGTGTGCCGTGTTGGGCCCCTCATGGCACAGGCTCAAGCCACGGCTTTGGGGCTCTGGCCAAATTCCAGAGGTGACGATGACATTGTGCAGCCACGCTCCTGCCTTTCCTGCTGTAGGACACAGTTCCTGCTCAGCACTGGGGCTCCCCAGGCCCCCAAGCCTCCCTCGAGGCCCCTCCAGCCCCTCAGGCACTCTCAGCATTCTGGAGCTGGTGGTGGAGAGCTCTTGTGTGCCAGGATTCAGGGACAAGAGGGGCCGTTGTTTTTCCTCACCCAAAGCCAACTCCCACACAGGCAGCTTGGCTTTGGCTCAGGGATGGAGGGAGAAGTCGGGATGTGTGTTCCATTGTTTCTGGGGAAGGAGCAGGAACAGCTGTGCTGAGCTTCCAGCCCTCCATCCCGCGGGAGTGGGAGCTGAGGTGGGTGTCTGAGGGTCACCTGCTCTGAGAGGAGCAGGGCATTCCTGAAGTTTTGCCAGCACAGCTGCTGCTGAAGCCAAGCTCTGAACCAGAGCAGGGGATTGAGCTGCGTTTTTTATAAATATGAAATCTAACCCTATGGAAACCCCAGGCCCCAGCTGTGGAACTGGAATGGGACAGGAATGTCTTGGGGTGGGCTGTGGAATCATGGCCCCGGTTGCTCCTCACCAGGTGCTCCATCAGTGTGTTTGGGATTTACCCAGAGGTCCTTGGATGCACCAAGGACCCTTTCAGACTGCTCTGGTGTGCATGAGGTGGTGATGCCTGGAGAGGCGGCTGCTCCCCGAGCTGGGCCACTCTGTGGCTCCTGCTGTTCTCACCCTGACATGCTCCTGCCTTTCCAGGATCACAAGGTCCAGCCTCCTCTTCGATCCCGCCTTTCCTGACGATATTACCAAGCTGAAAATCTCCAGTGTCTCCTATTTGGGCAACAAATTGGAGGTCACCATCACCAGGGAAGAGATCAGGATAGAAGTGACTGAGACCTCCCAGGACCCTCCACCATCTCCCCTGGAGGCTGTGCTGGAGTCAGGACAGCACTTTCCCCTGTGGGAAGGTATGGCAGCAGTGCCTGGATCTGCTCCCTGAAATTATTTGGGAAGAAACCTTTCTCCTATCTCACACCAAGCTTTTCTGTTGCAGGGCAGAGCGTCTCCTTCCCCACAGCCCCTGGATGGATCCAGAGGTCACCCAGCAGGACCCCCTAAACTCTGGCTGATCTGAGTGTTGCCCACTGGAGCATCAGATCCGGGATGTTGGTGGAGGGGGAAGGTGACAGTGGGTGGAAAGGGGGTGCCAGGCTGTGCCAAGAGGCCTTTGCCCCACCAGCACAGCGTGTGCCACCTGTCACTGTGTGCCACTTGTCTTTGTGGCCCTGGGGGGGCCAGTGGCTGGAGCTGTTACATCTGAGCCCCCCACTCCCCTCCACACATCTCTTACTTGGCACAGGAGAGGAAACCAAGCCTGAAAATGACCATTTCAAACGTGTCTTATAAACACTCAGGAGTTTTTTATGCTCTCAACATGTTTGTGTTTGTAAGGAAGCCCATTCATGACTCCAGGATCCTGACTCCAGCTCCTCCAGCATGTCCTGCCCTGGTCCTCGTCTTCCCCATGGGTTGCTCCATGGGCTCAAGGGCCTGTGGAGGCTGAGCCAGGGCTGTTTCATCAGATGAATGATGTTTTGGCACTAAATATTACTCCAAAATATGCAGCCGAAAGCCTTTTAACCCCGTGTGGGCAGCACACAGCTCCTTTCCTGTTACTTGATGTGGAACATCCCTCACATGTTTTTAAACCCTTGTCTACGTTATTCCCTCTGTTTTCAAGCAGTTCTGGAGTTAAATCCTTTCTCACTTGGCGTCTGAAGGGCTGCAGGAAGCCTGGACATCAGTGATCTGTAGTATTATCCTGTCAGATGGTGACAAGGGCAGCATTTTTCCATGCCTGAGCAGCCTCGGGGCGAGCAAGAGCTGCTGTGGGTTTGCTCGGGGCATTTTTGTCGTCCCAGAAATCCCAAGGAATTCCTGTGCCTGCACAGGGCGGGCATGGTGCCCCCAGCCCCTCACTCTGGGCTGCACGGCATCCTCCCCTCCACACCCTCCCTGTCCCGGGGCCTGTGCAGGGCAGCCCTGGGTGGGAGCAGGGAAAGCGAAGGCGTTCCCTGCCCCAGGGGTCTGTCCTGGCCAAACCAAACCCAGGAATCTCGGCCCGGTTTATAAAAAGCCCCGCGGCTGCTCCGTGCCTCGAAGCATCTGGGAATGCTTATGGCTGGAGCAGGGACTCTCTCGCTGCCGTGTAATTACTTGGGTCCTGCTCCGGCCCCATCAGAGCCACCAGCCGCTAATTAGCGGCAGCTGTTGGCAGGACAAAGGGACCATGCTGTCCCCAGCCCTGTGTACTGCACCGGGACTGGGATTTGGATGGGGCTGGGATACAGCCCTACCCTGGACCAGGGCTGTCAGTAAAGGGGCTTTATCCTCAAAAAAGGGGTCCTTTAGTCCCAAAATGAGCTGTCTCCAACCCAGAGAGAGAGAGCAGGGAGGAGTGGGGGTGCATCCCAGCTCCTCCCCTGTCCTGGTTGGGACTGGCTGGGGATGTCTGTGTTGCTGTAATGAGTTTGCAGGTCTCAACTCCCCCTTGGGGTGGGGAGGGGACACCCCATTTGCTTCATCCTGCCCTCACGAAGCCCAGGAGCTTCTTTGCTTCCTCCCCTCCTCGGTCCTGGGGGTCCTGGTGGCCAGAGGTGGCCCTAAAGGCTGTGGGAATCACGGTGTGTCCTGGCTGCCAGGAGCCCGGATTTGAGCCAAAAATCCGTATTTATGTTTTCCCTTTGGCACCCCCCTGCCCCTTTCCACACGCAGAAACTCACACTGTGTGAAGCGTTTAATGATTTAAATAGCAACCACAGAAGCTGGGGCTTCACCCGGGATAATGGGAGGTAAAAAATCCCACAGGATAAACAAAAATAACTGTGCCCTCACAGTGGGGTTGGGGAGCGGAGGGGCAGAGAGGGGTGGTGGCCTTTTTGGGGGGCCACCAGTGATGCAGAGGAGGTTCCACCAGCCCTTCATCCTGGGTCACTGGTCCTCGTCGTCGCTCCCGCTGAACTGGTAGGTGAAGAAGCCGACAGACTCCTGGGCCAGCTTGGAGAGGTGGATGACCCCGGTGACAATGAGGGCACCGAGCAGCAGTGGCAGCACCACGCTGCCTGCCGTGGCCAGGGCGTTGTAGCACCGTGCCTTGGAGCTGAAGTGCCGAGCAGCTTCCACGTCTCCGGCCACTTTCCTGTCCCGAGCCTACAACAGCCGAGGAGAGACCTTTCCCTCAGCCCCCTCTTGTGGCCCCTTCCCACAGCCCCCTTCTTGGAGCCCTTTCCTGCAGCCCCATCCTGCTCCATGGCTTTGTCCCTCTTGCAACACACAATTTATCCATCCATCCATCCATCCATCCATCCATGCATCCATCCATCCATCCATCCATCCATCCATCCATCCATCCATCCATCCNGCCTGTCCCCATCTTTCCCAGCCTAGTCCAGCTGGAGCTGGGATTCCCCCTCCTGCTTCCTCCAGAGCCTCTCTGACTCCAGACCCTCCAGATGTCCCCATCTTTCCACAGCTGGAGCTGCTCCTGCTGGGGGAGTGGAGGCATCACGACCCCCGTGGCATTTTTTAGGATCAAGCAGCTGCTCCTCAGGTGGTGGGCAGGGGGCTGTGGTTATCCAAGGCTGTCCCACAACCTCCGGAATCAGTGTCAGGAAAAGCAGGGAGGGTTCACCAGCAGCAGGTGTCACCCGCCTATGGAGAGTGTTGGGAGATGCCCGCCCCAGCCCGCCCGGGAGTTATCCCGAGTGTTCCGTGCCTCCTTGGAGGTCCCTCCCTTGGCGTCTGCGTGGGGAGGGATTCCCGGAGCCCCCGAGCGCTCCGGTGCCGCCGCTCCCGTACCTTGACGGCGAAGGCGAGCGCCACGAAGCCCAGGCAGCAGAAGTTCATGTAGAGGGTGTTGAAGATGGCCCAGACGAGGTGGTCGCGGGGCGCGGGGGCGGCGGGGGGCGACCCCCGCTTGGAGGGCGGCCGCTCCTCCCGCGGGTACGAGGTGTCCATGGCCACGGAGAGGGGCACCCGCGGCTCCGGCAGCCTCGGGGGAGCGCGGCCGGCGCCGCTTTTATATCCTTGCCGCGCTAAATATAAACCTGGGAAATTACAGCCCTGATGGATGTGGTTGTCCCACACGCCGGGCTGGGAGAAAGGCTGGGATGGCGACCCCAGGGGCTTTTTATAGCCAGCCTTCCTCTCGGGATGAGGAGCACGGATGGCTCCAGCGTGACTCTGACACCGCAGGAGGGTGACTCCAAGGCGGAGCCAGGGACCACCACGGCGCTGGCTGGTACAGGTACCTCCAATCCCACCCTCCAGGTGTGCTGGGCAGGGCAGACTCCCCTCGGCAGCACTTTTGGGCTGCCGGATGGAAGAAATGGGAAGTTAATATGGAAAGGTGTCAGAGCCACATCCATGGGGCTCCCTGCCAGCGCCGGGGAGACAGGGCTGCAGGGTGGGGGGCGTGGGCAGCCAAAACACACGGATTAATTTCCTTTTTCTGCTATGCCCAAGATGTTGGGAAGAAACTTCCCTGAGATTTGGGCTGGAAGCGCTCTGCTCCGCGGCAGGATGGAGGCAGGGAGAGGAGTGGGAGGAAGAGGAGGAGGAGGAGGTCACAGAGATGCCTGAGGACTCCTTGAGGCGTCCCGCCGTGAATGAGGTGACAGCTAGGGGGTTTGGGGAGACGAACTTTATTGGTGGCAACGGTGACCGACAGGTGTGTCACAGGTACCAGGAAGCGCGCGAGCAAAGCAAAGGGGGGGCCTGTCCCCCACGCCCCAGCGTGGCCGCCCCGTCCTCTCCCGCGGCTGTGTGGGGACACCCCAGGTGTGGGCAGCGAGGGGACCCGGGGTCATTCCCTTCCCCCCCGCGCCCTGAGCGGNAGGGGGGGGGGGGGGGGGGGAAGCACCCCGCGCGTGGGGCCAGGCGGTGGTCAGGTGACCCTGAGCGTGGAGAGGATGATGATGGCGATGATGATGAAGATCACCCAGACGACGGCGACCACCACGGAGCAGACGATGTTCGCCACCCTGGCGCGGTCGCTGTGACGCCGGGCACCCTCCAAGTCCCCCACCAACTTGCAGTCGCGGGCCTGGGGGACAAACGGGGGGCTCAGTGTGTGGCGGGCACTGAGTGGAGCGCCAGCCCAGCCGGGGGTGGCCGCAAGGTTGTGCTGGGACCCCAGGAACGTGTCACCCAGGGCACGGGGTGGGGCCACCGGGCACCGCCCCGCAGTCTCGGCACTCGGGGGGTGCGGGCTCGGGGGGGGACACACGGCATTGGGGGTCTCAGGGTGGGGTGGCATCGAGGCATCGGGATGGGAGACCACATTGGGGGTTTAGGATGGGAGACCGGATCTGGGAATCCGGGAATGGGAGAGGGGTTTGGAGGGGGGTAGGCAGCGGGGAGAGGACCGGGGGGAGCGGCGTGGTTTCAGGGAGGGCTGGGGGTGGGGAGACCGGACTGGGGGATCCCGGGGTGAGGGAAAGGTCCGAGTCGGGGTGGGTCGGGGGTCCCGGGTCGGGTTGGATGGGAGGTCCGGAGCTGGGGAGGTATTCGGGACAGGTCGGGATCCCGTGCCGAGCTCAGTCCTCGGAGGGGCTGGCTGGGGGTCAGTCTGGGTGGGAGTCCCAGGGCCGATCAGGGCTGGATCCGGGGTGTCTGGCGGGGGTCTCCGGTCCCCCCCCTCACCTTGATGGAGTAGACGAGCCCGGGGAAGCCGAGGCAGCCCAGCCCGCCCAGCGTGCACCACAGCAGCACGTTGAACACCGACCAGAGGACGTAGTCCCTGGGCTGCGGGTCGGAGCGGGGGTCGGGGGCGGCCGCACCCCATTTGGACGATTGCAGTGGGATGGACACGTCCGCCTGCTTGGGCTCCATGATCGGGAATGAACGCCTGGAACGGGGAGGGAGCGCGTTCCGAGCGGGGGACCGGCCCCGCACCGCCCCGTAGAGGGAGGGGAGGCATGGCCCTCCGGGACCCCCACCCCACGCACTCTGGGGATGCAGGGCAGCTCTGGGGACCCGTGGGGGCTTAAGGGGACTTGGGATGCTCTGAGGGGACCCTGAGGACTCCGAAGGGACTTGAGGAGGGTTGGAGATGTTGCAAATTATACAAATTTTAATTTCTTTTATGTAAGTTTAGTCAGGGGGTTGTCCAGCTTTGCCTAGGGGGAGGGGAATTCAAGTTTCTCTTCTAAAGACTCTGTTGGCCGGGAGAAGCCCGATGATCTGAACATCCACAGATTGGGAGTAGCCAAAAGATACAGAGGAGATAAGTGACCATTAGCGAACATTAACCAGCATCATCTAACCCTGGGTTAGAGACACTGAGCTGGGGAACTGATCGGTGAGAGAACCAAAAAATGAGGACCAAAAATTAACATCAAAGGTGAAGGGACCAAGAATCGATGGAGATCGAATACTAAGAATTGTGTAATTTAAGACTGGTGGATGAGAATTACTTTGTGTTTTTTTCTGTATAGATACGGGAAACATCAGGTAAGAAACTATGTGTGGATGGAATGTTTTCCATAGTGCCTCCTTCTCTGTCACTACAAGCATCGTGCTGGAGGGTTTTTATTCTCTTCCCGAGTTTCGATGACAGATGGGCTTGGGGGAGCTGTCCATGGCAGCCCAAAGTGGTCACAGGTGGGAGGGAGGGAGGCTTTGCTGGTGACTGGTTTGGACTGGGAAAGGGTCAATTTTTTCCATGCTGGTTTGTGTGAGGCTGCCATCTGGATTTGTCCTGGAAACTGTAGATAAAAGCAGGGAGAATGTTGGGAAAGATGAGACAGGAAAAGCTTACAAATACGATTGCCTGGCAAGAAATACTGAAAATATAAAACTTGTGGGTGAAATAGAAATGAAAACTAGCTTTGAGATGTAGTCACGGCAGACACACAATTCAGTAATTACATGACAAGATAAACAAGCTAAAGCCCGGAAACAAGACGTTCAAAAAGTTGAAAGCTCTCCTCAAATTGCTAAATTGGCAGCAGTTGAAGAGCATTTCAGCTCTTCCTGGAATCCTTTAACCTAATCACTAATTCGGCATACGCCACCAATATTCTTAAGAGAATTGAGGGATCTGTTCTAAAAGATGTAAGTAATGACGAATCGTGTCCTTGGCTCACCTGTCTCTATCAGATTTTGTCACACAGGACTAATCCTTATTTTGTTTCTCACCTTAGAGCTCACTCTGGTCTTCCAGGATTGATAGCAGAGGGAAATGCACGTGCTGATGCATTGGCATCAACAGCATCTGACGAAGAAGCTGCAGCAGGCATCGAAAGTTCTATCTCAGTGCTTGCTGCAACTACGCTGCCTAACACTATTGATCAAGCCAAACTGAGTCACTCACTTTTTCACCAAAATGTGCAAGCACTCAAACGAGACTTTCACATCACCCTTGGACAAGCGCAAAATATTGTGCGAGCTTGTCCCGACTGTCAACTTGTTCAGGCTATCCCTTCTTCAGGAGCTACCAACCCACAAGGGTTGGAAAGCTTGCAAAAACGGCAAACAGATATCACTAACTACCCTTCCTTTGGAAAACTTAAAAATATCCATGTCTCTGTCGATACGTTTTCAAACGCAGTTTTTCCTTCTGTACATAAGGGAGAAACAGCTAAACATGTTTGCCAGCATTTTTCACAAGCATTTTCCTATTTAGGGGTCCCCCAGGAAATCAAAACCGACAATGGTCCTTCATATGTCTCCCAAGATTTGGCTGCATTTTTAAATGATTGGGGTGTTCACCATACATTTGGCATTCCTTACTGTCCCACAAGTCAAGGAATGATAGAAAGGACATATCAGACTTTAAAATGCATTTTAGATAATCAGAAAGGGGAGAAGCTCAGGCTACACCTCAAAGAAAGTTGAATAAAGCCTTGTAGGCTTAAAATTTTTTGAACAGCTCTGCAGAAGAGCCCGATCCCCCCATTTACGGGCATTTTTTGAATACAAAAAGGCAAAATTGAAAGAACACCCCCCAGTTTTGATCAATAATTTAGAATCAGGAAAAATAGAAGGACCATATATTCTTATAACATGGGGGAAAGGGTATGCATGTGTTTCCACAGGTGGAGGACTCAAGTGGATTCCAGCAAAGAACGTGAAGCCGTACCACGCGTTAAAGCCCACTGACACCCCCACACCGGGCAGTGACACCACGAGTGGAAGCCAGGAAGCAAGCACCCAGACCTGGGCTGTGCAGAATCATCAGGAGAAGATGGCCTGCCAGAAACAGCTCAAGAAAAGACTGGACTTTTATGATTTGCGTGAATGTGTGTTGTTTTCACCCCTTTGTTTTAGTTTTTGTAGTGAAGCTTTACCCGTAAATCAACCAAAGACGAATGTCTGGGTTTCTTTAGCCAAGTCTGCAGGCTCTGACACCACCTGTTTATCCAACACAAGACCTGACAAACCCTTTTCAACCTGTTTAGTTGGAGTACCTTTCCCAGAAGGCTTTGGTAATGTTACTTTTAAAAAATATCGGCTATATAAACTTATCCGATTATTCTGTTTCTATTCATAAACAGTTGGAAAACTTAAGAAATCTGGCTAACCAAATTACAACAGATGATCCATCTTGGCTAGACAATTTTTTTGACAATTCGAGCTTTGCACCTTGGGTAAAGGAACTCTGTAAAATAGGCTTAATTATTTTAATAGTAATGATTGTAGTTATAGTAGCAATAGCTTGTATACTCCAATGTGTCCAAAAATTAATGACTAAGACAATTTCTAGTATCTTAATAGTTCAACAGAATGGAGGAGATGTTGGGGAAGAGAGGAGAATCTTACAAATATGATTGCCTGGCAAGAAATACTGAAAATATAAAACCTGTGGGTAAAATAGAAATGAAAGCTAGCTTTGAAATGTAGGCACAGCAGGCAGGAAGACTGTGATTAACTGGAAGATGGATTGAGCGATAACAAACAAAGGGACACCGAGGTATCTGGGAAAAGGTAGATAAGAGAGTAACCTTTAGAATTTAGAATGCAGAGTGATATGGCAATATAGCAGTTCTCATAGGCTGTATGCAAAGTCTGTAGGTTTTGTATCTTGCACCTGTTGATCACTGTAAATTAGAATATTCAACACAAAAGGAGATATAATGTATTGTAACAAGGACATTGCCCTCTTACCTCTTGGCTCTTACTCTCTTGCTTGCTCTTGCTCTTACCCCTGCCACCTTGCTCTTACCCTCTTATCCCTCCCACCCTCTGGCTCTCTCTCTCTCTCCCTCTCTCTTTGGGGCATCCCTTCAGCCCAGGCTGGTGGCTGAAGGCGAGGCCCTTTTACCCACGACCCTTGCAATAAAACCACGTGTTCCCAGTGTCTCAGGTCCGCAGGGTTCCCTCTCCCTGCCGTCCACGGATGCTCCTACAGGAGAAGGCGGAAGAGGGGATCTTGGAGAGATGGCCTTTGTTGTCCTGAGTTGCCATTGGATGTGCTGTGGTTTGGGCAGGCCAAGCCTAGGGCCGGGCAGGCAGCAGATCCTGTTTGCAGCAAGAAGCCCGTGTTTTCCAGGAAAAAAGCAAAGCAAAAAATGATTCACCAGAGGCTCAGTGCCAGGCACCCTGCAACAAATATCCGCTGCGTTAGCGAGTGGGATTTCTGACATCTTACGAGTGTGGTGTCTTGGCAGGAGCCCGATGTTCCTGGGGAGAGGGAAAAACACGGTTTTGTTCCCATCATTGTGGGGCCCCGAGGACTGGGGCCTGCCGAGGGTGAGCAGTGCGAAAGGGGAAGGGGAAGCCAGGCCAGCTGCATAGCTGAGGCTCTGCCAGATGGGCTGTGGCCAGGATTTTCCATGTCCCTGCCGGGGTCGCTCCAGACTCTGCTGGAGCTGGGCAGGGAGTGGCACGTGGGGCAGCCCGGAGGCGCAAGGATCGCTGCCCTGCCGGCCCTTCCAGCCCAGTGGCAGGGATAGCTGCTGCTTGGTGTGGCTTCCTCTGGCCATAGTTCCCTCCCCTGTGGGATGAGGAGAGAAGCTGGAGCGTAATATGAGGAAATTGGTGAAAGCAAAGGCTTCACATGACAGCGAAGCAAGACATGGAATTCATTCCCTGCTTCCTGTTGCAGGCAGATGGGCAGGTGTCCCCGGGAAAACCCCGGGTCCAGGCAAGTGGGATGGGGGCTGTGAGCCACAGCAGAATCCCAGATCACCTGGCTGCAGGGTAGAAATGTGGAATCCAGCCCTGGTGGGGGGATTCGGGATGGAGTCGCAGCACACACCAGCCCCTTCCCTCTGGGAGCCTCTCCAGCCCTGCTAACCCTACTCAATCCCATTCCAGCTCATCCTACTCAAGCCCTTTGCACATCCTGACCCACCAAAGCCACCTTGCCCTCAGCTCTGCTTGCTGCCAGCCCTTCCCGAGGGCCGCTGAGGGCAGGGTTGCTCCTGGTGACATCCCGGCAAGGATCAGATTCCCCCCGCATCCTTGGCGTGATCCTTACGAGAGCTTCACACCCCGTATGGATGCAGTATCCAGGTTCATGGTGCCTACTGTGTCCCCATAGCATTGTCTCTGTGCTGAGGGACAGTTCCTCCCTCCCCCAGGCACACCCCACGGGCTGACCTTGTTTCTCATCCAGCCAAGCTGCCTGGAGGAAACCCCAAACCACTTCCTCATGATGAAACCAAGACAAGGCAAAAGTGAAAGAAACCTTTATTTCAGGCACCAGGGTTTCTCTGAACTAGGTACTTCTCCTCCAAATTATTTTGAGGCAGCTGGGGCTCCAGACCCAGAGCAAAGCAGCAAGGAAGATATAGCGGGGTTGGGGACGCTGAGCTCTTCTCTGGGGGGTGGTGTCCATCCCCAGACACCTCCAGCCATGGCAGCCATCAGCAAGGGCTCCACAAAAGCTCTGAGCAGGGAGGGAGGAGGGACAGGACACCAGCAGGCTCCGGGTGAGGCACGTGGATTGCCAGTTGGCAGTTTCGGTGAGAGGAGGCACTCCCCGGCTCCGAGGAGTGAGGAGAACTCCGGGCAGGGAGTTTGGGGAGGGATGCACAGCCCACGGCGTGAGGAGGGGACTAAGTGTGGCCGGGAAAAGGGCTGTACCCATACTGGGACATGGCGTGAGCACGTGCAGTCAAGATCACGATGAGGACAGTGACGACGACGATGATGACGATGACGATGTTGATCACCAGGGCCGTGATGTTCAGGCACTTGGCCGTGGAGCCGTAGCTCAGTGCCCCGCTGTTGTCACCCAGCATTTTGCGGTCCCTGGACTGGGGGTAGGCAGAGACAGAGTCAGGGGCACTGGAGTGGGGCACCCCGGGGGACCTCAGGGCTGTGGGAGAGGTGCTGGAGGTGCTGGACCCCCCCAAAACACCAGGGATACCCTGAGGTGCTCACTGCCCTTTCCACCCCAAACCCCTGTCGTCTCCAAAGCTTCCAGCAGGGACTCTGTGGGGTCAATGGGGCACTCTCTGGTCTGGGTTTGTGGGGTCCATTGGACACCCCTGAACTGAGGCTCTCTGGGGTTCATGGGGCACCCTGGGGCCGGGAGTTCAGTGGGGTCCACGGGGGCTCTGTGGGGTCCATGGGGCATCTCGGGCTGGGGGCTCAGTGGGTGTCCCTGAGGTCAGGGACTCAGTGGAGTCCCCAGGGCCACCCCCACCCCCCGTGCCCCCCTGGGCTTCCCACCTTGACAGAGAAGAAGAACGCCAGGAGGCCGAGGCAGCAGAAATTGCCGTACACGGTGGTGAAGAGGGACCACACCAGGTGGTCCCGGGGCGGCGGCGGCTGCTCCTCCACCGTCACCGTCGTGCTCTCGGACATCACCGTCGTGCCTGGGGGCATCTCCGTCTTGCTTCCGGGCATCTCCTCCATGCTCACCTCCCCCGGCAGCATCTCGTACGGCGTGAGAGACTGCTGCATCCCTCGGGCTCTGGGACACTGGCGGTGGCACCTGGGGAACCTGTGGTGATTTGGGAGGTGCAGGCGCCGCGGGGCGGGCGCAGTGGTGATGGTTTCGTTTCCCCGAAATTCAAGACTGAGCGGGAAGAGGCCGCCCCTCTGGACGCCCCTGTAAGGGCAGAGGACACTCCTCCTCTGCGGCGGGGAGAGCCTCGGACCCGCTTTCCTTGTTCTCTGTTTATCTAACCTCTCCTTACCCCTTTCCTGGCTTCTTTCGTTGTCCCTTCATTGCTGGCTTATTTCCTTGTCTTCATCTTTATCTTCTTTGCCTCCTATTTGCTTCACTGTTTTCTTTCCCTTTTCTTTCTTTACTCCCTTGTTTCCTGTTTCCCTGTCCCTTTCCTTGTCACCTTTTTTGCCTATCCTCCCTTCATCCTTTACCCCATTCTTTAATCCTTGCCCCAGAAAAAGGATTTTTTTCTTTTCTTTCTTCTTTTTTTTAACCAGCTGTGTTGTCCCTTTCTTCCCTTCCCCCGTTTTGTCCCTTCTTTGCCCGCTTTTTTCCTTACCCTGTTCCTTCCTTCCCCTTTCTTTTTTCCCACCACTTCTTCCCCTTTTTTTTGTCCCCTGCATCGCCCCTTTTTTCCCTTGGCCCCTTCTTTATCCCTCTTTTCTTTCTCCTTCTTTCCCACCCCTCCCTCTTTCTCTGTCCGTGATCCCTGTGAAATCCCCAAATCCCGCTGGATCTCCAGGCCTGCCTCCATCTCCCACAAATACAGGCTTGAGGCCAGAAGGTGCCACTTTCTGGGGATTCTATTTGGGAACCCTGGAAAGCTCCGGCTGCCGAGGGCTGCACCCCCTTAACGGGATCCCCCTCTCAGGCTTCACGGTGTGAGAGTGCTTGAACTGTGTAAACGCATGGAATCCGCAGGATACGCTGCCCCGGAACCTTCTACAGGCAACTCCCGGAATGTTTCTGATTAAATAAACCGAACAAGAATGGCCCCGCCCTGGAAACTGGGATTTTATTACTGAGAATCGCAGCCCAGGGTATTGGTGCCCTCTAGTTTTCCTAGCCGTGAGTGTTTTTCTTTCTTTAATAGCGGATTTCTCCCGCGCTGTTGCCCCTAGCCCGAGCCGCGGCAACCCTGCCTCAACCCGTGGGACGGGAGAAGAGGGAAAAAGTCCCGTTGTTTTTCACCCCTGCGCTGCAGAGGGAAGAACCAGCACATCAGTGCAGTGAGTTGTGGTCGGCCTCAGCCCGGCTAAGCAGAGGCGGCCGAGGAGGGCACAGAGCCCTGGTGTCCCGGGTCTCTGCATCCAGCGAGGGAGATCCTGGGGATCCCTGCGCCTAACAGGGAGGATCCTGGGAATCCAGCCCCCATGGGACTCCTGCACCCAGCGAGTGGGAGTCGGGAGGTCGCAGCCCCCATGGGATCACCGCACCCAGCAGGGGGGTGATCTCAGGGATCCCCGCACTCATCCTCCCGGGATGATCCCGGGGATGCCACCGCTGATCCCGTGGGATCGCCCTGGGTCCAGGGGGTCCTTGCTTGCGGGTAGCGCCTCCCTGCGGACCGGGCGGGCGCTGCAGACCCCGCCGCCGCCGGGCGGGAACGTACCATCTTCGCCGTGGGGGGGAAGGGTCGGGGGGCGGCCCTGCCGAAGCCCGCGTCACCAAAGGCGCCGGACCCCTCCGTCCCCTCGGCACAGAGACCCCGTTCTGTCTCGCCTCGCCGCCGCCCCTCTCTCCCGCCGAGCAGGGCCGGGGACAGGGCCGGAGGCGCGGCACCCCCCCGCGCCCCTCATGGCCGCGCCCGCGGCGCCCCGCGGGGATGCCGGACCGTTGGCGTGGAGACGCGCGGCGCCTCCACGGGCCCCGCCCCCTTAGCGCGCCCATTGGCGGAGAGCCCGCGGCCGGAGCGCTGCGATTGGCCTGCGGCGCCGTCGCTCCTCGTTGGGGGCGTGGCCGCGCTCAGCGCCCGCTCATTCATTCCCCCCGCGGGCGCGGCGCAGGGGGGGCGATGCACCGGCGGGCCCGGGGCCGCCGAGCCCCGCACCGACCCCCGGCCCCACGAGCCGCAGCCGCCCCGCGGCCGGCCCGGAGCGCGCCGGCTGGACGGGCGGGGGGCCCCATGGGCCGCGGTTAGCCCGGCGGCGGCGGTGGTGGCGGCGGGGGCGATGCGGGCGGCAGGATGCCGCGGCTCCCGGTGAAGAAGCTCCGGAAGCAGCTGAAGCTGCTACTGCTGCTGGCGCTGCTCACTTCGGCCGCCTGGTTCACCTATCTGCACATCAGCCTAGTGCGCCAGGGCCGCGCCCTGCGCCTCCCCTTCGCCTACGGCAAAGGTAACCGGGCGGGGGGGTCCCTCGGGAGCTTTCGGAGCGGGGTCTTGGGGGGCTTTGGGGGTCCCCAAGGGGTGGTGGGTCCCCCCCGCCGCTCCGGGGTACCGGAGCATCTGTGGTTTGGGGGTCCCCAGGGAGTGCCGGGGCTCCCTCCCGCTCTGGGCTGTCAGAGCACCTGGGATCTGGGGGTCCCCAAGGAGTTTGAGGGTCCCCCTGCCACGGTGGGGACCCGGAGCACCCCCTCAGGGGTGGGACCCCCTCTTTCCAGCGCTGGCTTTCTGTCCCGCATCACCTGCGTGGGTTTGGGGCGAGCGGGGCCCCTCCGTCGGCTCCGCACTCCGGCATTGGACCTTCGGGAGAAGGGAACACCCCGGAGGGCCCCCAAACTGGCCGGGGCATTCATTGTCCCCCCTCGAGCCGCTCCGTCCTCATTTTTCCACCCGCTGCCTTGGCTGCGATGACAAAGAGGCCATTTATAGGCGCTCGCCGCTGCTGGAAAGGGCAATCTCTTCTTTGCCATCCCTTCCCAACATTCCCATCCTTTCCCAACCCTCCCCATCCCATCCCAACACTTTCTCAACCTGTTCTTCTCTACTGTAAAAAAAAAAAACACACCCAAATTCCTTTCTTCTCCCGCCCTCGGATAGCGGCCGGGATGGATTCCGGGATGCTCCGGAGGGACAGGTGCCCTAAGGCTCAGCTTCCTGTCCAGTCGCTCCCGGTTTTCCCGTGGCAGACCTCCCTGGGCTGCCCGGGCAGACACAAAGCGACTCGGAATATTTGCTGGGTGAAACTTGAGCCGTCGCATTCTTGCTGGGACTGACCTCGCCCAGCGCGTTTTGTCCTAAAAAATGAGAAGGGGTCGGGATTTAGTGTTTACGGAGGGAGGGAGAGGCTTTCCCGAGGGGGTCAGAGCGCTCCCGCGGGTTGGCAAAGCCTCTCGGCTGGAAAACCCAAAGTTTCCGAGCCGACCAGCAGCATGATCCTGCAAATTTTTGGGCCTTATGGTAAAATCGGGAAATCGGGGTAATGCGAATGAGCGAGGCAGGAAATGAGGCTGCTGAGGGAGGGGGGCACCGGGGGCTGCCTGCGTCTCCCTGCGGGATCCTCCGTGGTGGGTGGGAAAGCCGCAGGGTCTGCCTGGTGTTCCCGAGGGGATTTTCCCTGTGTTCCCACCGTCATCCCGAGGCGCTTCCCCCTGGCCCCGCTGTTATCCCAGTGTTCGGGACGGCCATGTCTGGCCTCTGGCCAGACCAGCAGCCTCGGGCAGGGGGGAAATGGCATGGGATCACAGTCCTTGTCCCTGGGAAAAGCATGGATTGGGGCCCCGCCGGGTGCTGGGGTGCAGCGGTGCGAGGGTTTTCCTGCCGGGAGGATGCACAGGGATGCCGTGTGCCAGCATGTTCCCAGGTGCTGAGTCTGGCAGGTGCCTATCCCTGTCCTCCCTGCGTGCCCTGCATCCCAGCTGGCTCCTCGGGATGCTCCAGGGGGAAGCCATAGGTTTTGCTGTGGAAGGGAGGGGGTGCCCAGCCTCACTCTGAATGGCTGCAAACTGGGCATGAGAGGTGCTGGGCTTTGGTGGAGAACGGGGTCTCTGGGAGGTGGGAAGGGGGAAATGGGAAAGTGCATTGGGTGGGGGAAGTGTTGCCCCTTGCCATGGGGAACACGGGCACCTTCCCTGACTGAGGTGTGGAGAGGTGGGTGATTCTCCAGAGAAAGCAGGATCCAGCTATCCAGGACAGGACTCCCCAGAGATACTGCTCCTTGCACTGGGATTTTCCAGTGGGCGCCTAAAACCTGGGTGAACCACTGGGATTTTCCAGTGGGCGTGGGAAAGGCAGAGTTTAGGTCCCACTTGGCCTTTTTGGACACAAGGTGATGGAAAGCGGTTGGGTGGAGGTTGGGGAAGGGTTTGGCCATGCACAGACTGACCCTCATCCTGCTGCTGCCAGAGTGGGAGAGGCAGGGAGTGCTTTAGGTGGAAAAACACATTGAATGGAGTGAAAAAATTAAAAAAAAAAAACAAACCCAAAACCCCCCAAATAGAACATCAGAAATAAACCATATTAAGGAAAAAACTTGTCGCAAGGGTTTGGAGGAAGAGCATCACCCCAAGGGTCTGTGCACCAAAAGGAGTTTGGAGATGACTTTTGGATTTGGCTCCCATGAGTTAGGTGCCAGGGGTGCTGCCTGGTTAATTAACAAGGAAAAAGGTTAATTGCTCATTAAACAGGGTGTCAGTGAGCAGCTGGACGCTCTGGAGGCTACAGGTGCAGGGCATGAGGATTTTAGGTAGTTTAAGGGGGTGTAAAGTGGGGAAGGCCCAGCCAGGTGGAGTTGGGAGCACAGTGGGATCATCCCAGGGCTCCCCGTGTCCCTTTGGCCCAGCCATTGGTGACACCTGGAGCTGGAGCATCCTGGGGCTGGGCTGGGAGCTGTGCTGGTCCCTGCTAAAATACCCCCCTTTTCCTCATCTTCTCCAAGTAGATAATTAGCCTTCTCTGCCTAATTGAACACGTGGATTCCTCATTGGAAATAATGAGGCCATTACGGTGCTCTCCCAGCTGGAAACCATGCCGAGGCAATGGGGTGGAAATGCGGATGCGCCAGGTGGAAAGGGAAAGGATGAAAAAGCAAAAAAGAACTGGGAAAAATGATAGTAAAGCCCTGAAGTGGCTTGCTGTGGGGCTTGGAGTTTGCTGAGATTTAGCATGGAGGGTGTTGGCAGTGGTGGAGTGAGGTTTTGGGGGATTGGGGGAGCACGGGATGAGTGCTCAAGGGTGCTAAAGCCAGTTCATGGACGAAATGGGGCTCTCTCTGCCTGCTGGACATGGCATGGCCTGGGTCACCCCTCTGCCATGGTCCAGAGGGCTCCCAAAACCCACTGATCCTGAGCCAGCGATGGGATGCAGGCTCTGTGTCCTGCCCTTGGCTGTTCTCCCCCCAGGGACCCATCTTTGGGGAGAGCAGAAGGGAGAAGGTTTGGGATAATGTGTCCCTCTGGGATCCACCTCAGCAGATCCTTTGATTTTAATTGGGAGGCTGGAATGCTGCAGCCCACTGTGAGGTTCATCCTTTTCGTTGGGAATGCTGGGAGTAGGTAGGGAAGGGGATGAGAAGAGCCCTTTGAAGATGAAGGGCAGTGGGATTTGGGACTGGGCTGGGAGCTGCTTTTTCTTCTCCTAGGGCATCACCCCTATCCCTGCTGGGAAAGGGTGGTTTCCCTGGATGGACCCATGTGGGGTCCCAGTGCCAGGGAAAGCAGGTCCCATCCCTGCTGCTGAAAGGGAAGTTTGGAGCTGGGGGAATGGGCTGGTTTGGGTGTCACTGGGGCCCTTTTCTGTATGGGAGCCCTTCCTGGATTGCCCCAGGCTCCATGCCCTGCTCCTCTAGGGTGCCCAATGGGAAAAATTTGGCAACTGCCTCTTTTGGGTTTTTCAAAGGCAAAAATGTGGCTCTTCAGAGGCACGAGTGGCTTTGAGCCACCCCAGGGTGGCACCTGCCCCCAGCCTGGCTGTGACCCGTCCCCCTTGGCACCTTGAGGGCCCCCAAAACTGTCCCTTGAAGCCAGGGGGAGGTGAGGGATGGCTTTTCCCAAGCACCAGGAACTCTTTGCCTTGGTGTTTGGGATCTTTATCCCCTTCCCAGCACTTCCCTGGATCTCCTCTCCATCCCTTCCCTGTGCTTGCAGCTGGGCCTCTCCAGAGCTGCTCCTTGGAAAGGGCTGAGCAGCCCCCTGAGGTGTCAGTGGCCTCGGCAGTGGCAGGATGCAGGAATTTTGGCTGGATGAGGAGCCAGGTGGGAGCCAGCTGCTGGATGAGGCGGGAATAGGGAACTGGGATGGTGACCTCACAGGCAATGCAGAGCTCAGAGGCTGGAATGTTTCTGGGGCAAAATGCACCCTAAAATTCCCAGCATTTCACAGTGACCTTCCTCAGAGGCCACATCCCAGGGAGCCAAGTCTTTGTGCTGAGGGCTGTGAGTGAGCATCATCCCTATTGGGATGGAGCAGGGTCTCGTGGGAGCTGCTCCAGCTCTCTTTGGGGCTGGAGCAGGTGGGACTGAAGGGCACTGGATGCACAGTGAGGGAAATGGGAGAAGTCTGGGAGCTGTCCAATCCCAGGAGGGATTTGAGATCCTGATTATGAACATGGAAGTGTCAGAGCCACCTCTCCTGGTGGGTGTTTGTCAGCTGCAGTGGTCGCATGGCAGCTCCATCGCCAGCCAGAGCGATTCCGCATTGATTTCCATGGCTCCAGCTGAGAGGACTGTCACGGAGTGGGAAAACAGCAGCAAAGGAATGGGGGAGGCAGGAAAAATCCCCCTTGCTCCGCCAGTTCCCTCTGCAAGGCAGTGACAGATCCCAGCAGGCAGCAGTGCCTGAGGGCGGCAGGGCAGGGATGGCTGGGGATTGGTCCCGTGTCCCCATGGTGGTCACAAACCCCATTCCCCTCGGACCCATTGGTGTCCCCGGCTGTCACCCAGCCCGTGCCACCACCCTGTGTCTGGGGGTTGTGGCCAGGATTTTTGTCCCGTGTTTTTGTGGCACTGACAGGGGATTTTCGGTGTTGATTCCTTTCTGGCTAATTATAATCATTTAACACCTCGTTAGGAGGCTCCTGCAGGGATGCTGCTGCTCAGAGGCCGTGTCCTCACCAGGAAAATTTGGGAATGTAACCTCTGGGTTTAACCAAGGTGCCGCCACCACTTCTGCTGCAGCTGTGTTGGGGTTTAAATGTCACCTCCCTCCCTCCACGTCGCAGGGCTTGGAAAAGGGCCAGGAGAAACCCCGGCATGGAAGAATGGGGCTGTGTTTGGAGCTGGGGAGGAGGCGGCAGGAGGTGGGATGTGAAAGGCTCTCTGTGCTTTCCAGCAGAGTTACAGGGCCGGGATAACCGGGAGATGCTTCTCCCGTGGGAGGCATCGCTCTGTGCCCTGTGTGGGTCCCTCATATCCATGGCGTCCTCCCCAGGATGAGGATCCTGGCTCCCTGTCTGGAGGCTGCCGTGACTCAGAGCTCGTTTGTGCCATGGTTTGTGCTTCCTGCCCCCTCCTCGCTGCTCACAAAGCATCACTCCAGGGAAGAGCTTTTAGTGCTTCCATCCCTTTCACTGAGCATCCCCATCCCACAGGCAGGTGGGTTCCTGCTTTTCCTCAGACCTTCCCCTATCCCTGTCCTGCCCTCTCTGGTCCTTGAGGGAGGCTGGCTGAGGGAATGGACACAGCAGTTCTGCTGTGCATCCTGGTGGGATGCTGGGAGGAACTGGAATCCTTTTCCCTCTCTATGCTGCCTTCTCCCTCCTCTTCTCCTACCTCTAAGCTGCTCCTCCTGCAGGGCTGTGGTTGGGACCAAAGGAGCTCGGGATTTTGGGGAGCAGTGATGCTCGTTGGCCCAAGGCACTGCCCTTCCCCACTCCTTATCTCCATGGCATTGGTTCCCACTTCCCCACACCCTGACCAGAAGTCACTTTCTGATACTTAAATTGCCAGGGAATTGCATGGAAGCCCAGAAGCCTTTTCTGGAGCGTTCTGGTGCTTTTGCTCCTCCCTGGATGGGGAGCCCCTCAGAAGGGATAAGGGAGCAAGCAGGGGCTTGTGGCTTTGTGTCCTGAGAGCTCCAAGGATGAGCCTACCCAGCTTGGATTAGCTCCTGTTTTTTACCCACTTTGCTCCAGTTTATATCAAATAATCTCCCACCAGTTCACAGTGCTGACACGGAGGAAAGTGAAGCAGGATGGCCACATCCAGCCGTCCCTGTGGATGCAGCCAGGGATGCTGCACAGGGAATTTTGTCTGTGGCAAATCCCGCAGGAGACAGGTTTATCACCTCCAAGGTCGGGAGAGACTCCCGCAGTGGGTACCACAGAGCCACTCCCGCCTCCCAGCCCTGGGCAGGTCCCTCGGGAGCGCTGAGCTCCTCGTGTTCGTGATGAACGCACAGATCAGTGTGCTGGGAATGACGCTGTCCATGTGTGGAATGCAGAAGACGAGCGCTGGCTCCAGTCCCACTGCTCCCCATCACCCTCCTCGCAGAGGGATGGAGGCAGGAATGAGGCTGGGCGAGGGGAGGGGGCAGCCTGGGGAGTTGCCAGGAGCGAGCTGGGGCTGCCAGGGGCTGAAGAATGGCCGAGAGCAGAAGAAGGGGCTTTAGAGCTTAATTTCCTGTCCCTGCCGTGGGGATGGGATTTGTGCTGCCATCTCCAAGGAGACGCCGGCTGCATGGCCGCTGGAATACTAATGGTGTGGAAGCCCCTGCCTGGCTGTGGGACTCACTGAGGCTGTTCCATTTGGGGGAGTAGGAGCCCCCCGGACTTGCTGGTGGTGGGAAGGAGGGTGTGGAGGGGCAGGGACATCTTTCCATACCCTTGGGACTGGCTCGGTGACCCTTTTCCCGCAATTCCTGTGACGGGAGGTCACTGCTCGGTGCACCTTGGGCTCCCCCTCATTGCTACGTGGGGGTGGCTGGTTTTTGGGGACCCACAGGTGATTGTGGAGGTGGCTTTTGGACACCCACCTCTCCAAGCATTTCCTTGAGCTCCCCTTGACTCTGGTTTGAGCTGTGGATCCGTGCACCAGCAGTGATGGCTGAACTGCAAGCTCCCCCCGTCCCCCTGGGTTCTGGGGTGGCAGAGAAAGAGAATGTCCGTGTCCCCCCACCCAAAGTAACATTTTCCAAGTCTGCACCATTGTTTTGGGGGAAGTGGGGGTAGTTTCAAATTCCCTGCCCAAGGAAGAGGAGCTGCAGAGGGGAGTCAAAGGTTGGGGATAATTAACGCAACACAGTAACGAAGCTGATGGGTCTGGGAGGAAGGTTTTGATGTGTGATTTTGAAGAGGGACATAGTTTGAGGGGATGACACCTGGCGGGGGGGTTGGGGCTGGTGTGCTCTTGGTAGAGCTGTGGGATGCCTTGGGAGAGCTGGGATTTGGAGGGGCAAGGAAGCAGGGATGCATCCCTGAGGATGGAAGGGGAGCAAGACCCCAACAGCTTATCCCATCATCTCTTATATAAAGGGTCAGGAGCTGTGGGGGGTGTAATTAAACCTGCTGCTGATGAGCTGCTGCAAAGCTGCTTAGTGCAAATGGAATGAGGGGAATTGCAACCCGCCCCCCCCGCCCCGTGTCACCCCCCCTTTCCATGTCCCTGTCCCCTGGGAGTAGAGGCTATGCCAGCACCTCCCCTTCCCGGTGCCGGGGAGAGGGGTGTCCCCAAAAGAGGTGCTGGGATGGGGGGGCTGTGGGCTGACCCCTCTCTGCTCCCCTGGCAGATGGAGAGAGGCCGGGGGAGGTGACGGATCCCGGGAGGCGGCCGGCAGCGGCCCCGGCGCGGCGCAGGAAAGCCGAGGATTCCAGCGAGAGCCGTGAGGAAGATCCGATGGTAACAGGCAGGAAGGGGCCTCTGCTCTGAGAGCAGAGCGCTCCAGGCCTTGTCCAGCTGAGGGGATCCAAGGGTTCCGGGGGTACATCAGAACCTCTGATTCTGCCCAGCAGCCCTCACGGTGGATAAATTCTCTAATATCCCATTGGAACTGGGTGGGATATCCCTCCCAATATCCCACACTGTGCTCCACGTGCCCTGTCACAGCTTCCCTGAGAAGGGCCCAGTTTCATTTGCTATGCAATTCCTGCTTTTCTGGGCAAAGCCACCTGCTCCTGTGTGTTCTGCTCTGTCCTGGACTGGAGAGCCCCTATTCCCCTTGGTGGAGCCTCCAAGCAGGACGCACTTGGAATTGTAGGCACGAGGACACCCTGCTGTCCCCTGTCCAGCAGGTCACGAAGCCCCTGTTGAAGGCCCTGCTGTCCCTGTCCAAGCTGTTGTCACCAAGAGGTCTCATGGCAGGGCAGCCAGGTGGGATGGCGGGAGAGGGAAGTCACGGAGTATTCCCTGCCCTATCCCAACAGTGGAGTCACTCCTCAGAAATAAGGGACAGATGGACCTCCTCAGGTGCCCAGAGGAGGCACAGGCTTGTGCTGTGTAAGGACAGAGGGCACAGCAGGAATTGCAGCCTGGCTTTTTCTTGGAGGAGGGAGAACCCTTCCAGTGAGCCTGGCACAAAACCCTCCCTTATGAGGTCTTCCAAGGGCACTGCTCCCTCCTCAGGGGCTCTAATGAGTTTGTTTAGGCAGTTTGCTAATTAGTTCCGTGGCACTGTGCATCCAAATGGGCTGTGCTGTGGTGACAGTGCTGTGCCTGCCCTGGGGGGTGGAGGAAGAGGGGAATGATGCTCTGGGGAAGCTGAGGAAGAGGGGAATGCTCTGGAGGGGCTCCAGAAGTACCTGGCTCTTCCTTGTCACCAGTCATGGAGCTGGAGGCAGGTGAATGCTCACTTAATCTCTCTAAATTACAAGATACAAGCAATGGGATTAACCTAATCCCCTTTAAAGGAAGAGGGGGAGTGGACAGTCATCCCACTTCATCTGCTCAGGATGTAGAGATCACCTTTGTGCTTTTAGAGAGAGCCCCAAATTCCAGCTGCCCTCAAGACTGGCCAAACATTTTGGATGAACAGAAAACTCACTGTTTTGGAGAAGTTTTGGCAGAGGAAGGGAAACAAGTTTAGCTGGAACATTTTGAAACTGCTGCCTGTGACACTTTGCCAGTATTTTTGTGCCTCCTCCTGCTTTCCTTTGCCGTGAGCCATGAAATCTTTTGCCTTGTTTTGGCAATGCTCAAAATGAGGTATTTAGATCATGGAATCCTGGAATGGTTTGGGTTGGAAGGGATCTTAAAGCCCATGCAGTTCCACCCATTGCCATGGGCAAGGACATCTTCTGCTAGCCCAGGTTGCTCTGAGCTCTGTCCAACCTAGCCTTGAATTTTTCCAGGGATGGGACAGCCACAGATTTTCTGGGCAACCTGTGCCAGGGCCTCACCGCAGATCCATGGAGACATCCCACAAGCATAGGATGTGCTGGCCCTGATGACCCATCCCATCTCTCCCTCTGTTCCCCCACAGAACGACGGGCAGGACATGGATGGCTGGTTTTCCAGAGGCCAGCGTTCCAACCGAGCCAGCACCCACCCTAAACTCAACCTGACCAAGCAGGCCTTGCCCTGGAATGAGCAGGTGGGTGGGCAGGCAGCAGCCTGGGAGGGAATGGAGGAGGAGGAGGAGCCCCACTCAGCTCCCTCTCCTCCCCCACAGTACAAAGGGAAGGCAAACCTGCACGTCTTCGAGGATTGGTGTGGTGGGGCCGTGAGGCACCTGAGGAAGAACCTCCACTTCCCGCTCTTTCCCCACGTGAGTCCCAGGACAGGTGCTCAAGGGTTGGTGGGAGGGTCCGCCCATCCCTTCCTGGGTCTCCAAGACTGGTCCTCAAGACCTTGGCTTGCAGGGTTTGGCTTGGGGAGGTGATTCCCAGCTGGAGGAGAGGTGGGTGGTGATGGGGCCCCCTCTGTGCCGGGGGCATGGGAGCCTGGGATAACATGGAGGACGTGATCCATGCCCGTCTCCTCGGCAGACCCGCACCACGGTGAAGAAGCTGGCTGTGTCTCCCAAGTGGAAGAACTACGGGCTGAGGATTTTTGGCTACATCCATCCCTTCAAGGATGGTGAGTGACGGAGTGTGGCCTTTTCCCTCACGCAGCAATGCGGAGACGCTGTGTCCTTCCCCTTCCTGGCCATAGGAGGATAGAAGGGCTCTTGGAGATGGTCCCCAAACCCTCGCTCCTGGGCAGGAGGGCCCTCTGGAGCAAAGGCCCCTTTTCCTGTGGATTTGAAGGGAGGCAAAGCCCTGATCCCATCCAGGACAGAGCCATGACATGAGATCTGGGGTGGCCCTGTCCCTGTTTCCCCATCTCACCACAAGGCAGCAGGACCAAGCCCACATCACCAGAGTCCCTTTGTTCCTCGGTGGTGACCCTCTCCATGGCTCTCTGCAGGGGATTTCCAGTTTTCCGTGGCATCAGATGACAACTCAGAGTTCTGGCTCAGCTCGGACGACAGTCCCTCCAATTCCCGACTGGTCGCATTCGTGGGCAAGGTATGGCATTACCTCTCTGCCTTGCCTTGCTGCAGGGGGAAGGATCCATGTGTGGCTGTGCTGGGGGCAGCTCTCCTGCCTCTCTGCTCCTTTGGGAATGCCAGGCTGTTACAGCCTGCTCCTATACCTGACCAGGCCCGGCTTGGCTTCCAGAGGAGCCCCTTGGTCCCTTCTTGGTTGGACCTGCCGGAGACCAGGAGATATAATATTTCTTCCTGGATTTTCTTGGGGTTAATTCCTATAATAGGAAGCTGGTGGGCTTTGGTGGGGTGTCCTGCTGCTCTCATGCTCCTCCTTCCTTCCCAGCTGGGCACCGAGTGGACAGCGCCAGGAGAGTTCACCAAGTTCAGCTCCCAAGTCTCCAAGCCCCTGCGGTGAGTCTGTCCTTGGGGATCATCCCATGGGGATGGAGTCCAGGACATGGAGTTGCTGGCTCTGGCCTCCCTGGGCCATGGTCCTTTCTCAAAAGGCTCTCCAGATCCATGGTTTGAAGGGGCAGATGATGAGGTGGGAACAAGGATATCCCAATGTCCCCCCAGTCTGACAAAACCCCTCGGCAATGGGATGGGGGAGCAGACACCCTCCTCAGCTCCCTGTTTCCTTGCCTCAGGAAGGTTTTACCCACCAGTGGGCAGGACAGGGGGGCTTTCCCAGGCTGGCCCTGGGCTCTGACTGCTGTGTTCCCTCCCCTGCAGCCTCATGTCCTCCCGACGTTACTACTTCGAGCTGCTCCACAAGCAGGATGACCGGGGCTCGGACCACGTGGAAGTTGGGGTGAGTAAATACACCCCCCCATGCCAGTGCCAGGGCTTTTCCTTGTGTGTTCGAGTGCTTTATCCTGGAGCAAAGCCATGGTTTCCTCCTCCCACAGCTGCCAGTGGGGACAAGTCAGTGTGATTGTTTACCTGGTTATTCCAGCACTGGGGTGCATGGAGTGCTGCTCTCCTTTCCTGCTGGTGGTTTTTGGGCAGCTGATGACCCTGCCATCGGACTCCAATGGGCAAGAAGAGCCCCAATCAGGCAGGTCCCACCTTGCTGGCTGCATCCCAGCAGTGGGAGAGAGGTGGCCAAGGCGATGGAGCAATTCCCTATTTTCTTCTTTTCCCCCCTTGGAATTACCATGAGTTTCGAATCTGAACTTGCCTGCCTTGGCAGCACAACCCTGGCAAAGCCTGGAGCGTGTGTCAGGGGCTCAGGCTGGCTGAGTGGAAGATGTTGGCTCATTAGCAAAGGTTTCCTTTCTCCCAAGAACTCATTAATCACTGGAGTCAAACTGGTGCCAGCAAAGCATCAGGGAGGGCGGCAACACCCCTTCCTTGCTGGCTGCCTCCCTCCTCCCCATCTCCTCTATCCCGATAAGGTCTGCATTTCTTCGGGCAAAAAAACAAATAGTGGGGAAAAACAAATAGATGGGGGAGATGTTTCTGAGATGGGATGTTTTTGCTGGAGGGAGGGAGTGAAGCCTTTCAGCCGTGCAGAAAAACCTCTCAGCTGTGCAGGGAGAGACAACAACAACATCCACAACAAAAGCAGGACCCTGATGTGTCTCGCCCCCGGGGCATTGAAGGGCTTGTCCCAACAAGGGCTCCAGACTGGCTTTTACAATGCTGGAGTTAAATCAGGGCAGGCAGCTCTGGAGACCCTCTTAAATCAAGGCAAATTCTTCTTTATAAAGCACTGGAGTGAGGAAAGGAGTCCTTTGGTCACAGGATTTGTGACAGTCCCAGAGGGAAGCAGCATGAGCCTGTATCTTACCCACAGGAGCCATTCCCTCTCTAACCCTGCAGAAATCCCTGAAAATCCCAAACCCTGCAGGAAATGGGGCAGGATCAGCCCTCTCTCTTGCTTCTCTTCTGCAGGGAAGTTCCTGGGAGCTGTGGACAGGGAGGAACCATGCTGGGGTGCTGGGGTTGGGCAGCTGCATCCTGAGCCCTGCCATCCTCCTGCTCATTCCCCATCTCCTTTTATTTTTTCCCAGTGGCGAGTTTTCCTCCCCAGCCTGAAGTTTGAGGTGATTGACTCCTCCTACATCTCCCTGTACACAGGTGAGGGCCAGTTGCCTCCTCCAGCCACAGCCAGTGGGCTTTCCAGGGGCTGCATGTGCTGGGAGACATGGGAACAAAAGCAGAACCTGGGAAATTGGGCCCTGGGACAACATCTCAGCCTCTGAATCCCCCCACTGGACTGTGGTGTGGGGGGATTCAGAGGCTGAGTGTGATCACACCAATCCCCTGGTGTGAGAGCGGATGCAAGGGCTGCAGTGGGTAGGATTGATGCTGGGAGCAAGATGAGATGCTGCTAAAAATGGGATGTGGAGTCAACACATCATGGAAGCACAGCTCTGCTGGTGCTCCAGCCTCGTCCTGCCTGCCAAGACCCCTCTGGCTCCAGGGCCTGGCCCTGAGTTACGAGGAGCTGTCGTGGAAGTGGGGATGGATGGCGCAAGGTTTAATTAAATCTATAGATCTTCTGCTTCCTGCCCCTGCCCTGGCAGCAGGAAAGGGCTTGATGGATGGGTCCTGCCCTGGCGCTTCGCACGGAGCGGGAGCGATCATCATTCCTGCTCTGGAAGGTGTCAATAAGGAGGAGGGGGCAGGCAGGATCCGTGGGGAGAAGAGGGATGAGGGATGCCACTGGTGCTGATGCAGGTGCCTGTGAGATGGATGATGTGCAGATAAATCCCTGTCCCTCAGCACCGGCTCTTCCTGCTTCTCCTCCTGCTTCCTGGCTCCCTCAGACCCAGCAGCACCCTGAGGCAAAGCCATGTCACCCCTAGGGAGCCCATCCCTGGTGGGGGCTGCCAGCAGCAGGCAGAGCTCCATCCTTCCTTCTTTCCATCCCTCCTCCCTCCATCTAGGCTTTTCCAGGGGCTTCAACCCAACCCCAGCCAGCTGCAGGGACACATTTGGGAAGCCTTTCCCTGCCACAAGAAGAATTTGGGGCTTGGGAAGGGGGATCCTGCTTCCCTGTGGCTCTGCAACAGGCAGGGCTTCCTGGGAAGGGAACAGCTTGGATCATGGCCAAGGTGATGGGAGCAGGGTGACCTCCTGTGGGAGCCTGGGGGCTGGTTGGTGGCCAAGGGTGACATGCCACCCTCATCCCTGGGTAGGAGGCAAGCCTAGTGTTTGCAGTTACCTGCAGGAAGGGCATGCAAGGTTTAACCCCTGTGTCCTTGGGAGTTACAGCCCTGAGCATTCCCTTGTTTTTGAGGCCGTGGTAATCGGAGCAGGACGGCCTGGCTGGGATCAGCTGTGCTCTCATCCTCATTAGTCGGTGCTTAGTCATGGGGTCTTCGAGGTGGCTGGGAGGGCAGCATTGCCTTCCCCAAGAGCAGGAGGAATCCACAGTGCTCCCAGCCCTCTTGGGGGGACTGGGAAAAGCCCCTTTGGAGCATGCTCCTGGTGTGCCCGGGGGTTGAGCCCCGGCCCTGTCCTGCAGATGAGTCATCCCTGAAGATGAACCATGTGGAGCACATCCCGCAGACCTTGGCCAGCCACAGCGGGAGCCACCTCTGGGAGGCGCAGCAGGACGAGCACGGAGCCGACATGCTCAAGGCCGACCCCAGGGACACGTTCTTCCTCAGTAAGTGCCTGGGAATGCATCTGTGCTGATCCCTGGTGGGGTTTGGGGGAGGAAAAAGGCTGCTGCGGGCATCTGGGTCATCTCTGCCACCCTCTGCCCATTTCTGGAGTGGAGGCATCTCTGCTGGGATCATTGGGATGCTTTGGGCTCGTCCACAGCCCCTGCCATCGAAGCATCCCGCGTGGAGAACGTGCTGGTGCCCTGTGCCTACAGCCCCACCTACGTGGTGAAGGATTTCCCCATCGCCCGCTACCAGGGCCTCCAGTTCGTAAGTGTCACCCAGGGGACAGGGACATGGTGGAGCCCAGGGCAGGGATGTTCCCACCTGGGTAAAATCCAGGAGGAAGCATCCCTCACTGGAGGGTTGGGCTGAGCTTGCGCCCCTCAGCCTGCGAGGGTTGGAGTTAAATCCCTGTGTTTGAGGTGCTGGGGGTCATTTGGTGATGGCCTCGAGTCTCAAACTCCTCGGGATGACACGGCACCATCACTGCCCCAGGTCTACCTCTCGTTTGTGTATCCCAACGACTTCACACGCCTCACTCACATGGAGACGGAGAACAAGTGCTTCTACAGGGAGTCCCCCCTCTACCTGGAAAAGTAGGTACTGGGGGCTGGGATTTTGGGGTGCTGCACAGAGGGGGCTGATGTCAACTGTGCTGAGATGATGCATCCTCAGACACATGTCCCTGTCCTCCCTGGAAGGGCCACTGCAGGCTGGCTCTATCCCCATCTCCCAGGCATGCAGCAGCTTGAGTGCTGGCAGTGCTCCTGGATTTGGGAACCCCAGCTCCCTCAGCAGCTGGATGCTCCTCCCTGCACGCATCCCCTCAACCTCCCTTCTCCTGGGTCCTCACCTTCCCTCTCCATCCCCAGGTTTGGGTTCTACAAGTACATGAAGATGGATGAGGAGGAGGAGGATCCGCGGCACCGAGCATTTCTCTTCCTTGGCCCCGACAGTGAGTCACCAGGATCGCTGGGCACGGGGCCGAGCTCCCGGCATCCCCTCAGAGCTGTGGCTCATCGGGATGACTCCAGTGGTGCCAGAGGCTGCAGGAGGGCTGGGCTGCACAGAGCAGCATCCCTCACAGCATCCCTCCAAGTATCCTGCTTGGCATGACAACAGGGCAATGTGGGAAGCAGGACACTGGGATTTGCTCTTGCTTCAACATCTCTTGGGTTGGTTGGGCAGTGGACAGCAGTAACCAGACCCAGTGTGGAGTCTGGGGATGTCCATGGAGCCTGGGGGTGCTCCTGTTCAGAGCCCGCCTTGGTCAGTTTGCAGCTTGGCAAAACTCTGGCAGGTCAGGTTTGCTCCTGCATGGAGTGGAATTGATGCCAAGATTTGAGGATAAGTGGCAGCAACTGGAGCTGCCAGCCCTGGTCGGCATCCCTGTGTAGGCATCCCCTGCTGCCCCAGCTCTGCTCCCTCACCTCAGCCACTCACAGGTTCCTCTCCTGCTGGGATCAGGCTCTGCCTCCTTGTCTTGGCCTCAGGGTATTAATTTCTGCCTTTGCTCCCTAGATTTCCTGGAGGATGAGGAGGAGGAAGAGGAAGGAGTGGACAGCCCTGAGCCCACAGACCCCCCTCCTGAGGCCAAGGAGCAGAGCTTTGGGCCAACACCCAGAGCCAAAGGGAAGGATCCCACGCTGGTCACCGGGGATTACGGAGATGACCTGGACTATTACAGTTTCCGCCGGAAGCGGGGCTGGGCACAGGCGGGCACCCCCGGGCAACTGGGCATGTGGGGCACGTCCAGCCCACCGGCTGCTCTCCGGGAGGATTCCGCCCTGGAGCGAGGCCCAGGCCGGGTGCTCCACTGGCTGCCCCAGGACGACGGTGAGGAGGATGAGCTGGGGCTGCCAGCGTCTCCAAAGCACGGCACGGCCCTGGGCCTCCAGCCCCACCTCTCTGTGCCCATATTCGGTGGCAAAGCCAAAACGCCGAGTCCCAGCAGGCCAGCAGCTCCCAGCGAGGCCAAGAAGCCCCGGAAAACCCAGGAGAAGGTCTATGTGACCCGGCTGCAGCCTGGGAAGCGCAAAGCCCCGGCCCAGGAGCCGGCCTTTCCCGGCATTTTCCTGTATCCAAAGCCTGTGAAGAGAGTCCACCTGCGCTCCAGGACCCCGCAGAAGCATCCCATTACCCCCAACAAGCTCCAGGCTGTCCCTGGCCGCCGGAGCCCCTGGCTTCTGAGCAACATCTCCAAGGGAAGGGACCCTGCCAGGCGGAAGAGTGGCAGGAGGTGGGACCGGCCACCCATGCAGCGGGTGCTGCCCGGCCTCCTGGCCCTGGGGACCGAGGGGCTCTTCAGCCACGAGGACACGACCCCTGCTGTGGGCAGGACAGCAGCCACTGCCGACTACAACTCATCTGAGGCCACCCGCTCCGAGGGGACACGGGTGACATCCTTTCTGAAAGTGTCGGAAACGACGGTGTCGCAGCAGGAGGAGGGAAAGGGCCAGGAGGAGGAGGAGGATGAGGAGGAAGAGGTGTCAGACTATTCCTACGAGGCAGGGGAGCTGCAGCAGGGCTGGCTGGAGGACTCCATCAACTGGCAGCGGACGTTCAGTGTCAGCTCCGTGGACTTCGAGCTGCTGCGCTCCGACTGGAATGACCTGCGCTGCAACGTGTCGGGAAACCTGCAGCTGAGCGAGAGCGAGGTGGTGGACGTGGTGGCCCAGTACATGGAGAGGCTCAACGAGAAGAACGGAGGGTACGGAGGGAATCCAGGAGGGGGTGGGTCCTGGATGGCGGGAAGCAGAGCTTACAATGATGGTGATTTCAAGGCTTCTCTTCTCCCTGCAGGATCTACACCCTTCTGAGGATCATCAACGTGGAGAAGCGGCGGGACACAGCACGGGGGAACCGGTACCTGCTGGAGCTGGAGCTGGCGGAGCGGGGCCAGCGCACAGTGCGGCTCTCCGAGTATGTCTACGTCCTCCTGCACCAGGACAAGCAGGACGACAGCGCCGAGGCCAACCCTGACGGGCTGGCCCTGGGGGCCACTGAGCCCCAGCCCAGTGCCTGGAGTATCCTCTATGGAAAATCTGTCCTGTGCCAGCCGCTGCGGCTCAGCTGGAGGCAGGACGTCATGGTGCACTTCGTGGTGCCGGGTAGGTGACAGCAGGACGTGGCTCTCTGGGGTCTGTGCTGCTCCCTCAGCATCCTCCAGTGGGATGAGGGTGTCACCTCTGCTCAGAAGGGGTTGGTTTTCCTGGGAGGGGGTGCTGTGGGTGCCCCCATGAGCCTGAGGGATGGGCGTGTCTCTGGCAGTGAAGAACCAGGCCCGCTGGGTGCAGCAGTTCATCTCGGACATGGCTGGCCTCTATGGGGCCACGAGGGACGCCAACTTCAACGTCATCCTGGTGGACTTCGACAGCGAGGACATGGATGTGGAGAAGGCCCTGCAGGATGCCCAGCTGCCCCGGTAACTCTCAGCCTGCAGCCTTGGGGTCTGGGGGGTCCCTGTGGTGGGACAGGTGCTCACACAACCTGCTACTCCTTCCCCACCTGCACAGTCCTTGCCTCACTGCTCCTTCCTCCTCATTTTGGGGGGCTTAAACTACTTTTCCATGTGGATTTGGGGGTGCAGAAACTTGACTCCATGGGGGGACCCTCAGCTTGAGCCGTAGCACCTTGACCTTCCTGAGAAGGCATCTTTCCCCATGCTGGTGGTTCCTGTCCCCTCCTGGCTGTGTCCCTGTCTGTCTCAAGTGCTACTTGCCCTGTCCTCTCTCCCCAGGTTCCAATACCTGCGGCGCACAGGGAATTTCGAGCGCTCTGCCGGGCTCCAGGCTGGCGTGGACATGGTGGAGGTGAGCAGGAACAGGGACCAGCTCTGGCTGTGGCTTCTCTCCCGGGGCTGTTCCTCTCTGATTCCCCCGACCTGTGTCTGTCCCCTCCTAGGACGAGCACAGCATCGTGTTCCTATGCGACCTGCACATCCATTTCCCTGCCAACATCCTGGACAGCATCCGGAAGCACTGCGTGGAGGGGAAGCTGGCCTACGCTCCCATCGTCATGAGGCTGAGCTGTGGCAGCTCCCCCCGGGAGCCCAACGGTGAGCAGGGACCCCTTTCCAGCTGGGAGCACCACAAAACCAGGCCATCACCTGGTGCACCTCTGCAGGAGATGGCACAGATGGGGATGGACCCGTGGTGGGAAGAGGGGTGGGGATGGAGAATCCCTGTGGCTCCCAGGTGGTAGGGAGAGCACAGAGGGGATGATATGGGCATTTGGGGGTTCCCCCCACCCCTCACCTCATTGCTCCCCCCCCTCCAGGCTACTGGGAGGTGAATGGCTTTGGCCTCTTCGGCATCTACAAGTCGGACTTTGACCGTGTTGGGGGGATGAACACGGAGGAGTTCCGGGACCGCTGGGGCGGGGAGGACTGGGAGCTCCTGGACAGGTGAGCCTGGGGGTCCTGCAGCTCCTAAACCCCCATGAGCAGGGTCGGCCACGTGGATTTGGGCACATCCATCAAGCTGGCTGGGGGCTGGATGATGGGGTGGTGAAAGGGAAAACTTTGCTTTGAGAGGGCCATGTCCATCTCTCCATTCATCTGGAGCCCTGTTCCTCTGTCCAGCCATCTCTTAAGCCCCATCCCTTCCTTCCTCCATCTCCTGAGCCCTGTCCCTTCGTCCCTCTGTCCCTTTAGCCCCACCCCTTTGTCCTTCATCCACAGGGAGCCCTCTCCCTCTGTCCATCCATCCCTTAAGTCCATTGCTCCCCCCCTCCATCCCCTGAGCCCTGTTCCTCTCTCCCTCCATCTCCTGAGCTCCGTCCCTCCCTCCACAGGGTGCTCCAGAGCGGGCTGGAGGTGGAGCGCTTGCGCCTCAGGAACTTTTACCACTACTACCACTCCAAGCGCGGCATGTGGAACGCCCGCAGCAAGAAGCCCTCCAAGGATTAGTGCCCGAGCCCGGCCTGTAGCCACCGACCCCCGGCACCTGCCTGTCCCCCACCATGCCCCGGTGCCAGCACGGGGGGCACCCGACACTCGCCGCGGTTTTCCTGGGGATGGGGGAGCAGGGAGGGCCACGGTGGGTGGTGGTGGTGGTTTTTTTCTTAAGGGTCTAATTTCTTAGTCAGCAATGAATTCATTAACTCCTTACTGCTGGTGGGTCTCGGGGGCTTTGCCAGGTCCCGGAGGGCTGTGCCAGGCTGGGGATACCAGAGGTGGAATTGTGGCATCCAGGATCCCTTGGCAGCCCCTTTCCTGTGTTGGCCCTCCCTGAAATACCCAGTACCTTGTCCTGGTGTTAGGCTGGGGAGCTGAGCTGTGGAGGGGGACTAAGAACCCACTGGGGCTGCCCAAAGCCTCCTGCTCCGCTTCCAGGACCCATGGAGGGAAGGGGGGGGGTCTGGCTGTGCCCTGCACTCTGGACACGCTGTGGGTGGGGGGCAGAGCCCTGAGGCTGGCACTGCCCGTGCCAGGAGGGCTGGGCTGGGGGGGACAGGCAGAGCCTGGAGCAGGTACGGGCAGATGATGTTTCCAAGCTAATTTCTGTGAAATTATGAGGTAGGAAGCTGTTTTCAGGAAGTTTTTGTCTGTTTTGGTTTGGTTTTTTTTATTCTTAAAAAATTAAAATCAATGTCTTCGCTGGGATTTCCTTCCACTCTGTCACCTCCACACCTGGACAGGGATGCAGGGCATGGGCACCAGGTTGGCCTTTGTCCCTTGGTCCCTGAGGGCCCCCACTCCGATGGGAGTGAGCAGCAGCGTTCCGTGCTGTTTCCATGCAAGGAGAAGGAGGCAGCACCCTGTTTGATGCCCGGCCACACGCCCGGGCTTGCTGAGCCTCCGCCCCACACCTGGGCTCCACCCAGCTCCATGGGGGGCTGCCCTGGTTCCCTGTGTTCCTGCATGTCCTGGCACACTTGTCCCTGCCCACCTCTGTCCCAGCTCTGTGCTTGTGCTCCCCCTCACCTGTGTCTGTTTGTGGTGGGTGTCTCAAGGGTTCTGTCTTGTCCCACCTGCCATGGGCTCCTGCTCCTCAGCCAGGTCCCGCATCTCTCTAATCCCCTGGGCTCCTCCCTGAAATAGTCTTGGAGTTTCCCCCCAGGTGTTTCATTCCCCATTTGCATCCCCCAGGCTTACTCCGAGCATCTCGAGTTTGAGGTGAGGATGGACAAGGGGGCTCAGCCACCCAAGTGCCATCAGCAAACAGCCACAGTTGGGGGCTTTTTGTCCCAAATTTGGTACCTGTGGCCCCAGGCTCTGCTGGGAAGGGACTGTCCTGGCAGTTAGGAGTTGTTTCTCCCCTCTCCTTGCCCTGCTCCCTGTTTTTTTGCAGCTTTGGAAATGCTTTGTTGTGGGTGAGGGCTGTGCCCGCTGCGCCGGGAGCTGGTCTGTGGCTGGGCAGAGCG
The DNA here is from genome assembly GCA_008694505.1 of Cyanoderma ruficeps. NCBI lineage: Eukaryota > Metazoa > Chordata > Aves > Passeriformes > Timaliidae > Cyanoderma > Cyanoderma ruficeps. Next base: position 909,721 of record VZDJ01000246.1, read on the forward strand.
GGTGGCCTCACGGCCCCAGGGCCACCAGTCCTATCCCAAAACCAGCCTGGCCTTAGGCACAGCTTTTCCAGCAGCTTCCCAGCTGGGAGAGCTCCAAAAGCCACCATCATTAGAGCAGGCACTGGGCCCAGCCAAATCCAAAGCTGCCACTGGTGCTGGGAGAGACTGGTGCCAGCAGTGCCATCCCCGCTGGGGACAGTTTGGGGCCAGCTGATGGTGTCTACTTGGGATAGGGCCAGCAGCTCAACGCCGGAGGGTTTGTTTCTCCGGTGGTGGCTGAGCTGTGGCCACAGGATGACACAGGGATCATGGGGATTGCAGGAGCCACAGGGAGCCTCTCCTGGGCCAGGTGTTGGAGCCCCAGGTGACAGCGGGGTGTGGGCAGGTCCCCACTCCTGGAGGATCAGCCCCAGCCCTCCCTGCCCCGCAGGGACACTGCGAAGGCGTCGGGGCTTGTCCGGGGCAGTGGAGGCAAACTCCAGCCTGGAGTTCCCTCACTGAGGGGCTGCCCCAGCCATGGGACTGAGAGGGGAGGAGGGAGGACAGGGACATCCTGACATCCCTGGGCTGAGAATGGGCCACACGTGACAGCAGTGTCCATGTGGAGGGTCTTGGCACCTCCTGCCCTGGACTGGGTTTTGCCAGGGGGCTTCCTCCTGGTGTCCCCTAGGGAGTGTGGGGTGCGGTGAGGGGCCTGGGTTTGTGGTGGTAGGAGCTAGGTGGTGACCCCCCAAACTGGTTTGGCCCGTTTCAAATGCTCCCTCTCAGCTTATCTGGCTTCAAAGGGCTCCTGCTCCATCCCACGCACACAAACATGCTCCTTGCGAACCAGGGGGAGCCCCCTGTATTCCAAAAAATGTGTGTGCCCCCCAAGCTCTGCCTCTCCTCCATCTTCTCTTTCTGGCACCTCCAAAGCCCTCCCTGTTGCACCCATGGGTGCCCCGAGCTGGGTGTTCAGGGGGATGTGGGGGGAAGGACACATTGGATCATGGACATGGTGGCGGTGGGGATCCCTGGGGACTCTTTGCAGCATCATGAAGGCGGCTGAGACATGGCTCTGCTGTGGGGCCTGGCCCCCCTGCACCCCTGGCCGTGCTGAAGATTCTGAGGAGCCCCGGTGAGCCCTGAGATCCCAGGCTCAGCGGGGAGGCGAGCGGGTTCCATGCAAAACCCCGTCGAGGAGACTGGTTGGGTGAGGTGCGGGGCGGGCCCGTGCGCCCCACGCCCGCTGCAGACGCCGGTGCCCACCCGCACCCCGCAGCACCCAGGGGTGCACCTGCCTGCCCGAGGATGCTGCAGGACAATGGCCCTCCGGGGCCACCCACCCAGGTACGTGCCGGTCACTCCCGCGGTCATTGCCACCAGCTGTGCCCACCGCGGGTCCCCGGGAGGAGCTGGTGTCACTCACCCTGCCACGCACCCTGTCCCCATCCACCAGCCGGGGTGGTGCCGGGGGTCTGGGGCTCCGGTATGTGCGTCTGGGGGGTGTCCAATACCGGCCAGCTCCGGCCCCGAGGTCTGTCCGTCCGTCCCTCCCTGTGCCTCGGTGTCCCCAGCGTGGGTCCTGGCACGTGCGCGGTGTCCGGGCTGCGCGGCGGCCACTCCCTGCCCCAACACCGATGGCCCCGGCGAGCACGGGCAGCCCTGGGGGACCCGGGCGTGGGGAGGGACGCTCGGTGCTGCTCGGGGAGGGGGGTGGGAGAAAACGCGGCGCTCCCAGGAGCCGGGGCTCCCCCGGGAATGTGCCTCTGTCACCCCGCGAGGGAGTGACAGAGGTGCCTCCAGGCTGGAGGGCGGTCAGCGACTGCTTTAGGGCCCCAGACTGGGTTTGTTTAACTCTGTCCTTCCAGCTGTGGTCGGATCCCCTGGGAAATCCCTCAATTTTGCTTCAAATGTTTTCTTTGTGCTGCTTTGCTGTTTTTAAGCCCCCTGGTGTATGTATCCCCCTCCTATCCTTCCCCAATTAACAACGAGCTGCTTAATGAGGCCAGCGCTGCCCATTCCAGCTCCAAGCATTCCTTGAATCCCCTGGGACCCCCAAATTCCCATTTGTCAGCTGCACGGTGGTGTTATGCTGGGGGAACGGGGGTTTGCCAGGGAGGCAGAGCTGGGGGAAGGTGAGGGTGCCAGTGGGCTCAGGGTTGTCCCCTGAGCCCCTCTGTCCCCTGGGGCTGGGGGCCTCCCGGGCTAGCCCCGATCCCCCGGGATTCTAGCACGGGGACGGCGGGCAAGTGTTGGCTTGCAGAGGGAGCGATCCACCCCCTCCGCCCGCTGCGGGGGGAACCCGTGATTCATCCGGGCTCGGAGGGTTGGGAGCGCCCGCCGAGCTCTGCCAAGCTCCATGTGCCGTGGGGTGGTGCCGCGGCGGGAGAAGAGGGGGAGCCCTCGGGGGTTTTCCTGGGTGCTGTACCCCAAAAGGCTCAGGGGTGGCCCCTGGGCAAAAGGGGCCTCCCACAAACCCCAGAGCTGGGGAGGTGGGTTGGAGGGGGGATCAACCTCCATGTTGATCCTCAGCATATCGGGATGGTGCCCCCCAGGGGTATTTTGGGGGGCCGTCAGGGGACAGCAGCTCTTGCCACCCCGCCCCGGCTCCTGCTGACAGCGGCACATTCCTCGGGGACAGCCGCCCTTTTCACCCCCGACCGAAGCACACACGGTGTCACCGCCGGGTGTTGTAAACCCGGCCCAGCCCGGAACGCTGCTGGAGCGGTGACGCCAAGCGCTGAGCCAGACCCGGCCACAGAGCCAGGCCCGCGTGGCCACGCTCACCCCAAAACACCTGGCCGGTGACACGGAGCCACCGTGTCCCCGAGCAGGGGCTGAGAACGGCCGCAACTCCGGTCAGGAATGATCCGCTCGGCCAGCGAGCCAGGGCTGCGGGACAGCGGCGTGGCTTGGCAGTGGGGGGATTTCGGGAGCTGATCCCGAGCACAGCGGGCCGGGGGGACGTGGTGTCCCCAGCCAGGCTGTGATGGGGCGGCTCGGCAGGTGGGGCGAGGCTAATTAGTACCTGTGGTGGCAGCGGGGCCTGAGTCACTGCGTTCGTCACCGCGGGCCCGCGGCGCTCAGCCGCCCCTTTTTTATTATTGTTGTTTTTTCGTTTCCCGGCTGATTTGAAAAGCAAAGCAGGGAGGGTCTAGTCAGGAATTACTGCAGGAAGCCCCCACTCCAGGCCGGACCCCCATGCCAGATGGGGGCCCAGAGCGCTCGTGGAAAGTGGCTTTGAGTGATGTGGGGGTCTTTGTTGAGGCTGCCTGGGGCTTTGTGGTCAGGGCTGGTTGAGGGGTCTCCCTGGTAGTCTGGACACCCCTGGGGACACCCCACCCTATGTGGGGGTCTGGGGCTCACTGGAGTGACAATCTGAGGGTCCAGAGCTGTACAGAGAGATCATATGGGGTCCAGAGCACTCTTCTAGGACGTTTCCTGGGGGTCTTGAGCTCATTAGAGAGATATTGTAGGGGTCTGGGGCTCAGTGAACTGGGCCATGTGACTCTCTGGAGGTTAATGGTTCTCCAAGAGTCTGGGGCTCTCCTAGGAGACCATGTGAGACTCCAGGGCTCCCTGGAGGAATAATGCGGGTGTCCAGGGTTCAATGGCAGGGATCAATGGGGAGGCTTCTGGGTGGTCAAGGGCTCTTCTGGGAGGTTGTCTGGGGGTCTGGGGCTCATTGATAGGACAGTATGGGGGTCTGGGGCTTACTGGTATGGCTGCCCAGGAGTCAGGGGGTGACTGTCTGAGGGAATCCTGGCTTTTCCCAGGGTAAGACCCCCAGACCCCTGGACCACCTGTCTCCCTTGACCCCTCAGAGGTGCACCCCTGAGCACCTCTACCTGTGGCAGTGACAATGGTGATGGTGTCAATGGTGACAGTGGCCCCGGTGGGGCCCCCTCCTTTTCCTGGCGAGGCGTGGCGGCGGGGCGGGACGGACGGGCCAGGACGGAGCCTCCCTACGGCTGGGGAACGCCGGAACGCCGCCACTGCCGCCGCTCACCTGCGCAGGGCGGCCGGGCTGGCCGCGGCCCCTCGTCGCCATGCAGGAGACTAACGCGTTCCTGCTGTCGGCCCTGCAGCCCGAGGCCGGTGTCTGCTCCCTGGCCTTGCCCTCGGACCGGCAGCTGGACGAGCGTGGCCGGGAGGCGGCCGAGGCCCAGCGGCTGCGCAGCGCCCGTGTCCAGGAGCAGGTCCGCATTCGCATGATGCTGCGGGGGCAAGCGCCCGCCCGCCCCGAGGATCTCCCCGACGGCATCAGAGGTGAGAGACCCCCCGGGACCCCCTGGGAACACACGGTGGGACGGGTGGTGGGAGCCCCTCGGTCGGCACTGGGCTCTGGGCGCACCCTGGCTGCGGGTTGGGTGGTGCCCCCCACCCTGACCGACTTCCCTGAATGCCCCCGAGCATCCCCAGCACTGGGACCAGGAATAGCTCAGCCCCAGCGTGGGCTCATCTCACCCCACTCGGGGTCCTGCCTCAGTTTCCCCACCTGGTCTTGGAGGGCTTTGCACTGGTGGGGTCCCACACGCTGCATTGGGCTGGCAGGGGGGAGGATTTTCCCGCCCTGGCAGAGCCCCCCCAGCCCTGAGCGGCAGCGCTGGCCCGGCTCCAGCTCCTCCATTTAACGTCTGCGCCGGCGGCCTCCGCCCTGCTGCCCCGCCCGGCACCGCCGGGATCCCCCGAACCCCGACCCCCGTGCTGGGGACCCCGGTGGTGGGGTCAGAGCCCCTGTGACACCCCGAGGGCTGCCCCAGGTGTGACTCACGCTTCTGGCACCAACAGCCCTGGCGGCGTCCCTGTCCCGTCCTTGTGTCGTCCCGCCGGCGGCCCCGGGGCGGTGGCAGGGCAGATGGGCAGCGTGAGGTGCCATAGGGGGCAGTGGGGTGTCCAGGTCCCTACCAGGGTCGTCCCGATCCCAGGGCGGGGAGCCGGGACTGGCTGTGGGGGATGCCTGGGCTGCTGATCCAGCTGTGGCAGGGGGGACCAGGCTGAGCCGTGGCGTCCCCGCCAAGGTGGCAATTAGTGCCCTCGCCGTCGGGGCATGAGGCAGGGCGGGGAGGCCACTTCTGCTCCCCGTGGCCAGCGGGCAGGTGAAGGTGGCCTCCTCCCACCCCTTTGTTCCCCCAGTTCTGCTTACACTGCCATGGTTCCTGCATCAGGTCCCCTGGGATGAGCTGGGGCGATCTTTGATCTCCAGATCCCTTCCTGCCCTACCCTGCCCATGCTTACAGTGCCTCCTCTGGTCTGTCCTGCAGGTGGTCAGTATAGCTCGACCCTGCGCTCCTCCTTCAGCTCCCGTTCCCAGAGCAATGGTGTGGATCCCAAAGTCTCGGTATGTACTGGGCCTCTGTCCCCTGTGCACCACCTCGGCTGTGCTGAGGACAGCTCTGAGCTCCCCTGGTGGGGACAGGGGGATGGACTCCTAACCTTCTGTTTTCCCCCTGCAGCTGTACCAGCCGCTGACCAAGAAGGATTTTGGCACGCTGCGGGGCAGCGGCTGGTCCTCGCGCTCGGCTGTGGACCTGACCCCACACAAGCGCGTGGCCACCATCAGCAACGGGGGCCTGGCCAAGGGCCATGCCTACGCCACCAGCTACGCGGCCTCGCAGGTGGCTGCCACCTCGCCGCGGCCCAGCTCCTTGCATGAGCGCAACTTCCGCTGCCGGCAGAACTTGGACACGCTGTCACTGCGCTCCCTCCGCCTGGCCGATGGGCCCCTCCCGCTCGCCGACGACCGCTACAGCGTCCTGTCGGAGCAGCTGGACGCGCCGGGGCACCGGCAGCTCTACAAGAGCCAGGCCGCCGGCGGCTTCGGCCGCTCCTTCGCCTTCGAGCGGCAGCTGAGCTCCGGCACGGCCTCCAAGGCTGGCTGCGACTGGCTGGACGGTGCCGAGGGGCCGCCGAGCCGCACCATCCGCGCGCCCGCCATGCGCACGCTGCAGCGCTTCCAGAGCAACAACCGCTCACGGCTGAGCACCGGCTCCTTCGGCACGGTGCCGGCGGGAGGCAGCGGCGCCTTCCTGGGGCTGGGGGAGCACAGCTCCCGCGCCCCCTCCGTGCGCAGCCTGGCCGAGTCCGGCCACCACCTGGCAGAGCCGCGCGCCATGGAGATGTACAACGGGCACAGCACGCTGCTCGGACACCATGCTGGAGGGTGAGCGTCAGGGGCTGCTCTGGAGTGTCTTGGTCCTTGTTCCCGCTGTGGTCACCTGCTGGGGGAGGGTGAACTCCTCCAGCTGCCACTGGACACAAGGGATATTGGGAAGAGGGGTGGGATGGTGGGTGCAGCTTGGTCCTGTGGTGATGAACCACACTGCAGGCCGACCTCTGAGCGTGTGTCCTGCCTCTCACCCTGGCTCCTCCATGGACACATCCTGAGACATGGCAGGAGGATGATGCTCATCCCCCTGGGAATAGAGTCCCATGCCTAGGGTGCAGTCGGAAGGAGACGCCTTGGTGGGGGTCTTTGGAGATGGGGGGCATGGTGGGGCTCAGAGGTGGAGGATCCTGTGGGATGCTCTTCTGGGACTCACCTGGTTGTGGTTCCAGGTTTGATGACATTGACCTGCCCTCAGCAGTGAAGTACCTGATTGCCAGTGACCCCAACCTGCAGGTGCTGGGTGCTGCCTACCTGCAGCACAAGTGCTACAGTGACAGCAGTGCCAAGAAGCAGGTAAGCCCCTGCAAGGGTGGGAGCAGGAGGTTTCCCAGGCAGGTGCTGGGCTGGAGGGAGCCCTGGGAGTACAGCATGTCTGACCCCCCGGGCTCTCCCCCAGGCCCGAAGCCTGCAGGCCATGCCCAAGCTGGTGAAGCTGTTCAACAGCCCAAACCAGGAGGTGCAGCGCCACGCCACTGGCGCCATGCGCAACCTCATCTACGACAATGCCGAGAACAAGCTGGCGCTGGTGGAGGAGAACGGCATCTACGAGCTCATGCGCACCCTGCGAGAGCCCGACGACGAGCTCCGCAAGAATGTCACAGGTTGGGGACAACTTCGGGGTGGGCAGGGGTCCCCTTCCCCCAGGGGTGGTTCTCTACTCCCCTCATGTGAGCAGAGCTGGGATGATGCTCCACAGGGATGATCCCTGTGCTTAGTTGTCACCAGCATGAGCCCTGTGGGGAGGGGAGTTGGGGTGGATGTGCTCTCCAGCCATTCTAGTACTGAGGGTCCCCCTCCGTGCAGGGATCCTGTGGAATCTATCCTCCAGTGACAACCTGAAGGATCGCCTGGCTCGGGACACACTGGAGCAGCTCACAGACCTGGTCCTGGTCCCTCTCTCTGGGCTGGGGGGCTCGGGTGTCATCCAGCAGAACCCATCAGAGGCAGAGATCTTTTATAACTCCACAGGCTTCCTCAGGTATCTCCTCCAGGTCCTCCCACTGGGAGCAAAGTTTTGGAGAAAGGAAGAGACAGGAGCACTGTCTACAGCGCTCTTTTTTGGACTCGGGAAGGGGTGGCTGTGGGGAATCCTCTTCTCTCCATGACAGAACCCTGTTCCTATGCAGGAACCTGAGCTCTGCCAGCCAGCAGACCCGGCAGAAGATGCGTGAGTGCCATGGGCTGGTGGACTCCATGATCCACTATGTGAACAGCTCCCTGGAGGTGGGCAAGTCGGAGGACAAGGTGAGCCCCCGAGCTGGTGTTGGGGGAGCTGAGGTGCTGCTCCCCTGTCCCGTTGTGCAAAGGCACATCCTGATGTGATGCTGGGAGAACCGGCCCGGCTCTGTCCAGACTCAGTGGGCATAGCCGGTGTCATGACTCTGCCATGGAGTGCCTGTGCCAGCTGGACACACCCTGCAGGTGGCCCAGGGATGACACCCTTGTGTCCCCTGTGCCCCCCAGAGTGTGGAGAACGCTGTCTGTGTCCTGCGCAACCTCTCCTATCGCCTGTACGATGAGATGCCCCCGTCCTCACTCCAGCGCCTCGAGGGCCACCGGAGGAACGCTGGCGGCACGGTGACGGGGGAGCTGGTGGGCTGCTTCAGCCCCCAGAGCAAGAAAGCCCGGGAGGTCAGTGGGCTGGGTCCTGGCTGTGTCACTGGGGTGGAGCTGGCACTGGGACGTGCTGGCAGTGGAGGTGATGCCAGGGCGGAGGTGGACGCCAGCCTCAGCTGGTGGGTAGGACACAGGGGTGAGCTCAGTGGAAGGTGAATCAGGTGTTTGGGGTGAATCAGGGTGCTGAATCCCTGCTTTTCCATGCTGTTGGACATGATGCAGCCAAGGTGACCTGCCAGCTCCCTGCCCAGCAGTTCAGGCCAGGCAGGCAGGGAAAGGGGACACTGGCAGTGAGGGACGCTGTGGAGGGGACACCCCCAGAGTCTAACAATGCCCCTGTCCCTCAGCACTACCTGAATGCGGACATTGTCACCTTCACGGAGGTTTCCAAGGACCCCAAGGGCATGGAGTGGCTCTGGAACCCACAGATCGTGGGCATCTACAACCGGCTGCTGCAGCGCTGCGAGCTCAACAAGCACACGACAGAGGCGGCCTCGGGTGCCCTGCAGAACATCACGGCTGGGGACCGCAGGGTGGGGCCTGGGGACAGCCGGGGGGGTCCCCACCCCCTGCCCATTACAGCCATGCGGGGAAGGGGGCACCTGGGCAGGGTTCCCTTTGACCTGCTCCCAGTGAGTGGGAGGAGGAGCTGGCAGGGTCTCCAAGGGGGTGTTTGCCTTGCAGTGGGCGGGTGTGCTGAGCCGGCTGGCGCTGGAACAGGAGCGCATCCTGAATCCTGTGCTGGACCGTGTCCGCACCGCCGACCACCACCAGCTGCGCTCCCTCACTGGCCTCATCCGCAACCTGTCCCGCCATGCCCGCAATAAGGACGAGATGTGTGAGTGCTGAGGGTGAAAGAGGGCTGGGGGGTGCTTCCCAACCTTTTGCTTTGCCTCCCGTTATCTCCAGCCACCTCCCAACTCCATCCTGCCTGCCACATCCCCACCTGCAGCTGAGCCTCCGGGTTGCTCCATCCCCTGTTCCCAGGCATGGCTCTGTCCCCTCTGGCACTGGCCACCAACCCTGATATGCGCTTTGCCCACAGCCACCAAGGTGGTGAGCCACCTGATCGAGAAGCTGCCAGGGAGTGTCGGGGACAAGGCCCCGCCTGCCGATGTCATTGTGAACATCATCGCGGTGCTCAACAACCTGGTGGTGGAGAGCCCCATGGCCGCCCGTGACATCGTCTACTTCGACGGCCTCAGGAAGCTCTTCTTCATCAAGAAACGACGGGACAGGTGGGAGCTGCCGTGTCCCACCTCACACCTGGGCTCCTGTCCTGCTTTCCTTTCCCTACTCCGGCACAGTGGAAGAGGGTCACAAGTTTTCCTTCCCAGGCCTTGGTGTTAGGAGTACCCAGACTGGCTCAGAGTAGCCTCATGGCCAGCTGCCAGTCCTTTGTCAGCCCATAATGACACCCCACCATTGCCACAGCTGCCTTTTCCCATCAGGGAACCTTTCTCTGCTCCTGCCTGTTGTGGTGGGATCCAGATGTTCACCTCCTGTCTCTCCCTACCCACACTAAGCCTCTAATCCATGTGGCCCCCTCTGGGGTGGTCACCTTGGGCTGGTGGGCACTGTCCCATGCTCAGTGGTCCCCCAAAACCTAATTGCATCCTGTCCCTTTCCCAGCTCGGACAATGAGAAGTCTTCCCGAGCCGCCGCCAGCCTCCTGGGAAACATGTGGCAGTACACCAAGCTCCACCGGGACTTCAAGATGGTACGTACCCATTGCAGAGCCTCCTGCAGCCAGTGGGAGGATCCCTAGGGAATCGAGGCCAGAGGATTTATCCTGGAGAGCTGCACTGCCTAAATGCTTCCCACGATGTGGTGGGGCCCCACTCCATGCCTGCTTTTCCTCAGGTGTGGGAACATCCCAGGGCTGGTGGGGCGGGGGCAGCATGGCCCATCAGTGCTGGAACAGAGGGGCTCCGTGTGTCTGATGAGGCTGTCTCCTTGCAGAAGGGGTACCGGAAGGAGGACTTCCTCAGCCTGTGAGGAGACCCTGGGAGCTGGAATGCCTCGCTGGGATGCTCCGTGCTGCCGGCCATGCAGTGGGCAGGCTGCTCGCCACCGGACCCCGCTCCGTAGCCTAATCCCTACACCCCATGTACCTCCCCCCTCTGCCAGGTCCCCTTCCCTGGCTGGGGGAGACTTGTCCTTCCTCCTGCCCCGCCTTAAACCCAGCAGCTGCTTTTGGCTCTGCTGTGGGGCCCCACTGGGACCCCAGTTAGCAGGGGGCTACTCCATGGCACTCCTTGGGGGCCCTTCCCCACTCTTAGGCAGCTGTCTGCAAAACTTGGCTTGTCCTGCAGCTTGACAGGGGGGCAGGAGCTGCAGGGAGTTGGGAAGGCTCCTGTAAAGCAATTCTGGGGCAAGGGAGCTTCTGGGGGTGCTTCATCCCAGCTCCCTGAGCTGTGGGGCCGGGAGGTGTCTGTGCCAGTGTGAGATGTGCTGTGGGTTACACTTCTGTTCTGCCCTTGCTGGGTGGGGATGGGGCTTTGCATGGCTTGGGGGCTTGGAGGGCTCTGAGGTGGCTTCCCACAGTTTATGGGGTGGCACAGTGCCTGCAGGGAGCTGGGAAGTGACGCTGTGACAGTGCTGCCTTCCCCCTTTGCTAGGGAGGGTGGGCAGGGGGTTGTGCCTGATGGGGCTGCCTGCGCCCTCACTGCAGGAAACCTGGGAGGGCCACAGGGTTCCATCTGTCACCCTGTGGGGACTGTCCCAGGGTGACATAGCCGCTGCTGTCGCTCCTCACCAGCTGCTGCCAGGGCTGGGCCCTGCTGGCACAGCAGGATCCAGGCAGGGCCGTCCGGGTCGTGTTTGCTGAGCAGCGTCACCCCATGGGTGGGGAGATGCCCCCGGTGCTGGGTGCAGACGGGTCCAAAGCTCTCTGTGCCACAGTGGTGGCTGGGAGGGGACACGCGGGTGGGCTGAGGGTGGCTTTGGGCTGCCGGTGGATTTGGGTCTGGGGGAGCCCCCACGCTTGGGGGGCACAGGGGACCCCCGGAAACATGATGTAGAGTAGGTAGAGGGGTGGGAAGATGGGGGGAGCAGGTGGAGGGGCTGGAGTGACTCGCACGCTGAGTGGCACCGGTGCAGTCACAGCTCGGGGTCACGGGATGTTTGGCTCTGCAGCTCTCGGTGTACAACACCCCCAGCCCTGTGTACCCCTGAAATAAAGGCCTTGAGTGATGCCCACCTGCACCTGTGTTTGGATGGCACTTGGGAGAGGGGACACCAGCCTGGGGTGAGCTCACCCCGTGGTGCCATGCCACACTCTGTGCCTGGCATGGCTCTGAGTTAGTGGGACACTGGTGTGGGAAGGACAGACCAAAGCACTGCCTGCAGTGAGGAGACCCCACCCTGTCACCTGTGTCCCCATCATGGACAGATCCAGTGGGTGCAGCCGCCTTTTATTGTCATGGGGGTTTCCATATGGGACAAAAGTGCTGCCACCATTCCTGTCAGGCACTCCCAAGGGCTGGGCCACATTGTTCCTTGGAGAGCATCACCAGCACTTGTCCATCACGCAGGAACAATGTCCCTGCCACCCACTGCAAGGGATGCAGCCCAGCCACCTGGGTGGCACCCAGGGTGGCACTGAGGTATTATGGGCAGGGTGTTCCTGGCGGTGGTTTTCCAGTTTTCCACTTTGGAGCCAGCTCCTGCTTTCCCAGCATGGCTGTGGCTCTGATCTCATAACTCCTGGGCTCCTTGGCCCTGACCTGGTCCGTGTGTCCCCACAGGGATGGGGGACACCTGTGCTCCTGCTCAGATGTCATCCTCTGTCACCAGGCAGTAGAAGTCTGTGCGGGCGCCGTAGTTGCGTGATCCCAGATCCGAGATGTCGAGCTCGGAGCGCTGCCCGTCCCGCAGCTGCGCGTCCTCCATCCCGCTGGATGCTGGAGCCCTGGGAGCGCTGCGGCCACCGAGGCGGGGCGGCGGGGGGCTTCCGAAGACACGCCCTCGGAGGCCTGGCAGGAGCGGGGAGATGGGTTTAGAGGGAGGGGGAAGGGGCTGGACCCACCCCGCCGCCATAGGAGCGGGAGGCAAAGCCCAGGAGTGCCCTCCAGCGTACATCTGTCCCTTCGGGAGAAGCAGCAGGGACACGGACCTGTGCCGAGGTCCCCGTCCGGGTCCAGGTCTCCTGCGCTGTCCAGGTAGCTGCTGTGCAGGATCAACATGGGGTCCTTGTCCTCCTGCAGCTGGGTCTGCGGGTCCCCCACACTCCCCAGGAAGGACACCTTGCGAGGCAGGGCCAGGCACAGCTCCTTCCAGAAGTCCGACGATGGGGTCTGCAGGGGTCAGGAGGGGATGAGCCGGGCTGGGATCACTGGAGCACGGCCCCGCACGGTTTCATGGGTTCGGCTCCCTCTTCCCCGGCGCTGGGAGCTCAGCCAAGGTGAGGCTGTGCTCTGGCGTGGCACCGTGCCCACGCGCCAGAGGAGAAACCGGCCCGACCTGCTGGAACGCTCCCCAGGGCTCCGGCTCCCAGCCTGGCCCCAAAATGGCCGGAGTGGCCCTGGGCCAAAGTTCCGCTCTGGGAGCTGAGGCTGGGGAGGCCCTGGAGTGTCACAGGGTCCTGACCATGCAGGTTTGGGGGGTGAGCTCCCAGATCCAGAACTCTACGGTTGGGTTCTTAAATGTTCTCCAAAAGGTGAGTGTCTCAACCTGCTCTTTAGCACTGGAGCCCGGGGGCAGCAGGGAGGCTGACCCATAATGGGGAGCTGAGAATGGAAGGGGGTGCTGGTGGGATGGGTCCTGCTCAGCTCCCACCATGGGGCAGCCCCAAAGGGCAGCAGGGAGGCTGGCACAGTGGGATTCTGGGGGGGAGTCAGGATCCTGCTCGGCACTCACCATGGAGCTGGCTCTCCACACCAGCAGGGTCACAGTGCTTCGGTGCTGCTTCAGCAGGGTGATGGCAGGGTGAGTGATCTCCCGGTACTGGCTCTCGAAAACGATGAAGATGGGTTTCCTGGAAAGCTCCAGCAGCCTCCAGAGCCCTTCCCTGCGAGACAGGTGGGTGACAGGAGGGTGAGTGACCCACTAGCCCCTCTCCTCTCCTGTGGGAGCCACTCTGCTCCTACCTGAAGCTGCTGTTGCACCAATCCTGCTCCAGGTACGCGACAGAGAGCACCACGATGAGGCGCCGGCACCGGCTGACATTCATGATGAGGTCAGCTGATGGCTCTGTGGGCAAAAAGAGTGTCAAGCCCCCAGGTCCCTGTGTCAGCCCCTGCCCAGCCCGGTGTGGTGCCCACCTGAGTTGGGCAGGATGTTCTGCTCGTCCAGGAAGAGTTTGTAGCCATGGCGATTTTCCAGCTGTGGCTTCATGATGAAGTGGACGAACTTACGGTCATCGGGAGCAGTGGCATGGGAGACGTAGGCATCGTACAGCTTCCCATCTGGGGAGAGCCACGGAGCAGGGATAACATGGGAAGGGCTGTGTGAGCCCCTGGACTGCGGGAGGCTGTTCCCAGTGGGGTGTCACCTCTGGCTCACCGTTGATCTCCAGCTCTCCGTAGCGGTCCCGGTACCAGAGGAGCACATTCAGATGGCACCGGATGTAGAGCACAGCCAGGAGCACCAGGAGCACCAGGACCAGGAGGGCTGCCAGCACGGCTGGCACATGCCCTGCCTCCTCTGCCAGGACAGGGAAGGGCACGGTGAGCACCATACCTGGGTTTGGTGCAGGTTTGCACCCCGATGTGCAAGAGGCAGCAGGGCCCCTATCACTCTCTTCAATCCCCCCATGCACCTGGGCTCCCTGTGGGATGACCTCTCCCTGTCCCCAGCAGGTCCCTACCTGCTCGCTGCAGGGTGAAGGTGGCTGTGGCATTGCTGATCCAACAGGCAAACACCCCGAAATCAGCATCGTGGGTGAGGTTGAGCTGCAGGACGCTGGCTAGGAGCTGCTCCGAGGAGTTTTGGCCAGACCTGACAGGACATGAGAATGCTGTGGGTCGGGCCGTGTGGTGACACCTCCTAAAGCAGATGGATGGATGTCCCCAGGGCAAGCGCCTTACCAGACAGTGTCCTGGCTGCTCCCGTTGCCCAGCCATTGCCCATCCTTGCTCCAGGCAGGAACTGCCTGGCAGTGCTCGGGACCTGTCCAGCGCACGGTGCAGTTCAGGTCGACCTGGCTCCCCAGCACCAGGTCCAGTGTCTCATTGGCAGCCGGCACCAGGATTTCGGGGGGCACACTGCAAAGGTCTGGGGGCACAGAGGGGAGGGGGTTTGGATGGGAAAGCTGATCCAGCTCCCCCCAGGGCACGTGGCTGCTGTAGCCATCCCAGAAAAACAAGCTCTGCCTTGGGGGTCTGGCAGCTTGTGGTGCTCGTGGCTGTTTAGCAACAGGCTGAGCCGGTTTGGGGGGCTGGGAAGGACCCTCGGCATCCTAAGAGGTGACACTAGAGCAGGACTCCCAGCTGAGCTTGCACGGGGATCCTTCCCAGCTGAGAACAGGGGAGAATTGGGATTTCACCTACCTGCCATGTTGCGCTCAGGTGACAGGCGCAGGCGCTGCCAGCATCTCACGCGGCGTCTTCCGGGGGAGGCAAAGTCCACCTGCCTCCGCCACAGGGCGGGCTGGGCGGGGGACAGACCGGGAATAGCTCCGTGAGTGCTGGCATAGGGAGGGCCCGGCCAACCCCCATCGGCTCCCGCAGTGATTCCGTCTGGGGGTGGTGGGTGCTGCTCTGCCGTAAAGCCAAAGCCACGTCCCACCCACGGTCTGGTGGCCAGTGTGTCACCTGCCCTCCCTGCACTGACTTCCAGCCTGGCTTTCCCAACCGTGAATTTATGTGTGGGAGATGATTAATGGCTAGCTGAGGGTTGCAGGATTTAAAAAATGTGGCTTCAGCCCAAATCCAAAACCAAGGTGGGGAAATGAGCTCAGCCATGGGAAAACAGAGCTTTGGGGGTCTCAGTGGTACCTCCTTCACCTGCCAACCCCCTGCCGGGGCTGCAGAGCTGCCTCCAGCCTGACATGCCCTTGAACCTGCTAATTACCAGCGGTCTGGTTTGTTTATGGAAACGCAGCCTCCCACCTGCAGAGCTCCCCGGCGGGTGCGGTGTTCCCAGTGTGCTGGGAGCCTCGGCGCGTTGCTACCCTCTGGCTGTGCCCAGGGATTGGCACAGCTGCACAGCATTCCAGGCAAGCGGGGAGCACAGGGATGGCACACAGGAACCCTCCCCCCCCCCCCCCCCCCCCCCCCCCGGAACACCCCCGGGGNGTGCCACTGGGATGGCCCCGTGGGAAGAGGCGCATACTGGGAGTAGACAGTGGAGCAGAGCCTGGCAAGGCTGGGCTCCTCTGTCCCCACACACTGATGTGGGGGATGCGGGTGCTGGGGGCTGAGGTGGCAGTCTCAGGGATGTCACGGTGCCAGTGTTTCCGTGGTAAACACCCGGACTAACTCTGGGAGTCAGGAGGGGTGAAAGCCTCTTCCAGGACTCCTCTTTGCTCTGGAGCTCCAGCACTCCTGGATGCACCCTGATTGTGGGTGGGAGCAGGGCTGGTCCCTCCGTGTTTGTTGGTGGAATGGGAAGGGGAGGTCTGTGGTGCTGTCTGGCTTGCAGCAGGGATGCAGGCATGGTGCTTCCCTCTGGAACAGCCCAGTGCCAGGCGTGGGGTGAAACCAGGGATCAAGGTACACGAGAGACACCCAGTACGTGTTCAGCTTGACCAGCTGAAAGTGATTTATACCTAAAAGATTAACTGAGTTTCTCCAGGGAAGGGAGAGGCCGGGATGGAGATGAGCCAGCCCACCTGGATTTCACATGGAGAAAGGGTGGGAGATGCTCACAGAGGTGGTGTGGCGCTGCCTCTGTCTGGCTCTGCTCCTGGATGGGTCTCTCCTAAGACATTTCCTCTGATGGTCAGAATAAGGAAGCTCCAAGAAGCAGCAGCTTGGCCAGAGCATGTGGGGAGGCCCCAAAACCCCCGTAGCCCTTTATTCCAGGGAATGTCAGTGTTGGATGACAGGGAGAGAGGAGCAGCACCTAACGGGCAGCAGTGGCTCCCATTTCCCACATCCTGGCGTGAGGACACCCCGGATTTGAGGCAGAGGACCGTGTGGATGTTATGGGGTGGTGAATGGTGGCTGAGTGTGGCATTCCCTAGAGCATGGCCATGGGGAAAGTGAGGAGGGCAGGGAGGCACCATGGCCAGGGAGTTGTGGGGTGGGTGTGACGGGGGAGCAAGCGGGATGGAGAGCTGGAGGAGAGCAAAAGAGAGCCAGAATGGGAATGCACAGGGAATGGGGTGAGGATGAAACCCTGCTGACCTCATCTGGGGTGGCTTCAGCATGGAAAGGGAAGCAGAACAGAGCTGCATTTACCTTTGGAGCTTCCCCAGCCGCAGGCTTCCTGCTCGTTGCCTCTGGTTTGAGCCGACCCAACCGGCCAGATCAGTGCTTGGAATTTCTCTCTTTTTTTTCTTTCTGTTTTAATAGTTTATCTATTTCTCCTCCCAGTTCAGCCCCTGCCCTTGGCTGGGCACTCCCGCTGCCCCAATCCCTGGGCGCCAGGCCCGGGAAGGGCTGCCTGTCCCTCCCTCCCACTGCTCCACCTCCACCTGATCCTGCCGGGGAAGCAGTCAACAACTCCGGCTTCAGGGGAGGGGAAAAGAGAGGGGAAAAGAGAGGAAAAAAGAGAAAAGAGGAGGGGGACAGCAGTACGCCCACCACGTGTTGCAAGGCTTGGGGGCCAAGGAGAAGTCCCCTGGTTTTCCATGGCTGCAAGAGCCCCCAGAGGTGTCAGGGTGAGAAGGAACCTGCCATCAGCTGTGCCTGTGGGCATTGTGGTGTCTCCTGTTTGGTTCCTTCTCCTCTCTTTCCTTCTCTCTGTGCCTTTAGAGCCTTTTTGCCAGATGAAGCTGGTGCTGGAGGTGATCGTTCCAGCTGGTGCTGGCTGTGGGGAGCAGGATCCAGCCGTAGCCACTGGTGGACAGCAGGTATCCCCTGTGCTAATTACCATGGAGGTGATTAGACCTTCGGCACGCCCTGGGCATGGATGTGGTCACAAGCAGCCTCTGGACAAACACCAGCCTGAGCAGCAAAAGCATCAACCAGCATGTGATTTGAGGCCAAAAAGGGCTGAAGAGGCCCACAGGTGCATTGTATGTATTTATATATATTTTTATATACATATTTAATAATAATAATAATAATCTAGTATTATATTTAATAATATATAAATATATGTAGATGGATATTGAATAAATATGTGTATATAAATAAACTGGTGGAGGTCACAGGTAGGTCTGTGGGCCTGTTCCCATGTTCCCAACGCTGACTTCTCATTGTTAAGGATATAAACTACCAGTGCTATTGGCTTGTGGGAGGGAAAGGGACAGAGGGAATCCTGTTGGAGATCTGGGGAGAGTCCCCTACTCTGGGATCCCACAGCCACTGGCTGTGGGTGTCTGGGGCAACAGGTGTTGGAGCAGCCCTTTTCTGAGGGCTGACCACTTGTTATGGGCACTGTGATGCATTGGCTGTAAAATCCAGTGAATTTGTGGCATGGTGAAGGATTGCATGGAACAAGCCCAGGTCCTGGGGTGACAGGGGTGTGGGAAATGTGGGGAACAAATCAAGAGCTGATAAGACTTTTCTTGTCCATCAGGGTTATCCCCATGGTAGGTAAGTTAAATGGAGAAGGAGAGGCAGTTTGGTCATAGTGGTGCAAAAATAAGACAAGCCTGAGGGCTCAGCAACCTCCTTTCCATTCCCTATGGGATCGTTAGTGGCTTTCCATGCTCTTGGGAGTGAAGTTTAGAGGCTGAGTTAACCCTGGTGCCTTTCCCTGCACTCCTGACTGGGATGTGTCACCTCCAGGCACAGCCCTCAGGACCAACACCTTGGGAAGTGTCTGTGGTGGGACCCTCATGGGACATGTCAGGGTGGTGTCCATCCAGGTTGGAGTTACTACCGCTGGGAAAGGAGGGGACTGCCCCCGAGTTCTGCCTCTGGGATCCCCTGTCAAAACCCCCTGAGCTGTGGCACCTGTCCAGTCCTGGGGTGTCATCCCATTCCTGCTCCAGACAAACCTGTTCCGTCTGGAGTAGGGGGGCCAGCCAGTAGTGGTGTCTCTAAAGGAAAAGGTGGAATAAACCTATCATTTGTGATTTGCTGTGTTTTTCCCATTTTTGCGGGTGTTTCCATTATCCTGGCACATTTACCAGGCTGTGTTCCCACTGTGCATGACCAGATCCTGGTGTCACACCAGCCAGCTCCCACACAGCCCTCAGAGTGAGCACTGCAGTTCTCACCTGCTATGATTGTCCCCACTAAGGCAAGGAAAAGTTTTGAGGGATGATTTGGGATAGCAGAGAAGGAAAGCAGGAGCAATACCAGGCAGCAGGTGACAGTCTTCATGTCCACATGGGTGTTGTGTTTATTTACTGATGGCTGGTGGCAGCTGAGCCAGGAACACCTCTCAGGATCCGGCTGAGCCCAGAGCTAAACACGAGATAACAACGGCATTTTTCCAATGTCCATGGAGACACCAGGGTGGAGCTGCATCCATGGAGACAGCAGAGCAGAGCTGCAGCCATGTGGGAGTCATGCCAGGGAGGAGTTTGGTGAAAGGGACTCAACCTCCCTAGTGGCTTGAGAGTGAAGAGGTCCCGGAAGGAAGTGAAAAAAGAGGTCCAAGTGCAAAATGGGCTGGAGAGGGAGCCTGGAATGTGGTAAGTGGTGTTTCCTGTGCTTAAGGAAGTGAGTGACAGGGACCTAGGTCATCTCCTGCAGCCCAGCAGTTGGGTGCTGCCCCTGGGTTTGTCCCCTGCACCACAGCTCTGTCCCAGCCACTCCCTGTCCTGGGGAGGCACATCCTGGCTCTGCCACAGCATCCTTCCTTCCCAAGGCAGAAAGCGGCCTGCTCCTGTGAAGCCGCTGTCTTGTCATCACTTTCCAGCTCAAGTCCAGCTTGGTCCCATTTGGGACATGTGGTAGGGTTCATCCAGCACCCCTGGCACTGCCAGGCTGGGAAAGGGGCTCGAGTCCATGTGCTCCTTCTTGGTGAGTGGTTGCTACACCTCGGTGGAGTATTCTGTTACGCTGGGGAGAGAGGAGAGAGGTGTTGGGAAGGGAACTGTTTGAGTCAGGAGGTGTGGGAAAACACTCTGAGTAGGAATAGGGCCTCTTCCCCAAAGCAGATGGAGAAAGAATGACAGGCTGTTTGTGGGAAACCCCTGTTTGTGGGAAATCCCACAGTCAATAGGCAGGCAGAGATGGAAAGCTGTGATAGTGTGGTGTTGTGTTGGTTTGGCACAGCCTGGTTTGCGGTAGCAGGGGGCACAGAGGTGGCTTCTGTGAGAAGCTGCTGGAAGCTTCCACCATGTCTGGCAGAGCCAATCCCTGATGGCTCTGGAAGATGGACATGCTGCTGACCAAGGCTGGGCCAGTTAGAGATGTTGATAATGCCTCTGTGATAATGTATTTAAGAAGAAAATCAAACCAAAAAGGGGGCACAGGTTTTTTTGCTAACCAGAGAAGAGGAGGAGGTGAGAACACGTGAGGAAAACAACATGGCAACACCAAGGTCAGTGAAGAAGGAGGGGGAGGAGGTGCTCCAGGCAGTGGAGCCGAGATTCCTCTGCAGGCTGTGATGATGACCATGGTGCAGCAGCTGTGGCCCTGCAGCCCATGGGGATCCACAGGGGATGCAGAGATCCACCCACAGCCCATGGGGGAGGTGCCCAAACAGGAGTGGGTGGATGCCTGGAGGAGGTTGTGATCCAGTGGGAGACCTGGTGGACAGAGGGGCCCTGGTCCCAGCCTGGAGCAGCCTGTCCTTGAAGGACTGACCCTATGGAAGTGTGACCCACACCACAGCGGTTTCGGGAGGGCTCTGTGCCCATGGGAGGGACTCACGTTGCAGCAGTTTTGGGAGGACTCCTGCTTGTGATATTGGAGCCATGGTGGAGAGGGTTGCAGAGAACTCTCTCCTGTGGGAAGGAACCCCATGGTGTAGCAGGGGAAGGACTCCTCTCCCTGAGCAGTGGGAGAAGACCTCAGGTGATGAACTGACCAAACTCCCATGCCCTGTCCCCTGCGCTGTCGGTGGGAAGGTTGGGGGAAACAAAGGTGTTTTTAAGGGCTTATTTTACTTCTCATTATGCTTCTCTGATTTTGTTAGTAATAAATTCACTTTGTAGTTCTAAGTTGAGCCTGTTTTGCTTTTGGAGTGTTTTCTCCTGGTCCTTATCTCAACTCATGAACCCTTTGTTAAATTTCTTCTCTCCTCTGTCCAGCTGTGGCAGGGGAGGGTGAGTGAGTGGCTTTTGTGGGTGCCTGGAGTTTGGCCAGTGTCAAACCATGACAGGTGTTTCCTGAACCCTGCTATCTCCTCCCATCAGGATTATGGGTGGCAGCTGGGACAGGGTAGCTATGGAAGGGTGTCAGCCCTTCCCAGAGCAGGGCTTAGTCAGTATGGGACAGCAGCACTGGGGCAACTACAGTGGTTCTGTTTCCCACTGAAATACTTAATCCTTTCTCTTTAAACGAAATTTAGATGGAAAACCTGGGCAAAGTCCTTCCCTGGGCAAAATCTCTTCTAATCAAAATCACTTTTAACTTGGAGTTTTTCTTTTTCTGAAGGAAAAAGGGCTCCAGAACAGATGCATCCTGAAACCTGGCAACCTCTGGCACCTTCCAGGGCATCACTCACCTCAGTTCCTTACAGAGATTAATGTGTTTTTCCCTCAGAATTTGATTCTTGACCTTCTGGGGGACATCGGGGATGTACCAGGCTGCAATCAGCTTCACGCACAGAGCCACATGCTGTGGGAAGCAAAGGCAGTCAGGGGCTCCCAGCCTGGGCACAAGGCACAGCTCCAACCCTTTTCCCAGCCCTCTTCTGCCTCCCTGCATGCTCACCTCAAAGAGGACGAGGAAGGCGAGCCGGGCTGCGAAGATGTGCCAGAACTGGATGGTGTAGGTGTAGTCGTCAGCATTCCGGTAATCCCGGTACCTGCAGCACAGCTCCATCAGTGCCAGCCCAGGCCATTCTGTTCTGGCCTGGATGTCACAGTGAGGGGCAGGGGGTGGCAGTGGCTGCTCTTACCTGCACTCCTTGATCCGGACTCCATTAAATTCTGGCAGCACCTTGGTGTGGGGCTCGAAGTCCCGGATGTGGAATACAGAGAGGCTGTTGTTGATGTACCCGGTGGAGCAGCTGTGGGGGGAAGGACCAGGCTGAGCATGGATTGTACTCTCCTGTTCTGGGGAAGCAGAACATACCTGGGGTCTCACTTCCCACTTTCACAAAGCCTGGGGGAAATGGAGGGCTCAGAGGCTTCTGTCCAGTTTGAGTGAACTGGGTCAGTCAGCCAAGGCTTGAAGAAACAGGGAGGGCAGAAGAGAGCATGTGCCTGCATTCTGGGAATCCTGTAGCTCTCCAATGTTACACACTGCCCTTTCCAGTTTGCTCACCACAGGGATGATGTGATGATGCCATGAGGGAATGTTCCCCTGCTCCCCTCTGCCCCCACCTTGCTTTGGGGGACAGCTCAACTGTTTTGTGCTCCTGCAGTGGTGGCACTGAGGCAGGAGGGGACATGGCTGTGGGGACAGGGCTGTGGGGATGCTGCAGGCAGGGACTGTCTCGGAACTGAACTCACTCCATGCTGGTGTGGTTCTGCCTCATGCAGGGGCTGTACATGTACTTGTAGACCTGCACAGGGATGAAGTCGGAGGTGATGGCAATCACCAGCCCATTCCCGATGACAGCCAGGGTGCCAATGGCCTCTAGGACCTGCAGCCAGATCCCTGTGGAAGAGGAGCAGCCACTGAGATCCCTCTGCCAGCTCACTGCCACCATTCCAGCTCAGGGATAGCTTTCGCATGGCCAGGTCAAGGAAGGAGCCTCCAAGCTGCCTTTCAGCCTCTGGCAGAGACTGAAGCAGCTTGTCCTTGTCCTTGTCTGACTCATGGCTGTCCCTGTGCTGTCCCATGGCCATGGGGTGCTCAGGGGCTCAGCCTGGTGTGGGCAGGACCCTCTCACCGATGTCCTTGGCCTTCCTGGGCACCATGCGCCGGCGCAGCCGCATCATCTTGATGGCATCCATGTGGATCTCGATGACATTGTTGATGAGGGCCAGCAGCGGGGCCAGGGGAAAGGCTGCCACAAAGATGGTGGTGAAGCTGTATTGGATCACTGTGGAGGGGGAAATGCCAGGTGCTGGTGTGAAGCCACTGTAGAGGGAGTGTCCCCCTCTGCCTGGGTTTGTGCAGCTTTGTGTCTTGGGTCAGAGGGGTTTGCAGGGGTGGAAGGGGAGATATCCATGTGTTGGGGATGCCCAGCTCTCACACGGTTGTCAGAGAGTGGGATCTGTGGGGATAGTTGAGCCAGCCAGGCAGAGGCACACCCTGGGGTTACAGCCGTGGCTCTGGAAGGAGAATAATGTCTGAGGCAGGGCGAAAGGCTAGCACAGTTTCCTACTCTCTGTTTTGGGAATGATCTTGGTGTCCCAGGGCTCTCAGAGTGGGGGTGGGTGGGAGCTGTGGTTCCTTGCCTGTGTATGGACTCCCTAGCATCTGTTATTCCCCAGCCAAGGAGTGCA
This sequence comes from Cyanoderma ruficeps, assembly GCA_008694505.1. Lineage (NCBI taxonomy): Eukaryota > Metazoa > Chordata > Aves > Passeriformes > Timaliidae > Cyanoderma > Cyanoderma ruficeps. Next base: position 932,280 of record VZDJ01000246.1, read on the forward strand.
CATGGATCTGCCCCACGTACCTATCTCCAAGTACTCGTTGAACAAGCTGAAGACATTGACCTCGTTGAGTTCATAGTTTTTCAGCCACTGCTTTTTGCAGGGGTCCTCTGCCTCCTCCTCCTCTCCTAACATCATACTTCTCTTCTTGGGGCGCTTTTTCTTCTTCCGTAGCTGGTGGGATATCCAGCTGCAGTGGGAGAGAGGGATTTGTGTGGCTGCCTGCAGAGGACAGCAGGGCTGGGCTGCTGCCAGCACATCACTGGAGGAAGGGGAAAGGAAAAAGACCAGGGTTCCTGTCTGGAAAATGTCAGTGTGGGAAGCTTACGGGATTAGATACTCCATGATGTTGCTAATGGTCTGCTTGAGCAGCATGATGACAGCCATCTGGATGAAGAGGTCGGTGATGCAGCCACTGGGGTGGCACTGCAGGGGACAACAAGACAGGGGGTTGTGCCCTGCAAGCAGGGTGGGTGGGCCTGAGGGACCCTTTGGCAGGTGTTATGGGAGAAAGCTGAGCTTCCCAGAGGCTCCCTGGGCAGTAGGGAAAGGAAGAGGAGGAGTTGTTTGTGGGGTCAGAGAGTGGGTGCCTCCACCTACCTCCTCCAGCCTCCAGTGGCCAGCGATGCGCACGTAGTGCCCTGGGTGACCATTGATCCTGAGCAAGGAAGCAACAGTGATACCCATGGGGTCATGGCCCTCCTGAGTCCCAAATGGGGTCCCTGTGCCTGGTCGGGAGGACAGAGGGGCTGAGCTGTCCATGCACCCTGGGGAGAGTTGGGAACATCCATCCCAAACCCTGGCTGCCCTGTGTTCTCCACTTACCGTCCCAGGAAGAAGGCAATGTAGATGAGCGAGGAGAAGTTTGTGAAGAACTGGAAGATGAAGATCTTCACGGTGAAGTTGTTCTCCCGCTGGGAGAAGGTCCGTGGTTTCTCTAGGAATGGGAGCAATGCCCAGGGGCTTGGTCACAGAGCAGTGGGACCTTGCCCTGCTCCCCCGTGGGTGCCACCACAGCTCTGAAGGTCCAAAGGGCGTCTCTGCCCCTTGTGAAGCCTTCTCTGCCCTCCACCTGAGCCGTCTGATGGAGGTGAGTTCAGCCAAACAGGGAGGTCCCTCAGAGCCATGAGCTGGGGGAGAAGGAGCCTTAGAGCTGGGAGGAAATCCATGTTGTGACCTCTCCTGGAGCTGCGGTGGCTTCCTGCTCATGCTAGGTCTCAGCCCTGTAGGGTGACTGCCCCTGCAAAGCTGGCTATGGGACAGCATGTGGGCCACAGGTGAGTGTGTGCTGGGGGGCTGCTGGCCTCCCTGTCTGGAGCTGCCTTGTGCTGGTGGAGGGAGGGAAGGAGATGGGAGGCTGGCTGTGCTCAGGGACAAAAGGGTGCTGCAGGTGGGACACACCCCATTTCCCTTACCCAGCTTGCAGAGGTAGAGGGCCACGTGCCAGTTGACCTGCAGGACAGAGGGATACGATAAGCAGAGGGGACTGGCCACAGAGGAATCTTGCCAGACACCCCTGGTGGCTCCTCACCTTGGTCATGATGATGATGGTGAGGTAGTGCAGCACGGCCCCTGTCATCACGGCCATGGTGTCGGCGTGCTTGCTCAGCAGGTTCACTTTGCTCTGCGTGAACAGTGCCATGGCCACCGCCCGGTAGATGACGAGTGCGTGGGCAATGCCAATCAGCACCACGATCTGTGGAGAGGGAGAGGAGAGGTGAGGAGCCACCGAGGGCACTTGCTCCATTGCAAGGTCCCCTCAGCAAGGCCTTGGATGTGGCCTCAAAGGCAAAACAGTGCCCTTCGGTGGAGGCTGACAAGTTCGTGAGGTAGGTGTAGTGATAGGACAAGGAGTAATGGGTATAGACTGAAAGAGGGGAAATTTAGGCTGGATGTTAGGAAGAAATTTTTCCCTGTGAGGGTGGGGAGATACTGGAACAGGCTCCCTGGAATGTTGCGAATGCCCTGACCCTGGCAGTGTTCAAGGCCAGGTGGGACAAGGCCTTGAGCAACCTGGGGTAGTGGGAGGTGTCCCTGCCCATGGCACGGTGCTTGGGACTAGTTAAGATCCCTTCCAACCCTTAACATTCTGTGATTTCAGGATTCTGTGTCTCCACCTCAACCAGTCTCCACTGACCCACAGTGGGGACAAGTGCTTTGGGATTTGTCTCCCTGCCCTCTGTGTCACTGCCTTGATCCTCACTGCAAGAGCAGAGCCTTCAGCCCATGTCCCCAAAGAGTGGGTGGCCCCTGCCATCAGCACATGAAGTATGAGCATGAGGAAGCCCCAGGATCCTTGCGATGGGCATGGAATTGCCCTAAAAACCTGGTCTGTGCCTTTGCTTCTTTGGTCCATGTGTCCTTAAACTAAATGTTCCCGTTGTCACCTGGCACGTACCATCAGCACAGCCAAGATGAGGACGATGGTGCTGCGGAAGTAGGAGTGCTGGTACCGCCGGGGTTCGTGCTGCGGGTTATTGATCAGCTGCAGAGCCAGCTCCTCCTTAAAAAAAATAGAATATTAAAAATGGGAAAGAAAGGACCCAACAGGGCTTTGTGCCCCTTGTGTTAGTGGACATAGGGGATGAGCAGTGGTGGAGAAGGGTGGGGTGAGCACCCAGCCCACAAGAGCATGGCCCAGCATGATTGAGTTCAGTCTGGGCAAGGGATCCCTCTGACGTGTCTTCTCTAGGTCCAGGTGACTCCTGCCCTAAAAAGAGAAGCACCAAGCAGGAACGATGGTGTCCTCACCTCTTCCTCATCCCACCTGTACACGTCCCAGCTGGTGGCCACAGTGGCTCTCTCCCTCTTCCACAGCTCCAGGAATACAGTGGCTGGATTGGGGGAAGGAGAAAGTGCAGTGACACTTAGGAATGGCTCTGAAAGCCACCCCTCTGTCTCCCAATGAGTCACATCACATCCAACCTGATGGCAAACCAGACTGGACTGCCCTTGGTCCATGAAGGACAGGCAGGCCCCTCTGCACTTTGGCCCCTGGAAGGGCCCTGGACAGGCGGCAGTGAGGGAACGGGGATGGTGCAGGTGAGCTTTCACTGGCCTGGTCTAGTGTCTGTAGGGAATTTGGGATAAATCACTTTTCGGGTAGAATGGGTATCCTGCACTGCACCCTGGCAAGGCTACACCTCTCCAACTTCAACTCCAACCACCCCTTCTGTTAATTGGATTGATGCTCCTGATTGTGCGACCCAGCCCATGGACACACACAGGACACCTGGCCCACTCCTGAGGTGGCTGGTCAAGGAAAGGGCCATGGAAATGAGTGCGTAACTAAGGCAGTGTTGGGATCCCATCATCCCACAGCAAATAAAGGACCCTGCAGAGCTTTGGGAAGGTGGAAGGAGGAGTCTGGAGGCTCCTCCTTCCTGTGGTTGTGGCCATTTATAGGCAGCTGCTAGAAAATTGCTGGGTGCCTTTGAGGAAGATATGCTGAGCAGAAGCTTCAGGTAAGGAATGTTTGGGGAGCTGGAGGATATCACCAGGATGGTTTTGTTTCGTGCTGCATATGGAAGGAGAGCTGAAGGCTCTGAAAGTGAGGAGATATAAAACTCCGCAAAGGGTCTATGTTGGTGTCACGTTTTCCACCTTCTGCTCCCTCTCCCAACCACATGTGCTGGGCACCCAGGCATGGACACCTACCCCAGATGGCCATGAATATGGCAAACACAACCGTGGCCTCATTATCAATCATGTGAGTGACCTGCAAGAGATGAAGGAAGAGTGTGATGGGGCACTGAGGTGCAGGGGCTGTGGCCCCTCAGAGTCTTGCCATACTCGTCTCCCCTGAGACAGGTAAAGGTGCTACAGGAGGGCAAAACGCAGGAAGGTGATGGAGACTGGGGCTTGTTACTGGTAAAATATTCCATGGTGATGATGGAGACTGTGATCTGGTGGGGTTTCTTTTTAGTGGCGCAGGAGCAACACGAGCTGGGAGTGTTTCCCCATCCTTTACCTTGAGCCTGCTCTGGAAAGGGGGTTCCCTACCTTGGCGTAGGTGCAGGTGTCGGAGAGGACCCAGAACGAGCAATTCTGGTCGCATAGAGGGCACATGATGGTGTTGTTGGCGTCACAGATCTCCTTGCTGGAAGAAAGGAAGAGAGAAGCCAGGGGGGCAAAGGTGCCTCAAAGCCACCTGCAGAGCTCAATGGGATGTGCATTTGGCATTCCCAAGGGCCTTACCTCACCTGGCTGGAACTGAAAACAGTGGCTCCAGCTGCAACAGTTGCCAGCCCAGCCAGGGCAGCGAAAATCAGCAGGTAGGTGTACCAGCCCAGCCAGGCAAAGTACAAGGCCACTTTCTCTCCAAAATAGCACCTAGGAGGAAAGGTGAGGTAGGAGTGCAGCCAGAAAGGAGATCAGATTTTGGGAGTCACTAGAAAATGCCTGTGGTGGCAGTATCTCAGTTTTTATGGTGTGGAGAGCAGGTTGGAGTAATGGATAAGAAATGACCTGCTGACTGAGGGGCTGGGAGCCCTGTATCCCAGAGGAATTAACTTTGTGCCAGCTGTCAGAGGTGCACCTCTGCACCTCAGAGGTGCAGATCTATTTTAAGATCTCCTCCCTCTACCAGAGCCCCATGGCAGGTTTATGAAGTAACATGTTCTTTTTGCCCTCTCACCCCTGCCCACAGGGTTAGTTTTCAAAAATAAGAGCCGTGCTCTTTCCTGGGATTTCATGTGGTTGTAGGAGCCCCATGTTGCCTTTACTGCCCCGAGGTCAGCCTTGGGCTGGCTGTGCAGCACTGATGCTCCATTCCCACCTCTCCTGCCTTCTGAATGTGGCTGGAAACCAAGCAGGTTCATTAAAGTCCACACAGACACTGGGGTTGTTTCATGCTGCAGGATTAGCAGATGGAGCCACAGGGATAACCCTCAGGCTAAGAGCTTTGGAAGCTGCAGAGTGCTTGTGAGAAGACCCAGGTTCAAACTAATGATTTTTAAGACATTGCAGAAGCCTGGCAAAGGCCATTGAGCTCTCTGGGTTTCAGGTGGGACCTCTTGGTTAGAAAGATCTGCCTCTTGTGCCTGTGTTACCTGATCTCCTCAATTGGCTGTTCCTTAAATAGAACCCTCCAGCGAGCCCACTTCTTCTTTAGTATTTCCGTTATCTCTTCTTTCTGGAGAGCAGAGAAGTTGGTTGGATGCAGGAACATCAGGGCACCCTTAATGCCCTGCCCAGTTCCAAGGCAGCTGCTGGGAGCTTAGCCATGCCCTTAACCCAGTGAGCTCTTGGTGCAGCCCCAGTCACCCACAGGTCCCCCACACTCCATCCCGCTCCTCCATCTCTCCTGGATTTTCCTCCCAGGCACTGTGTTCTCGGCCTCACCTTGTGCAGGGGAAAGGCTGTCTCAAACACCTTCTTCTTCATGAGGTCGTGCAGCTTCTCTGAGAGCAGAGCAGAAGGGGCAGGGTTAGGCTCAGGGATTTGGGGAGATGTAGCAGAGGAACTGCTGGTTTCTGCAGTCCAAATCTTCCAGCTTCTGGATGCAGCCGCAAATCAACTTGTGTGAGCTCCCCCCTTTTCCATTCTCCCCAGGATGGCAAGGCAGCTGGGATGCCAGTACCCAGGATTCTTGGGCAGGATTCTTCCTGCAGATCCAGGCTGAGCATCACCCCTGGATCCCTGTTCCCTTACCTAAGTCGGACGTCACAGTGTTCTGCAGGATGAAGTGCACGACCCGTATCCTGAACAAGGAGAAACTCTGTTTAAAGGCTGCTCTGGGATACAGACTTGTACTGTGAGGCTCAGGAAAACAGGGCAGAGAAGGGAGAAAGTGTGCACTAAAATCCAGGGAAACGAGGGAGAAATGTGGGCAGTGAGAAGGCATCAGCTTTGCACGTGGGAGGTGAAGGAAGGTTCTGTGGAAAATGAAAAGCCTGACACAGCTGTGAACCGAGCTGGAAAATGGATGCTGGTGTGGAGAACAGTGAGTGCAGGAGGCTGGAAATCAGCTCAGCACCCACCTGGTGGTCACTGGGACATCCTGCTGGGCAGTGGGGTGTTGCTGCTTGCTGTTGGGATTTGTCAGGAGACACTGGTATTTCCAGAAGATGTGCTGTGGGGCACGGACTCCATAAAAGAGCTTTGTGTCCTCAATTTTCTGGTGAGGGGAAGAGAAGGGCAGTTAAAACAGAGCCAGAGAGGCAAGGAAGAGCCAGAGCTGGAAGGACTGGGGGCTGTGTGAGTCCTGGGGCTTGGGTCTTTCTCCACTGGTTGAGCAGTGATGTGGTGAACAGCTCAATGGTTCAGGTCTCTCCCATTTCCTGGGATGCAGGAGCCCAAGCCAGGCCAAGTATCTGCTGCCTTTTCCTCTCATATCCCCTCACCTTGATGGTGAAGCCCTTCTTGCTCAGCTCATCCAGGAACTTCTTCCTCTTGATCTCCTTCTCACTGCCCATTTCGTGGATGTCACTCACCAGGACAAAATCCCACTTCTCTTCATTCTGCCCACAAAACCAGGGAATTATTAGGGATGGAAAGCTGAGAGCTCTCCTTCCCAGCTCCAGCCTCTCGGAGGTTTGTACCCTCATTGTGGCTGTGTAGAGGGGAACTGGGAATGAGCAAGGGAAATGGGGATTTGTCCCCTCTCTGAGCTGGGCTGCACTCACTGCAGATGCAGAAGGAAGAGAGCCTATCGGGGAGGCATAGGAGTCCATATCCTCATCAGGAGATTCCCTGTAGGGAGTCAGCAGAATTTCATCCTGGTGAAAAGAAAACCAGTGAAGGGAAGGCTTCAGCAGGCTCCCTGGGAGATCTCATGTTTTCCTCTTCCAGCAGCATTGGAGAGATGCCCAAGGAGGAAGGTGAGAGGAGGCTTGTGTGAAACCTTCTCCCACATGCTCCTGATCAGCAATCTGGGGTTTTCCCAAGCCAGCCAGGGATTTGTGTTTAGGAATGCTGCAGGGACTGCTGCCCTGGGAGGGTGTGCAGCCTCCCCTAAAACTCATCATACCCAACAGTGTCCTGGGGCTGTGAGGGATCTGGACCAGGAGAAAAAAACCTCCCTCAGCTCTTTCACCTGAAGCCCTGACATTTGTACTGGGGAAGTGTTCACCTTTCATCCTCTCTCTCCATGCTACAGTGGATTTTACAGGCTTTAATCAGCCTTTCCCATTTATCAGTTGTTCCTATCAGATAAGGCACTGTTGGCTTTTTGGGGAGGGTGGGGAAGGTAGTTTTAAATTCTGGTAAAGGGAGAGTGGAGCACAGACACTTGGAGGCTGGCACAGCCCTGCAGGAAAGCAGGTGAAAAAAGTCCTTGGAAAACGTGTTGGATGCCTCAGGCTGCAGCCAAGGGACAGAGAGGGGAGGGTGAACTGCTGATCATAAAATCATAGAATATCTCAAATTGGAAGGAACTCCCAAGGATAATTGAATCCCTCTCCTGGCCCTGCACAGGACCACCCCAAGCATCCATGTCCCTAAGAGTGTTGTCCAAACACTGCTTGAACTCTGTCTTTTCCCTGTTCCCCTCCTGTGTGTCAGTGGCTCTGGAGAGAACGGCTGTGCAGCTCCCACCTTCCTGGTTACAGATAACTACACTCAGACATCCAAGGGTGCAGATCTGCGGGAGCACAAAGCAAGCGTCATGGACTGGTTTGTGTTGCAAAGGATCTTCACACCCATCCAGCTCCCCAGGGACATCTTCCACTAGACCAGCTTCCTCCAATCTGGTCTCAGACACTTCCAGGGATGGGGCAGCCATGGCTTCCCTGTGCACCCTGTGCCAGGACCTCAGCACCCCCACAGGGAAGAATTTCTTCCCAGTATCCCATCTAACCCTGCTCTCCTTCAGCTTAAGCCATCAGCTGCCCCTGTGGGGGTTTTGTCCAGCCTTTGATGTGACTTGTGGTGTGTCCCCACAAACAGTTACACTGCTATTCCTGAGGGAAGGTGACGCAGTACAGCAGTGGGAAGGAGCAGCCAGGAATGGGAATATTGTCACTCAGTGTCACCAGAGACACTGTGACCTAAAAGAGTGGCTAGCTAGACGAGTTCCTCCAGCTGCAGTCTTGGCAGCAGAGCCACAGTGGTGCAACTGTGCCCTGATGTAAGATCTGCATCCCGAGTTTTCACTGGAGAATGAGGCCATGGGAGCAGAGAAGCCGGGATGAGGAAAGGGCTGAAATGCTGTCAGATGCTCTCTCACATGGATCAGCCAAAGCACAAGAACCATGAGGAGACTGACTGACAAGAAAGAGAAGTGGGAAGGCTTGAGGAGAGGGATGCTCTCCCCTAGAGGTGCTGTTGTAACAAGAGCCAAAACTTCTCTTGGATAAAAGGTACCCCAGTTTATGGCAAGAGGCAGAGGGAGGGTTCTGGTGTCATCTGCTCTTACCAGGTTTCGGGGGCAGGATTGGGTGCAGGAGTTCCCTGTATCCCAGTCTGAGCCCCACTCTGGGCACAGGATCTGAGCCCCTCTCTGGGCACAGGAGAGGGAGTGGGAGCCTCTCAGGGATCTGCCCCCTGCCAGTGCTCTGATGCTGGCATGGATCTGGCCTGGCACACTCTCTGTTGTCATGTGTTGGCTCATTCCTGCCTGGCTGGTTTCTCTCAGCCTCCATGTGTACCAGCCTCATTCTGCAGCAATTTTCTGCCAGCGCTGCCTCTGATCTTATGGATGGATGTGGAGGGAAAGCCATCCTTTAGGTATGGGACCATTTTGGAGTATCCCTAATGCCACCTTGGCACACTTTTCCTGTTGCTGCTGTCCCCAATAAAGTTTAAGATGAGGTGAAGGGACCTGCTGGTATCACACTTTCTGTTCCCAGGTGGCTCCCAACTCCAACACCTGCAGGCATGGTCCTGCTTGGGCATCTAAGCATCCCAGCCAGCACATCCACTTTCTTGGGAAGAGGCTGAGAGGTTATCAAGGTGGGTTCACAAATAGGATGTTGGATTCATTCCAGTGGCTGCTGGGGCTCAGGCTGCCATGCAGGTGCCCAACTTGCTTGTGGGGCCATATGGGGTGTGTATAGAATCCCAGAATCCCAGAGTGGCTTGGGTGGAAGTGACCTTAAAGCCTGTCCAGTTCCACCTTCTGTCATGGGTGTGGACACCTTCCACTGGCCCAGGTTGCTCCAAGCCTTTCCAGCCTGGCCTTGGAATGGCCAGGGATGGGACAGTCACAGCTTCTCTGGGCAAGCCATGTCGGGGTCTCACCACCCTCACAGGGAAGGATTTCTGTCCAATATCCCATCTAGCCCTGCCCTCTGGCAGTCTGAAGCCATCCCCCTTGTCCTGCCACTGTAGATCATGACGGGAAGGCAGGGATGTGTGAGCAGGGATAGCCTCAGCGGGCAGGGACTTTGGGTCATGGCTACTGTCGCAACTAATTGTTTTTTTCCTGGGAGTTAGGGACACTGACAGTGGCTGCTGTGCTCTGGCCTCACAGGCCAGTGGGATCAGGCACAGGTAAGGCCACGTAGGCTCTGCAGTGGTTGTATGAACCCTGGGCTCTGTCCCTCCTCTTCAGAAGTTTTGGTTTCACTCCTTCCTGCCCTGTGGTTGGAACGGGATGTGGAGGTGCTGCTGTGCAAAGGTGTAAAAGTGACCAGCACAGCGGGAAGCAGGAATTTCCACGTTGAAAAGGGTTTCTGTGCCTCCAAGGTGTATCATTGGTCCTTGTCCCCGGCCAGGTACCCTACTGCTCTGTGGTTCCTTCTGGGAAATGGACACAGGCACCTTTGGGCTGTGTGCAGAATCACCCGTGTGAGTAACTCAGGACAAGGACCTAGATAGGATTTGGCATCCTTGTTTTCCTTTCCAGACATGGATTGGTGCAGGGTTGGGTGGTTCCCGTCACCCACACTGAGATGATGATCAAATTACTCTTATCTCCAGGATGTTTCTTGCACAGCTTCCCTTGGAGCACTTCCACCTTAGCACATGGCTTCCTGAGAAGTGGGACAGCCTTCACTTAGACAGCCAGAGCTGTACCTTTACTACCTGCCCTGGCTTTGGAGAGTTTGCCTGGCTTTTCCCAGGAAAAAAAACCCCACATCTTTTCTTCCAAGTTAGAGAAGAAAAAGATCACAGCTCCCCCTCTGCCCTTGCTGTATTCCAGGTGCTCCTAGAACACCTGAGGCTGTTATCTCTGCTGTACTTATGCCTAAGTTTACATAAGCTCCATCCATACCATCCTTCTCTGATCCGTGCCCTGAACTCTGGGACCAACATGTGTGGCCAGTGTGACCCCACTGCACCTTGGGATGGTGCATGGGACCGGCAGCACATTCTGCTTTCCCTGTCACACACTTGTGGTAGGAATTTGTACCTTAAAGGCCGAAAGCAAATGAGTGGTAGAGAATGGAGATTAGTGTATCCCGTGTTTCCAAGCCACAGGTGCTCAGAGGGGCTGAAAAGCAGCATCCTGGGAATATCAGGGCAGTTTCTGTTCCTACCTGCATGGTGAAGCGGAGAGCCTTCCTCGGTGCCCCTCTTTCTCCCAGAGCCCCTCAGAGCAGATCCCTAAGGAGAGGGCTGGTGGGCAGGATGGGCTGGAGGCTCCTGGGCTCTCTCACGTTGTGGTTTCCTTCCCCAGCTCCTTTGCCCGAGGTCTCAGAGGTCTCATGTGAGCCGAGTGGTGCTGTGACTTCCGTGTGGCACTCGCACCTGCCTTGGGAGGGAGCTGCCTCTGCCTGGCAGCGGGCAGATATCCGGAGGAGGCGAGGGAGCTGCCCTTCACCCTCACCCAGAGGAGTGGCAAGCCCAGAACCGCCCAGAGCAGGTAACAGTGCCGAGTTCCTCCTGCCAGCTCCAGGGTGCTGCTTTCCCCTCTGCCCCTCGTGGTACCAGAGCCGTGTGCTGTACCCTGTGACATTCCCAAGAGGTGCCATAAGCTGGCCAAAAGGAGCTATTAACAGAAGCTCTGGAAAGCTCTAGAAATCTCCTCTTGACACCTCACTGGTTGGTACAACAGCTGTGGGAGTTGTGTGCTGTTTTCCCCCCATGTGTAATAGTGCGGTCAACCTGACCTTGAACAGTTCTGCAGCTTCTCTGGGCAACCTGTGCCAGGGCCTCACCACCTTCACAGGGAAGAATTTCTTCCCAATATCCCATCTAACCCTGCCCTCTGGCAGTGGGAAGCCATTCCCCGTTATCCTGTCACTCCAGGCCTTTGTCCAAAACCCCTCTCCAGCTTCCCTGTAGACTCCCTTCAGATACCGGAAGGGGCAATCAGGTTACCCTGAAGCCTTCTTTTCTCTAGGCTGAACAATCCCAATCCTCTCAGCCTTTACTCATGGCAGAGCTGCTCCATCCCTCTGATCAACTTGGTGTCCCTCCTCCGGACTCTCTCCAACCGGTTGATGTCCTTCCTGTGCTGGGAACCCAGGAGCTGGATGCAAAAGTTCAGGCAGGGTGTCACCTGAGCAGAGCAGAGGGAAAGAATCAACTCCAATCTGAACCTATGGCTTGGAACAGGGAATAATCTTCTTATAAAAAGTGAGTGAAAATGTTATGTGTAAGCCAGATCTTGCCTTACACGTGTTTTCGGGGGGGGTGGGGTGGGGGGCGTGGGGTGGTGTTTGTTGCTTTTACTCACAAATAAGAAGAGCATTTCCTGGGAACAACAGCAGGGTCAATAACTGCTCTGAATTCCCTTGTGCCCTCCAACAGCAATCCTGTGGGCTGCTATAAAATAAACCAAGTCCTGGGAGTGGTAATCCAGCTGTGTCCTGCTAGGAGAGGCAGCCAGCATTTTTAGAGTGGTGCTCCCAGTTAAGCCACCATCACCCTGTGGCTTTGCCAAGTGCCTTGAACAGGTGCCAAACCAGGCCTGGGGATTTTATTAGGGGAAAAAAAGAGTTGTCTTCCCAACGTCCTGCTGTGTGTGAAACCAAGGTGTGGGCAGACCTTTAACCTTCCACAGGTGATCCATGGGCTTGGGAGTGGAGAACAGGCTTTATCTCTGGGAGAGTGTGTGTGTTTACCCAGAGAGAGTGAAGCTTTCCACCTGACAGCAGGGCAAAGGCCTTTGCTATGGGAGCGCTGCCATGTTCTCGGGAAATGGGGTTACCTGTGGGAGGATCAGCTGTGGCACTCCTCCCACACTCCTGCTTCTCCTTCCTAAGAAGGACTCAGCTCTCTGGACAGCCCAGGAGGTCATGCACCCAGCAGCAGTTCCCAAAGCCCATGAATGTCACCTGCCAGTGGGGAAGGCGAGTCTGTGCCTCCAGGTTGGCTTTGGCTGAGGAATATCCAGCCCCTTCAGCATCTTTTGTGGCACTTGGAGGAGACCATGCTGCTGCTGCTCCTTTTCAGAAGGAATTAGGTTTTGCCTGGGCAGGATTTAGCTGCATTTGCAGCAAGGCAGGCGAACAAGTTGATGCTGTCCCTCTTCCAGTGCTTCCCTGCCCTCCTGTATTTGCTGCTTTTGGGTGACCGGGGCTGAGGATGGCAGCAGGAAAAGCTGAAATTGGGGAGGGAGCCACAGGAACCTCTGCTCACATGAACCCTGTGTGAGCAGAGGAGATTATTTAGGATGTGATCTGCTATTATTTATCCTGTCATCTATGGCTGCTGGGTTGGTCACACACCTGAACCCACTGGACTCCAGCCACCTTGGGCAGCAATTTGACCTGCACTGAGCGCCGGCAGGGAAGCTCCACGAGCACTCCCTGACCTGTTAGTCCTGGCTGAATGTGGAGATGGTAATTTTCACCTGAGGAGCCTGCTGAAGGGTTTTGTGTGTGACACCACTGTGGCTGGAAAGAGGCTGCCTGTCCACTTCCCACTTGGCATCAGTGCTTTTGGACAGGGAGCTCCCCTTCTGAGGGTGCAAAGACTGATACAGGATGGTGCTAAAATGGCAGCAGATGTCTGTGTTCTCTCATAAAGCTGGGGGTGTTTTCATCCAAATCTCGGTCTGTTTGGATCCGTGGGTATCCCTGGAGCTACAGTCAATACATTAGAGCAGGAGATGGGGTTTGTGGTGAGGTTCTGCTTGTAATTAAAAGTACTGGGTGCCCATTCCAACCAGGGAAGGCTTAGACTGGATATCAGGAGAAGGTTCTTCCCCCAGAGGGTGGTCAGGCACTGGAACAGGGAATGGTCACAGCCCCAAGGCTGCCGGAGCTCAAGGAGGATTTGGCAACGCTCTCAGGCACAGAGTGGGATTGTTGGGGTGTCTGTAGGGCAGGAGTTGGACTGGCTGATCCTTATGGATCCCTTCCAATGCTGGATATTCTGTGATCTCTTGGAACAAGGTGAGTGCCTCCAGGTCTCATAAACCATCGTGGGATGTGCAGGAGAGCGCTTTAGGCTGGAGTGGGGAACTGTGCAGCAGACAGAAATGTCCTTTGTCCATCCCAGAACTGTTTCGTTTGGGTTTGCCCGCTCCTCACCCAGCCCGCTCCTGCCCTCCTGTGGCCAGCTCCGTTATTCCGCGGAATCTGAGAATCCTGGAGTGGTTGGGATTGGAAGGATCATTAAAGCCTGTCCAGTGCCACTCCCTGCCATAGGCAGGGACACGTTCCCCTATCCCAGGTTGCTCCAAGCCTTGTCCAGCCTGGCGTTGGATACTTCCAGGGATCCAGGGAGAGCCACAGCTTCTCTGGGCAAGCTGTGCCAGGGCCTCAGCACCCTCACAGGGAAGGATTTCTTCCCAATATCCCATCTAACTCTGCTCCCTTTTACTATTTCATAGAACCATGGAATAGCTTTGGGTGGGAAGGGACCTTTAAAGGCCATCTTGATTATTTACCATCCTGTAAACAATCCTCTAATCCATTCCTCTAATTTCTTTCCCTGTTTCATTTCTCTGCTCCCACAGGACTCTGCCTTCCCTCCACACAGTCAGTATTGCTGGAGTTTGCTGCCATGTCAAGATCTTTCCAGAAGGCTGGATTTCCCTGCCTGCCATCCGGGATCAGCATGGCACATTCTGGATGAGGAGCCTGACCAAGGTAATATGGGAAGGGCAGAGGAATTTTAGAAATGTTCAAATCCTAGGGCACAGGGGCACCCTGCAAGCACCCCAAGCCCTGGCCAGACCCTCCGGGTGGGAACAAAAACTTTTGCCGACCAAAACACATTTTCATTTTGACAGAAAAACGCACATATTTAACAGGTATTTAACATTTCTTCGCGCAAAGACGCGGGAATTGGGACAGCCATGGCATCAGGAATGGGGTACCCAACGCAGGGGACTCAAGAGCCGCCCGGCAGCCTGGCAAAGACCACTTTTCCCTGCACAGTTGCGGTGAGAGTGTGCGGGGTGAAGACATTTTGTTTAATGAGCGCACTTGGGTTGCCCTGAGGGGCTCGGGATCCCCGCCCTGAGGGGAGGCGGTGGCTCCTCAGGGCGCCGCCTGGCAGTCACGCGGCCGGGGGTGGGCTGGGGGGGCGGAGGCCACGCGGTTGCCACGGCAACGGGGACGCCCTCCCCGGCCCCGCCCCCCCGGCACCGGCCGCCCCGCGCACGCGCCGACGCGGGATCGCGCGCACGCCGCGTCACGCCTCCCGCCCCGCGTCGCCGCCCGCCCCTCCCGCCGCGGCCCCGGCCCGTGTCCCCCGGGGTGTCCCCTCCCCACCCCCGGTGCGTCCCCGCCGCCGGCTCCCCCGCCGCCATGAGGCGCGGCGAGCGGCGGGCGCACGGCGGGAACGTGGGCAAGGCCGCGCTGGAGGAGCAGCAGCCGCCGGCGCCGCCGCCCCCCGCGCAGCCCAACGGCGGCGCCCCCGGGGCCGAGCGGGACGGCGCCGGGCCCCGGCGCAGCACCGAATCCGAGGTGTACGACGACGGCACCAACACGTTCTTCTGGTGAGAGGCGCCGGGCATGGCCCCCGCTCCCCTCGGGGCTCCCCGTGGGTCGGAGGGGGCCGTGAGGAATGGGGTGTGGAGGGGCTGAGGAATGGGATGTCGGCGCCGCTAAGGAATGGGCTATAGAGAGGGCCCCAAGGAATGGGATATCCGCGTTATCTGCAACCCGTTATCTCCTCTTTACGTGCCTCTTCTGTCGCTGATACTGGTGCTGGAATCGGCTGCGTTTTCCTGGTGTGACCCTACCGCTAATTATTTCCTGGCAATGTAACGGGAATCCAGGGGTGGCTTTTGGCGGTGGCACCTCTTTTCCTAGTCTTGGTCCCCACCTTTCCGCGAGCAGGACCCTTACGGCTGAGCCCGACGGCTTGTCCTGCCTGGTGGGTGCTCTGGAGGTGTTTTCCAGTACCACTGTGTTCAGGCGAGCATTCCTGCCTAATTCCAGTTACCAGCATTGTTTATATGGACTCCACCTCCTTCTCTCCTTTCGCTTAATCTTGGAAGAGGCTTCTTCCATCCATGTTCTTCTCAGTGATGCTGACCGAAAGCTGAAGTTGTGCCCTACTCCTGCTGGGCAGGTGTTGTGTATTTTTGTGTCTCAATCCATAAAACGGGTGCAGAAACCCACGGCCGGTGGTGTCGGGCCAGTGGAGAAAATCAGCATTTTGTTAGATTCAGTCCTTGCAGGAAGAGCTGTGTTCGTACCTGTAAAAGTGCTCCTAAATCCCAGCCTTACTTGAGTTGTTCCATAAATCCCCTCAGCAGCCTGCGTGTGTGTAGGTAGAGGTGTTTTTCTGTGTGTTAAACACGCGTTCCTTTCCATGAAGAAAACCAAGCTGACACTGAAGACGCGCGTTTGGAATACGAGCCGAGGGCGATGGGATTTGGCTGGAGCCTGGCATGGAGGAGTGGGAGGGGAGGGCACTTGGCTTTCACCCTGCCAATCTGGGCAGCAGCAGCGCCGAGGGTGTTGATCACGATGAAGGAGGTGACATTCCTGCCAGTGCAAGCTGCGGAGGAACACTGGGATGCTGCTGGATCCCGACGGGATCCCTGCGGAGCCCTGACGCGTGCGGGTGTAGCCGAGGGACGTTGTGGTGTCGGGGACAAAAGGACCTTTCCTGGCGGGCACACCACACGTAGGCTGAGTGAATCGATGCGGGATCCCAGTGCCAACCTTTAAATGGAAAATGGGTAAAGCTGTCCTTTCCTTACTCCTTCTTTAAGGTGGCTCTTGCCAGCTGTTTTGTGAAGCCTTAAAATAACTATTTTTGCTGTATAATCTTGCCTCGTTGCAGCTTTTTGTAGTGGTTACAGGGCTGTCACCCCAGGATAAAGGCTGTAATGCAGTTAGTGTGGCCATGTGGATTGTTCTTTGGAAATCTGGATGTGCTGTGTTCTCTCAGGAGCTTTCCTGTGTCAGGTGGTCCTTTCCAGGAGGGCAATGGGGACAAGTGTATTCCTTAACTTTCCTATTTATTCAATTTTCTTTTCCCTAGTAGCTTGTGCTAGCAGCCAGGAGTTTAAACATCTGGAAAAGTCCCAAGGTCTTTCCTCGTGTTACTTTTGCCCCGTACATGTTAGAGTATCCTTTGGCAGTGACTCAGTTCCTATCATGTCCAAGAGTAAAGATTATCCAGAGGAATGATTTCCTTCCTGTGACTCTTGGTCCTACTCTCATGCTGTGGAGGTGGCCACAGGAAAGGGAAGTTTTTAAGGGTGGCTGTCCTCTGACTTTGGAAAGACACAAATGCACCTTGTCTTTGGAGCTCAGGAGTTAGGGATAAGGTTACTTGCGCGGCTCACTCCTTTTGGAAAATGAGATGATTTGGGATCTGTGGACACAGAAATCATTTCAGGAGTAGTTTAATTTGCAGAGATGATTTTCCTGCTATAAATGTGGTCCTTGGGGAAGTCGGAGCTTCCTAGCTGGCTTCCTGGCTCTTTAAAATCTGCTTGAAACTTTGGAAAATCATGTATGTGTTAATATCTCTGGTCTTACTCCGTATAAATGACTTGGAACTAGAAAATACTCCCTTGTGGGAAGCTGCTCAGTCAGCGTAGCCTGGCAGCTCCCTTTGCCATTAGGAAATGCCAAAGGAAGGAAACAGGAGGAAGCTTTCTGGGGCAGGTCTGTGGTTTCTGTATCATTCATCCCTGAACTGATTTTCTAGCAGAGAGCTGGGAATGCCAGGCCTGCCTGGCAAGCCACTGGAACATGTTCCCTGTTTTTTCCAGCACCTTGGATTGTTCTTGTCTGTGTGCCTCCAGCAGGAGCTTTCACACAAAGCCCTGCTTGTTCTGGGGTCATTTAGTTGGATATTGTGTATGATGTTCTCCTAAAATTTCTGTAGGTATTTCATAGCTTGTCTTTAACCAAAGAAGATTTTCCAGGAAAACGTCCATCCAGTCTGGATTTGAGGGTATTGAGAGGTACCAGATGCACTTTTGCCACCACATTGTGACTCTGTGGGTTAATTGCTTTTTTAAAAGCCTTACTTCAATTTGGATTTGATTAACTTTAATGTCACCTTTTGATTATTAATGTGTTTTATCTCTCACACTAATAATCTCATGTTGCCAGCACATGGATGTGATATTAATTCCCGAGGTCATGGTGTGGCAGCAGAGATCTGTGGAGCTCAGGACGTTAAAATTAATAAGAAAAGAACTAAAAAAGAGGGAATGGCAGCGATTCTATAGCCTAATGACAGTGTTTGTAGGAATCATTTCCACCTTTTTGTGCAAAAAAGCATGGAATTTGCAGCTAAGGAAGAGGCAGTCCCTGCTGGCATGTTCCTCTTGGTGTGTTTGGTGTTGTGACTCGTCCCAGATCGCCTGGGAAATGAGGATCTG
Source organism: Cyanoderma ruficeps (assembly GCA_008694505.1). Lineage (NCBI taxonomy): Eukaryota > Metazoa > Chordata > Aves > Passeriformes > Timaliidae > Cyanoderma > Cyanoderma ruficeps. The sequence continues at coordinate 949,912 of VZDJ01000246.1, forward strand.
TGTGGGCAAACCAGCTGGTGTTGGAAAGAAGGGATTGGTGCTCAACCCAAAACATTCCTTACCCATTCCTTGTGGATATTGCTCCTATCTCTGAAGTAGCCGGGATTTGCTAAGGAGGAAGAGGTGGGGATTTATCCGGAAGAGAGATTAGGGAGACGGAATATCCGCAGGTTGGCAGGAGCTGCTCTCTGTGCCCTCTCCTGAGGAATGGCTGTGGCACTTCCGAGGCAGTGTTCCTCGAGTTTGCTGGGAGATGAACATGGGATTTTCCTCTGCTTTAATGGGGCCATGCCAGGCCACACTGCCCACTCAGGATTCACTGTGCTGGAGAAAAGGAGCATTGCTCCAGTCCTGGGTCACCCTGCCATGCTTTTTCAGCCAGTGGGAATGCCCTGGGCAGGGAGCAGGGACATTCAGGCCTTGTGCAATCCCACTAAGCCACGTTTGCCAGCTGGTCATGGATGAGAGGGCCTGTGCCTTGGGAATTGTGCTATGGGAATGGCATTGCCCGTTCCTCAAAGGAAGGGGTTGCATAGTTCTGCCAAGTAAGCTGGAAATGCAGAAGGAATATCTTTGTGAAGAGGGCCTGTCAGAGTTCAATGCCCCACCTCGATATCAGTTCTCTATATTCCTTTTGTTTTTGTAAACACATTGCCAAAATTTTAAGGAGAATAGGGAAAAATATGCTCCAAGAGTGTTACCTGTAATTCCCCATCACCTGTCTCGGTAGAACTGCCCTAAACCAACTCCTGAGACGTGGATTTCCATAGGTTTAAACAGAAAAATGTTTAATATTTGGAATAGGGCTCTTGTGGAACTTGCAAGCTCTGTAGAACTGATGGAAATTCTGGGAACTCTGTCCTTCCTTCTGATTGGAAGGAAAACCCCAGGTCTGTTGAAGCTTTGCTGTTGACCTGTAGTTCTGGGTCTCTGGAGGTCTGTGTTCTGGGCTTCTTTGAGGAGATGCCAAGGAAAAAGCACGTTACTATTTCGGAGTGTCACAAGTCTGTGCGGAAATTTAATCGTCGTCGGGTGACTTCTGGGACGTGCTGAAGATGTGCGACTGCTCTAAGAATAGGGACTGTTTTATTAACTCTGAGAGTTTAAACAGACTTTAAAACATAACTTAGAGCTTAAAACTGACAGGGATATTTGTATGGTTGGGTTTGACTTGCAGTTTTCCAAACCCTCTGTCTATCCCTAATGGTTTTCCTGTTAATTGCAGTTATTATTTCAAATGTGGTTGGTTTTAAGTTAGTATTAATTTTTGTTGTATTATTTTTGTTATGTGTCTTATTTTTTATACAAACCCTCTGCTGCTTTTGGAGGAAAGGGTTTGTTGTACTATTTGCCATATTTTCTTAGAATTCCCAAGCAATGTGTTGATTTATGGAGGGTACAGAGCTTTGACATCCATTTAAAAATCTCTTTCAGGAATGGTTTAATTAATTTGCCATTATTTGGAATTAAGAATTAAATAATGAAAAAGTCACTGATGGGACTAATTGGGTTCGCTGACAGATCCTTTCACCAGTAGCCACAATTATTGCAACTTCTTTTAATCCAAGGGGCAAACTGGAGTGGCTCTCCTTTGGAATTTTGTTCCATTTAAGAGGACTGGCCAAAATATTCATAAATAAATTCTTTGCATTGTGTTCCAGTGATTGTTATTGCGTTTCATGGGGTTGTTGCATCACTGGTGACAAACAAGCCATGGATAACAAGGGTGCGGTCCCTGCTTAAGCGGATTTTAATTTGTGGGAGATTGAATGAGGCCGTGGGTTCTCTGCTCCTGGGTGTTATTCTCTCCTTTTCACCCAAGGATCTGCCAAAATCTCCCAAAAAATGACATGCTTAAACAATTTCCTTACATCATTTCTGTCGTAGACTTCAGTTGGAAAATAAAAGTGCTCCTAGTAATTTCCTTGACAGCCCTGCAGCATCTCAGTGTGACAGGAGAGTGACCTAGCGTGAAAAAGAGAAGTTGGGATCAAACTTAATCCCATTAACTAGGAAAAAGACCCACTTTTTTGTGATCTGCAGTGCAGGAGAGCTTCACTTGCTTTCACTTGGTGTTTGAATTAGCAGGGCAAGGGCTTGTGTGAAAACAAACCTGATTTATTTCATTTCAGTCTCCCAGGGCTTAAGTGAGGAAAGAGCCAAGTGTGTGGTGCAGAAAGGCCGAAAAATAAGCCACTTAATATTCCAGCCTTTTACCAGTTTGGGATTTGTTGTGAGTTCTCTCCCTGACCTTAGATATTTTTGTGCTCAGGTACATCAGGCACTGCTTTGCAGAGGTTTTGATGTGAAACTTTCCAGATCTGGCTGCAGTTTGTACCCCCTTTGCTTTGGGCGTGTTGCCCAAACTCCTGTGTGTAATTTTAAGGGGAAGATTCCCAGCTTAGCTCTTTTCACCCTCCCAGGCTCCAGGCCAGGAGAACATAAGCCTTTCCATATAATTCCTGCCTTGCTTACCTTGCTGGGTTGTTCTTAGTTTGCCTTCCCCTTGTGTGTTATTTTGAAGTGTGTGTGGAGATGAAAACAATCCCCTTGCGCAGTTAAATTCATTCTGGTCTCTCAAACAAGCCCTTCCTTAAGGACTGTGCTCCTTTTTGTGGAATTTTATTTTATTTTTAAACTCCCAAGCTGTGAGAAGACATGGTGTACATCCATATTTCCTGGCTTTTTTCCCTCTCTGAAGTGGGTTTGTGTGATGCTATGCTCTCTCTCATTGCTGTGTCACTGCTCACAGCTCGCTGGCAGAGCTACCAACTTGCTCTTTCAAAAAGTCAAACCCATCTCCAGAGTCTTTCATCCCAGCTCCTGGAATTCATGCTGCGCTGGAAGCACCTTTACCTTGAAGACCTGCTAGGAGAGAATCTGGCAGCATCTGGAGATGAAAGCTGAGCCACAAGGGAAGTGATGAGAGAGCAGCCTCTTGTTTCTCCTTAAACAGGGCAGCTGGTTGGGTTTCAGGCTGGTGGCTGTGGCACCAAAAATGAATGGGAAATGGGATGCATGGGGAAACCCTTCACTGTCCTACAAGATCCTCAGAGGGAGGAACGCAAGTGAATCATCCTTGTGCTGGCAGAGGGATTTCTCGAGGCGTTTATCCAAGGGAGGACATGTAATAATGGATTTTTTTGGCAATTTACGGGATCTGAACACATTGAAAAAGCAGCTGACTTGGTGTGGGTGTTCAGGTGGTGAAAGGGTAAGGTGGGATTCCTAGATTTGTTTTGGTAGGCTCTTAAAAAATAATGATACATGTAACAATTACATATAATACATAATATCTGTAACTCTACAACAATATGTGTGACTATGTTACAATATAACAATACAATAATAAGTTTCAAAGCCAAACAACAAAATAAGGCATGAGATAGCGAAATAGCCTGGAGTTCATGTAACCATTTTTGGTGTTCACCATAGAATCCATTCATTATATCCACGTGTAAATGCAGTGAGCAGGAGCGTGGTGTGGTTGGAGCGTGGGTTCCGTGTCTGCTGTCCTGCCTCCTGGGAGGGGCTGGGGTTTAGTTCTCCAGCTCCTGCAGGATCCAGGGCAGGCCCCACGTGAGCATTGATGGCTGAATCACTTTTCCTGGCACCTGGGAAGATGCAGCTGCCGAGCAGGAGCTCGTGGCTCCCAAGCTTTTCCCTGGGTTTTGGCACACTGATTCCTCACTAATTCTGGAAGTACTCGTGGGTCCTCGTGTTTTTCTCCTGGAGCTGGTGGTCCTTGTCCTTGGGACCACGAGGAGGGAGAGCCTTGAATGCCAAACTCTGTTCTGGCAGAAGAGGATTGTGTCTGCTTATGAGGTGCGTGCATTCTCAGTGGGATTGCAGAAATGCGTGGGGTTTGGAGTAGGATGGGATTTTCATTCAACAGCACCTTTTCTTTGACTTTCAGAGCAGTTTTAGGTGGGTTACTGCGGGGTTGTTTCAAGGTGAGTCCATGGATGCTTTGGAAGTTCCAAGGTTTATTGTGCACCGAGCAACTTGAGTATACAAACCTTGGCGTGACATGGAGGTGGGATGTAAGCTGCTGTTACAAAAGAATATATAAAGAAAATGGAAATAGAGCCAAGTATGTCACATGCAGACACTTTCTTTTACCAGTTTTCTCCTCCCTAAGCTTCTTCTTTATATGTGGTTTATTAGTTTGTGTTAAGGAATTTTGTCCTCTAAACCAAAACTCATGGCATGTCCTTTGGCGTTACATGGACCGAGTTCTTGTGCTTCCCAGCTGGAGCCAGATGAGTTTCCCAATGGAAACATTAAGTGGCTTCTCATTAGGAAAGGAATTTTCGACTTGAAGTAAGAAAAGATGCGGACATTGAATATTAATATTCTCTGTGTGGTGATCAGTGGGTGTAGGGTGTGGGTGTCACCACTGGCTGGGTGTGCTCTGCTCGCTCTCCTTGCGTAGAATCACGGAACCCTGGAATGGTTTGGGTTGGAGGGACCTTAAAGTTCATCCAGTCCCAAGGGCAGGACACCTTCCCATTGGCCCACATTGCTCTAAACCCAGTCCAACCTGGCCTTGGACACTTCCAGGGATAGGGCAGCCACAGCTTCTCTGGGCAACCTGTGTCAGAAGAGTTTCTCCCTGAGTGCTTCACCAAAATCCATACAAACCTCTGGGGATGTGCTATGGAACAGTCACTCAGCTTTGCTGACATGGCTGTTCCCACAGGAACCCCTTGTGCTCAGTGCACTGAAAGTGTAGGAATATCCCTGGAAATCCAACATCTTCAGGTGGCATCAGAGTTCTTACAACAGCAACTGTTCTCCTTTAGGGATTTTTTTTTAAAAAAAATTCAGTGACTAGTTTTTCTTGTGTAATTCCCACGTCTGGAGTGAATTCCCTTTGGTTGCTCTCAAGGGCCTGTTCCCTCAGCTGCAATTGTGATCAGTAGGCTGTGAAATAGAGCAGCACTGTCAGGTGTGGACCTGCCAAACCTGGGGAGACACCTGGGGCTGTTTAGATCCGGGTGTTTGCACTGGCTGCTGTTTTTTTCCAAGCTGCTGCTGATCACATGGTGCTAGTCTAAGTTCTGCTCTCTGTGCTCTGCAATACAGAGAACCTCAATATTCCTGACTGCTGGCTGTGGTTTTGGCCTCCTGAGGCTGCGCTGGGGAGATATGAGTTTTCCTGCTTTTTAATGTCGGTTTCCTCTGTTCTGAATTTCAGGAGAGCTCATACCCTGACAGTCCTGTTCATCCTCACGTGTGCGCTGGGCTACGTAACCCTGCTGGAAGAGACTCCCCAGGACACAGCCTACAACACAAAGAGGTGAATATCTGAGGAATATCTGAATGTTCCCAGGTGTGTTTTGGAAAAGGGACCTCCAGTGACCCCTGCACTCTCTTATGGAAGTGCCTGTTCCCTTAGGAAGTTACAATACCAGTCATAAGTCCATAAGTTTCTCTGATGCTGATCATTGAATTTAATTTCTAATCAGTTTAATGTCACTGTCAGGCTTGTGGCTGCTCTGTGGTGTGATTTAAAGCAAAATACAAAAAGCTTGCAAAAGCCTCCTGGCTGGGTTTCTTTGGCAAGGGTTCTGCCTCTGTTTCTTAAAAGAGCCTTGTTTTAAAAATAACCTTTCCTTAAAATAACCATTGTTTTCAAATGCTAGGAGCTGTGTCTAAATTTTTCAAATGTTTTTTGTAAAATTCTGTTCAAGATTTCAATAGAAATCTTGTTGCAATTTGCTGTGAGAACGTGTAGGCCAGAGGGAAGCTCTGGGGAAATAAGAATGAATCTTACATGCCTGGTCAATTCCTGCTGTAATTTGAACTGATTCAATGTAGTTGAATTTCTCCCCTTTTAAAATACAACAGGGAAGAAAAAGGAGGTAGAAAAGTGGTGTTTTAAAAATATGCTGCGAAGCATCATTGCTAGATGCAAGAAGATAATTGTTTTCTACCAGTGTGATTTCTTAAATGTAATGAAATTTTCCCCCTCTTTTTGTACATTTCTGAAGTGACTCAGGGTGTAGCATCCGTTGTCCTGGAGGTGCAGGAATTGGGGTATTTCCTGAGATAATCTTGGCTGTTGTTCTGGCAGTTACACAATGCCTGGGGGTAATGGACTCACACTGTGCCCCACTGAGAGCTGGGATTTCACAAGTTGGAGTGACATGGGACAAGCTGGAAGGTGTTCGGAGCTGGGAAAGGTTCTGGGAGGTTTCTGTGTGAACAAATGCCATTTTATTCCCAGTCATAATGAGGGAGGCCAGGCTGGAGGTGTGGTGTGGCCTGGAATGGCCACTCAGAATTGGGAAGGGGAAAAGCTGAAAGAGAAGTGATGACACATCCTTAGGGAGTAATACAGAGCTAAGGTGACTCAGTGGAATATCTTATTATTGAGCTTAGAGCCTTAATCAAAACAAACCCAGGGAAGATTAGTCAGCAGGTGGATCTTTCTCTCAGGAAACACGAGTTGTTGTCTGCTTATCCAGTGCCCAGTTGTTAAAATCAATTTACAGCACCATGCCAGGGAAGGAGCACCAAATGGCTTTGCTCATTCCTGCAGCTTTGCGTGGTCTTAGCACAAAAATCCTTGAAAAACACCATCCTGAGGCTTGGACATGATCTTCCAAATATTCCACGTTTCATGTATCTCTGAACAAAAGGAGGCATTTCAGAGCAGAATAAGATGGACACAATGTGCCTCAGTGTATCCATAGCCCAAATTATAACAGAGTTTGTATTTTTGCTTCCATAATTTTAAATCCCTTATCCTGCCCCAAGACCTTTGTCAGTGCTAGTGTGGAGCTGTGTTGTAATGTGATTCCAAGCCCCATCCGGCACGAGGCTGTCCCTGTGTGCCGGTATTCCTTGGCAACACTCGGTGCCTAATGACCAGGAGGGGTTTTGTCACCAGGGAGCAGAGTCTGGAGCTGTCATGGGGTTTTATTTCCACCTTCTGCACACTGACAGTGCAGCAGTGTCTGGGGTAGGTGCAAAGCCTAAATACACACTTCCAAAGGCTCCAGCCTCCTTTGTTTCCATGCCCTGGCTGAGGTGCCCTTGTGAGCTGCAGTAGGTGCTCAGAGCAGTAAATTGAGGTGAACTTCCCAAATTTGCTGGCTCTGTGTTCCCCAGATTGGAGTCATAGGGTGGTCCCACCTTCCTCCATATAAAATTAGAATTATGTCACCCTATAAAAGTGCTCCATCCAGTCACTGGCAGGAGCAGAGTGAGAGGTGGATTTGTGGAATCATTTGCAGAAGTGATGGACAAGACCCGAGTGAGAGCAGGAACCTCTGAGCTCACAGGGTGTGTGGTCTGTGTGGCTGAGATTGGTGTTTGCATCTTTGCAGGACTTTTTCTCTCCTGGTTTGTTTTTTTTTGAGATAAGGTTGCAGGAGCCTTTTATATGTAAATGTAGTAAGAGTTCATTGGGATCACACACATTGTGATCAAACTGCCCCCGGTGTCAGAACAGTGAAACATTTCCTTTGTTAGGCAAGCAGAGATTGTGCTGTGAACCTGTCTCATCCATGAGAACTTTATTCCCGCAGTTCTTCCAACCATGGAATAATTCATCCTGACTGACAGCTGTGACATTCTCCTCTGTTCAGCCTAAACTGAGCTTCAGCCCAGAGTGTAGCCAAATAAACACTGAGCACCTCCACTGCACACTATGGAAGAAATCCACAGCTGCCAAATATTTGGAATGCTGAGCAGGGTGTCTTGGGGAAAAAAAGTTTGGGTTTTTTTCCATAAAAACACATTCAGGTTTAAGAGCACCGGTGTGCTTCAGGGTTGTACATTGAATTTCCAGCTGGGAAATGTCTCTCCTGAGGTGATTTTTCACGCAGCTCTTGGCAATCCCTGTTTTCCATGGGGACAGATCTGGGGATATGTGGGTTTGCATGCTGATCTCGTGCTGCTGGGGCTGAGCACCCACAGGGAAATGGGGGTAACAGGAGGCCAGAGCCCTCTGCCAGGGCTTGTGGTAGCCTGAGGGGGTTGTACCAGCTGTACCAGCATGGATCCAGCCGAGAAGGGACAGGGAGTGGGAGTTGGCTCCTTGAATCCCAGGACAAAGGGCCATACACAGCTCCTCATTGTCCTGTGTGTCTGAATCAACTCCCAGCACAAACAAGAGTTTGTTTGTGCTGATGGATCTGCTGCCAGGCTCTCTCTCTTTTTTTTTTTTTTTATTTGGTTAAGTGCTAAAATTATTTTTGTGGGCACACTTTGCTGTTTTGTGCCTTCCTGATTTGCAGCTCAGGAAAATCCATTGGCTATGTCCAGCCAGGTGAGGAGAGGAGAACCCCTCTCCGGTGCTGGAGCATTCCTGCCTCAGGCCAGGCTGCTGCTTAGGCATTGGAAGCTTCCTAAGGAGGTAGATTAATGATGATAAGAGGGAAATTTAGTTACTACTGCGGGGGGNGAACAAAAACCCCCCACCCTAGTGTGGTTATTTATGCAAATTTGTGATTTGCTTCCAAACTTCCAGTGGTGAACTTGAAGTAAATGAATATATCTGGATCCCCAGCATGTTTCAGCACAGCTGCTCTTGGGCTGAGAGTGGGTTTTAGAGGAAGGAGTACAGCTAAGCTCCTGTGCTGATTTGGATCTGGGATTTGAATTCCAGCTTTGGGAAGACAACTCTCCCAAGATCAGAGCAATGGTCTGGACCTCTCAGTTCATGGCTGAGCTGGGGTGAGGTTGTCACACCACACAGGACTGGAGCTTCCAGATGCAGCCAGGGACTCAAAATGCAGAATATTCTCATTATTGTAGGTCAGCTGAAAGGGTTTTGTCCTCCAGATCTTTGAAAATCCCCGTGGAACTGTCTGTTCACAGATCCATTCAGCACCTAATTTTGGTGTGCTTCCCAGTATTTAAAGCGAGCAAAATTACTGAATTACATCTGTTAACTAAACCACATTTTTATTTTCAGGAAGCACAAACATTTATACTCAGAGGTGAATGTTACAAAATAGTTTTTGTAATTCTTTATTCTTTTTTGACATGTTTAAAGCATGAACAGTCTCCTATTGCTTCTGGTTTGTAACGTTTTCTCTCTGGCAGCAAAATTACTGGGTATTTTGTGTGGCTTCTGCAGACTGAGCCATTTTATTTGCAGTCAGGGGTTGCATCATTTTCTGCAAACATGAAATGAGCTCTTTCCCAGTTGTCCATCCTTTCAGCCAGCTCTTAAGCAGGTGATATGAGACAGCAAGCAGGATCCCGTGGGAGTTGAGGTGCAGTAAAAAGAGCATTTTTTAATTACTTTGTGCCATTTAACCCATTAAAACTAAAGGAACATGCCCAGGGTTGTAGGTCTTCGGTATATTTGGGCTTCTGGTCTAATAATTTATTTTTGCTTAAAATCTCTGTTATGTTCCTTAGGCTCTGTGTTATAGTTCCAGCTCTTGAAATAGCAGCCGTGCTGGTGTGGTCTGGAAAGCTCCTGCTTGTCTTTAATTGGTTAAGAAGCTGTTTTGGAGTGGTGACAAGTCTGACAGTTCCTTTTTAAATTCCATGGAAATCTAGTGGAGCAGTGAGGGCTGTCTCACTGCTAAATCCTGTGTGTCTTTGTGAGCCAGTGGGAATAAAAGCTGCTTCCAGAGACAGGGAAGTGTTTGACTTGCTGTGATCCTCAGCCTTTTTTTAGTTGTTTATTCTGGATGGTGTCTGGATCCATTTAAGATGGACACATTCAGCAGTTAAAAAACAACAGCCAGACGTTTCTCACATCAAAGAACATAATTTGCAGTCTCAGGAGGAGGATGAGGCAATAAACCAGGGTGTTCTGTTTTTCCTTCCAGAGGAATCGTCGCCAGTATTTTGGTTTTCTTGTGTTTTGGGGTGACACAAGCTAAAGATGGACCATTCTCAAGACCTCACCCAGGTAATTCACCTTGCTGGGCTCACCCAAATACTCCTGAGGAGCTGCCTGGTTTGTGAGGAAGGTAAATGTTTGTGTTGCCTGGAGAGCAGGTAAGTTGTAATTTCAGTAATCACAGGTGATCATGCAGGCTCCTCCATAACCATCCTGCTGGACTTCCATGGAGCCTGGAGATCTGTTTGGATCTCCCCGGTTTGGCTTCCTGTTGTTGGTTAAAAGCTCTGTGAGGACTGCCAGGTTCTTAAACCTGAACTTCGCCTGTTTATCCTTGGTTTTTTCTCCTCTCTGTGCTGGGACTGCACTTCTGACCATGTATCCGGAGCTGAAGCACTTCCTTAGCTCCATGACCATTTTCCACAGGAGATTAGAGGCCCTTGATTATGATTTTAAAGGTTTTTTGTAAGACTGGAAGTCCTGAAAGCATTTGAAAGCACAACACAAACCTCTTCCAGATAATGTAGTATCAGGTGAAACATGAAAATATTTAAATGGCTTTGATCTTTTGCCTATTTTTAGATGTGAATCATTGAAAGAGAAAGAATTAAGGGAAATCATATAGGCTTCAATAATATTCCTGAAAACATTGGGCTCTCCTACGGCCAAATAAAGCTGGGTTTTATGCCAGAAATTTAACCCAGCAGCCACCCCACAACCCTCTGCCAAAGAAGGCATGGTTCCAGAGCAGTGCCCTCAGCACACCTCTGGAAAACCTGAGGGTTTAGTAAATTTGCCTTTCTTATTCAATAGCAGGTTTTAGTCTTTCCTTCTGTTCCAGTTAGTTGTGGTTCTTTCTGTAAAATCAGTTGCTCCTTTTGAGGACACCAGTGACCGTTGAGTGCCCCCGGGTTTTGGGGGTTTGTCTGGACTGGTTTTATTCCCTAGAACAAAGCAGTGAAGTTTGATTTCAGTCTTGCCCTCAATGCAACATTTCCCTACAACATTTTGGCTTTGTTTTGAGCTTTCTGCTTTCAAATGCCCTCTCCAGAGCTGCAGGGTTATTTTGGGGATTTTTGTGATAATGTGATACTTCCCATATTCCTGGTTCCAGAATGTGGAGCTGTGTTAGGAACTCCTCCGTTACTCCAGTCCCTTGGGATCATCTTCTCTGCTGTCCCTGCCTTGCCTGCTGCTCCTGCTGTGTGTCATTAACCTACTTTTCATACTGATCCCAGCCACCACCTTAGTGGCACCTGTCCAGACTGGTGGCTTTATTTCTTTTTTTGGCCGCCTCCTCAGCATTCCCAGCTTTAGCCAGGGGCTCATCCAGCTTTGCCATTTCCCTACTGATTCCACACAAGCCCCCATTTTCTCCAGTTTAATAATTTGTTACATGGGCAGATACCAGTTGCCTCCCTGTAATTCAAAAATGTAGGATTGTCATGGAAATAAGTAGGTGTGACTTTCAGGCAAGGCTTTACCAACTTGCCCTGCTTTTATCCCATTTTCCACTGGCTTTGGTTCCATCCAAACCTTCAGGCAAAGGGTGGGCACCACTTTAGCCCCAGGGAACAGACAGTGCAGGAGATCTTAAAATCTCCTTGAGGATCCATTTATTTATTGGTGGGTGAACAGCCAAATTTGGGGAGCATTTCCTGGTAGAATTAATCCTGGATACAGTCAGCATCAGTAGCCTGTCTCCTTAGGATTTGCAGGTAAGAGATATTCTTCCTTCTCCCTGCCAACTCCTTTACTGGAGCCGGGTGTTATAGGAGCCCAGAGATGCTTTATAGCCTCTGTCAAGATAACACATCCATGCTGTCATTCCAAAGAAATTTTCCATGACAGTTACTAATGCCTTGAGAAGCAGCTTTTAATATTCCCAGCCTTTGCCAGGAGTTATTCTGACTTAATGTACGGTGTGTGAGAGGACGAGCTGTTCGGGGAGTAAATCGTGAGGGTCTGGAGTAACCTGTGGGATTGAGGGCTGGGATAGCTGGGAATGTTCAGGCAGGGACCAGGCAAGGGCAGCACTGGTGACACTGGAAGGAGCAGCTCCAGGACAAGTGTTTTCCTTGCGCAAACAACACAGATTTTTGGGTTTTTTACTCATTTAGCCCTTCAGGCAGAGTGGGCCAAACTCTGAGCAGAAATAGGGAAAGAGGTTGGATTCAGCTTTCTGGGATGTTCATGTCCTGTTCCCAAATGCGTGCAAGGCAGCAGTTTAATGTTTGGTCACAGGAATCACTGAGTTATCAGGTGTGTCAATGATTAGTAGAGACCTCCTCACTCAGGAGGAAAGCCCTGATTGGAGGGAGACAAAATGGCAAGTGAATTAAAGGAAAACAAGCATTGGAGATTTGCCAAAAATAACCTTACAGCTAAAGCTGAGCCTGACCCAGGAGGAGAGAGAACAGTGTTTGTACAGCCTTGAAAACATTTGGGGTGCAGGTACTGAGTGTGTTCAGAACCTCTCAGGGACCTCTGTGAGCTGGGGAGAAACCACAGCACTAAATCAGAACCAGATCTCAATTTTTAATGATCTTTTTTTGCTGAGCCTGCTCAGCAGCTGCCACAGCCGTGTGTACAGAGGGGAATAAAAGCTCAGACAAGGATTTAGATTTCTCTGCTTTCTGTGTCTACATCACTTTCAGGACCAGTCTGTCACATTGCTGACTCTGAGCAGTGTAAAATCTCTGGTACGAGGTTTGTGGGTTAGAAAAACAGCATTTTTAGGTATTTGGCAATGACATTTAAAGGTGGGAGAAGTGTGGTGATGAAAGGTTAATTCTCCCTGCTGGCTTGAACGTGGTGCTAGTTTGGGAAGAGGCTCCTCTCTTCCAAATAACCCTCTGACCAGTGGAGGGTTGTTTTTTGGTTTTTGGGGTTTTTTTGCTCTTTTGTTTTTCCTAAGCTGCATTCTGGAAAGACAAGAGGGTGAAAGCTGTGACAGAGCTCTGAACTGCTGTTTTGTTTTGGTTTTTTTCCTTTCTTATTTCCCAGAAGTGTAAAATAGGTGATTTTGATGAAATTAATTTAGCAGCTATGCTGCAAAAAGGTCCCACCTTTCACATTGTGGTCTCTTTTAATGATGGTGTCAGAGACTGCTTTTAAAAATACATGGAGTTTGTTGATATTTTTGGTTTTATTTTTTTTCCTTACTGTTTCTTTGCTGGTTTTGGGTTTTTTTTCTTAAAAGAATTTATTTCCTGCATGAGGCTGAACTGGATAAAGACATGTTTTGGGAAAAACCATCTCTTGAGGAGCTCCATGGGGAGTTGATTTGGGGTTGTGAGCTGATAACTCTCTGTTTGCAATCCTCTGTTTGTTTCCTTCTTGTGTAATTTATGCCTGGCCCTGCTTTGAACATCAAAGTGCCTACATTGCCTTGGAATTAACAGAGAGAAATTCTCAAGTCAGGCTTGAGGGTCTTGATTTCCTGGCAAACCCTGTTGGGATTCCTCTCCATCACCCCCATGGACCTGAGGAAGGAGAACTCCATATATAACCACAAAACACCTGAAGGCAGGTCTCCATCCCAAGAGTGGTGTGTGACGTTTTTGGAATTTCAGTGTCCACCCAGAATGTGTTGAGTTTTCCTGAATTCCCTTGTGTGGAATCTTTGGCTCTTGGTAGGGAAAACTGCTGGAGCTGTGTCTGTACCCACCGTGGTACTGCATCAGCCTCAGGGCAGGAAACAGAAACACTGAGGGAGTTCAGAGCCCAGAAGTCACTGCATGGAACAACAGCCAGGCTCTGGGATGGATCAGGGGCGTGGATGAGCCTGTGGAGCACAAAACCCCATCCAGGATGGCCTGTGACCCGGGGACTGAGCCTGTCAGGAGAGCTGGAAGTGTGCACACGCTGTAATTTGGGCACCCTTTGGATTCGGGTGTGCACAGATCTGTAATCACGTGTCTGGGGAGGGCTCCGAAGCAGCTGAGCTTTGCATGGCATTTCTTATGGAGAATCCCAGGTGATCTCAGAGGCCTTGATCCAGCACCTGCTGAACCTTTGTCTGCTTGTTTTTAATTTCATTCCAAGTAAATTGAAATTATCTTTGGGGTTTTGAAATGCTTTCTGCCCTGTGGGGACACGACCTTGTCCTCAGGCCAAAAGCTGGGCTGCCAAACGCGACTCCGGCCTGCCTTGGGTGTGTCTGGTGTAGCCAAAGTTGGACAGGTCAGGTCACCTGAGACCAGGGAGAAAGTTCAGGAAGGATCAGGTTCTCCTCCAAGGACTGCTGGAAACATTGCAGGTGGCACATTCCTTTCCTTCTACTTAACTACTGAGTTTGTTGGGTTGTAGTGTTCTGGATCTGGATCCCTTCTCCCAGATCCAGGTCAGTGCCTGAGTAATCCCAGCCAATTTACACAGAAGCCTGTGTGGGAGTTGAAGATCCTTTCTGGTTGTATCCCTGAGGGAGGGTGGGGAGCACTGTACTTTGGAGCTGGGAATTAGAATTCCATGGTGGGAGCATCTCTTGAAGTGGGATTAGTTTCCTGAGAAGCTGTGGCTGCCCCATACCTGGAAGTGTTCCAGGTCAAGTTGGGCATGGAGCAACCTGGGACAGTGGAAGGTGTTCCTGCCTGTGGCAGGGGGTGGAATGAGATGGTCTTTCCGGTCCCTCCTAACACAGGATTCTATGATATTGAAATAAATGAATAATTAATTTATGGTTTGCTCCAAAGCTGCTGACATCCCCTGTGTCTCTCTGCAGCTTACTGGAGGTTTTGGCTCTGTGTCAGCGTGGTCTATGAGCTCTTCCTCATCTTCATCCTCTTCCAGGTAAGTGACTGACACCTCCAGCTCCTAAATGCCACTGTCATGTGGCGATAACTCCTTTGTGGTGTTCTTTTTTCCTGCTGACTACAGGAGATGCTCATTTTTGTGAGATGGAATCGTTAGGCTGTTTAATGTGACTATGAGGCTGAGGGAAATGATAATATAAAAATATTTCACCTGCTCTGACCTCCAGTCACCCTCAGCCCAGGGTAGACACCGTCTTGAAGTGGTTTCAGATGAGCTGGTGAGGCAGTTCATGTGCAGGAGCTGGTGTTTCACAGTCCAGTCTGGGCCCTGCTGGGCCATGTGTGACTCGGGGAGAATTCACCTGGTTTCACCTTTGGAAATACCTTTTACCTGGAGTGACAGGTTCTTTGTAGGTGTGGGGGTTTTGCAATAAACCAAAACTTTACACCCAGCTTTGTGTGGTGGCAGGAGCTGAGAAGGAGGTTTTTCATAGAAAGATGTGCCCTTGGTGCTTCCAAGTGAAACAGTTTTTACCATGTTCTTTTTTGACCACATTTTCCTGTATCATGTCCTTTAGTAAACTGAGAACTTCCCTGATGTCTACAATTCTCAGATGTTAAAATTAAATATTTTGAGACAATATACTCATCAGGCAGCTCTGAAGTCATTTTACATGAAAGAAGGATGAGGAATGCTTTTTTTTTCTTTTTAAGTTTTGCTTGTAGAGGCCATGTGAGCTTGAAGAAGTGGGGCTGGTCACCCTGGGTTTTTCCAGCCATCCTTGAGCATGATATTCCTGAGTAGTTGCAGCCAGACTGAGTAATTTTTATTGGTTGTACTGGCGTGCTTCTGAATTCCAAAAGCCTGGAATAGCTTTGCTTCCCTGTGGCAGCATGTGGTGTCAGCAGAGATTTAGTGGTTAAGGAACTCCCTGCTGTTGCTCAGCTCTTTACTAAAAATGCATCATTGCCTTGCCCAGGTTTAAATAAGGTTAAATTCTGCTGAGTCTGCAGGTGACTGAACTTCCTGACAGAAAATCTAAGCTTGCTCGTGGCTGAAACTTGTCCCAGAGTTCATGTGACTTCAGCAGTTTATTCTATAATTTTATTATTACTCTGTTAATTAATTTTGGCTTTGTGTCACAGATGTTCCAGGAGCAAACCTTGACCACAACACTGAGTGATTCCATTGGGAAATAAATGCTCAGCAAATGTGTGGCTGATTTAGTGACAGAGGAATTCACATTTTGGTCATTTTGATAATTTCTTTTTGCTGTTTGCATGGGACCTTACTGGAAATGGGTGCTGGGAAGGATGAGCTGTGTGAAGCTTCTGGGAAGGATGAGGAGCACAGAGGAGTGGCTTGGGGTAAAGGGTTAAAGGTCACTGATTTTTCATCTTTAAGGTCATTCCATAGCCATTTTTTCCCTTAATATTTAGGATTAGAGGGTCCAGGTCAGTTGTGGGGTGCTTCAAGGCCTGGCTTTATTTCAAGAAATGTTCCGCAACGAATTTGAGAAAAGGTCTATTTGAAGATCAGTGTTGGCCTCAGTTCTGTTTGTGCCTTCTGTGTGGGAATCCTCCAGGGGCATCCCGGGTTTCTGTGTTCCCTTGCAGACCGTGCAGGACGGGAGGCAGTTCATGAAGTACATTGACCCCCATTTAGGGGTTCCTCTGCCAGAGAGAGACTACGGGGGCAACTGCCTGATTTATGACCCTGGCAATGGAACTGATCCCTTCCACAACATCTGGGTAAGGAGCAAACTCACTGCTGAGGCTATTTTTGGGTAAAAAGCTGCTTAATTGAAATCTTGAAAGTGCAGTTGTGAGTCTGGCTGAGTGCTGAATCGGAGCACAGCCTGTGACTGACTCCAGCCTCTATTTTTCTTCTCTTGACCTTTCCTGTCCATCAGATGGGGGTGTGTCTCTCCGGATCTCAATTACCTGATTGCCCAGGGCCAAACTGTTCAACAGCTCTTCTTTCTCAGGTCATTGGTGTCAAATTTTCCCCTCAGAATTTGGATTTCTTCGCGAGCTTGAGGAGTCTTCTCCTCAGTCACCCTGAGGCACAAAGCCCTCAAGCTGCACCACAGAATCCCAGAATGGTTTGGGTTGGAAAGGTGACGTAGTCCCACCCCTGCCATGGGTAAGGACACATTCCACTAGTGCAGGTTGCTCCAGCAGCACTTTCCTGAGTCCTCAAAACCATTAGGTTTCTAACTAGCAGAAATTCCAGGGCAAAGGAATTATTTACAGCTCCCTGATTGCATGGAGTGAGGAGCACCCGAATCCTTTGGGTCTGCCCTGTAAATCTTCAGTGCATCAAAAACTGGAATAACTGGGATCTTGTAAAAGTAGAGGGAAAGGCACTGTGCCCAGGGACTGGCAGAGCTGGTAAGATTTAAGCAGCTCTGCTAAATTCCTTCCTGATGAAGGAATGCAAGTATTCATGTGTGGAAAAAAGAGAAGTTCATTGCTGCATTTTTCTTGGAGAAAAAAAAAAAAAGGCTGTGACCTTCACTCTCTTCTTGGTTTTCAGGACAAGCTGGATGGATTTGTTCCTGCTCACTTTTTTGGGTGGTACCTGAAGGTAAGAATGGCTCATTTCACCTTGGGGACTCAGCTTTTCTTTTCCCAAAGCCTCACTGCTGCTGTGTTTGTGGTGCCAGGCCTTGGTGACTTAAACCAGGCTGCTCGTAATACATGTCAATATGAGAAAAGCCTTTTTCTCCCTTTTTTTCTGTCTCCTGCCCATGTTAGGCCACCTCATTTCTTTCCAGAGCTTCGTTACATCAGCAGGCTCCTTCCTTCCTCCACAGGGATTCATCCTGGGGTCAGATCAATAAAGAATTTAATTCCTGTAGCAACAGAAATGCTGGAACAACCTTAGGAAGTGGAGTGTGGGGCTGGCAGTGACAGTGATGTCCCCAAACACAGATGTTGCTGCTCCTGCTGCTTTCCCAGTGGCATCAGATCAGGATTTTAAACCATTTAATGGGCAGTGGTTTAATTCTTGTTACTTTTTAGTCACTATCAACCAGCTGTGGATGGAATTCCAGCTGTGCCTGTCTCTGGCAGAACATTCAACAGTTTTACTGATTACTTTGGTCTAAATATTAACTTTTTTAACCCAAGCAGACTGATTAACTCAGGAGCTTTTGCCCCCTGCAGAGCTTGTTTGGGTTTGCTATTTAAATGTCAAACTGACACAGCTGCCTGTTTTAAAAACAAGCTGGAACGGTTGGTTTGTATTTTCATTTAAAATTGCAGTTGTGTTCTGTGAGTGGTTTGGGGGATCCCTCAAAACCAGAGGTGAATTTGCTGGGTGTGGGGAGGCCTGGACCTCAGCTTGTCCTGTTAATGAAATGAATTCTAAATTTGGAAAACGTAGATCCTTTTCTTCCAAGGGAATTGCATTAGAAACTGGGCTGCCCAGCTGGAAGGAGATTGGTTGCTGGATTTCCTCTGGACCATAGCATATTTTTCTCTTAAATATGTTAAATATTAACCTATTTCTCTATTAAAAGCTGGAGGTTGAGTGTGTTGTCTCAATAAATAGAGATGGGCTTGTGTTTGAATTTTTTTCCCCAAATCTCAAAGCACCAGGATGGCAATATTGAGAATGAATGGGCCTCATTCATCAGAAATTACTGTGGCTTTGGAGTCGTTTAGAGCCCATAAAAGGCTCTGAAAAATCTTTTCTGAGCACTGTTAGAACGATGTTGCCTGTGGTGGTTGAGCACCCAGTAATTTCATGCATTTAACTCATTTCCCTCCTGCTGAAACCCATTTTAACGGAATTTTACCAGAAATTTTACCAGAATTTCTCATGAATTTTACCAGAAGCCAGCACAAACCTGTGCTGGTTTTGGCTGGGGTAGAAGTGATTTTCTTCAGTGTCATTCTTGTCCCTTGTGCTGGTAATGTTGATAAGTTGAGAGGCCTGTGAGCATTTGGACCATCACATAATGAAAATAAAATTGTCCTGAGTTTCCTGATCCTTTTCTGGTTACTGGAGACAAGATCTACAATTGTAGATGTTTTTTAGCAGCTGTTTAAAAGACTTTTTTCTCCCTTCAGACTCTGATGATTCGGGACTGGTGGATGTGCATGATCATCAGTGTCATGTTTGAGTTCCTGGAGTACAGCCTGGAGCACCAGCTCCCAAACTTCAGTGAATGCTGGTGGGANATGCTGGTGGGATCACGTACGTACTGCAGGGATCAGGGTTTATGTGGGAATACAGATTTTACAGGGAGGGCTAGGAAGTGATGAGAGCTGAATTGTATCATGTGTATGACTGCTCCCTGTTGAGTTTGTAACATGGTTGTCACTGTTTCTGTAATTTTGTGTGTTACAAACACTTGGTTAAATATTTGCTGGGGTTCCTTGCACACCAGAGGGAGAATCTAAAGCTGTACCCAAACATTTTCAAATATTTGCTGATGGTGCAAAAACTCTGAAATTCAGAGAATGGCAAAACTTGCTGTGAGCTTAAAGGGACACCCTTTTAAAGCTGTGTTTTATTTTCCTATGGGGTGTGAGTTGGTGCCAGAGCGATCAGAATTCCCTGCAGTCAGGGCACACAGCTCTGGGTCTGTGTTTGGATGGATTTTGGGAAAGACCCAAGCTTGGAATGATTTGCTCCATGGTTGTATTTCCAAAAGTCAGTACATTATTAGAGACATCAAGCCAAGCTATTTAGCCTTCAGAAAATCTGTGGGGTTAACACTCTGTCCCATTCCTTGGAATGCAGGGGTCTGCTGTCGTGATTCCCTTTCCCAAGCTCTAGTGTTGTTCCCCAGCATCATTCCTGTGTTTCTCCTTCCAGTGGATAATGGATGTGATCTTATGTAACGGGTTAGGAATTTACTGTGGGATGAAGACCTTGTCCTGGCTTTCCTTGAAAACCTACAAGTGGCAAGGACTCTGGAACATTCCAACCTACAAGTAAGTTGGGGAGGAGGGGACCTCCACAGGCACAGCACAAAGGTTGAGACCTTGTTCCAGAGCTTGGTTGTTCTGTTTGGGTTAATATGGGCTGAAGAATTCCTGGGTGTTCAGGTGACTCCAGGAGCCAGTGACTTATTGCTGCAGGGAGGTTTGTTGGAGAGTTTTATTGACTTTGTGAATGGGATTGTTGGAAATACGCCTGTGTGTCCCAAACATTGTCTGATGGCTGGGAGTGAGGGCATCCTGTGGAAGTGAGCTTGCTTGATGAAGTTGCAGGAATCCAAGCTGGCATCATACTCCCATTCACAGCAGGGATCTGTTTGGTCTTTTTGCATTCCTTAGTAACCAGAACTTCACAGGAACTGGGACACTGGGAATTAAAATTTAATAAATTCCTTGTAGTCGTGTACCAGTAATGACCCATCGTGCTCTGTAGTGTCTTTGCTGAGCAGAGCAGAACTGCTTACAACAGCGGGTGTAGTATATGAAAGCTTAAATTGATAATTAAAATAACAAGCTCAGAGCTAATCTCGTTAAGTTGTGATTTTAATGGAGTAAACGGAGGCATTTTGCATATCTGAACTGGTGTCTCAAATGGAAACGCTGGCAGATGCCTCTTGCCTGCCTCTCCTCCAAGCTGCAGTGGTTATTTTGGTTTTTTCCAGGGGCAAGATGAAGAGGATCGTGTTCCAGTTCACCCCGTACAGCTGGGTGAAGTTCGAGTGGAAGCCGGCCTCCAGCCTGCGCAGGTGGCTCGCAGTCTGTGGCATCATCTTCGTGGTGAGGACACCTGGCCCTTCTGTCCCCTGCTTCCAGGTTCTGTAACTCAGGCTGTAGCTCTGGGGGTGTTCCTGAAGCTGAGGCCAGGAGGGATCCCTTCCCAGTCCTGTAGAAGAGGGGGCTGTGGCCATGTCTTTGGGACAGGTGACAGATGCACTGCAGAAAGGGTTGTCCTTGCTTGCTCGCCACTGTTGCTGGCAATGGGAGCAATATAAACTGGGATCTTTGGGTTTTCAGCAAGTTGGCTGCTCCGCAAAGCACTGGCTGTGTGTGAAAGTAGCTCAAATCTCTCGGTTTTATGCAGATACAAGTCACATTAAAGCTGGAAAGGCTGTATCCAAGGCCTCAGGCTCCTCTGAGCTTTCTCCTGAAGCACAGATCTGTTTAAATCATTCAATTCTCCTAGATTTTTCTTTTTTCTTTTTTTACATTTCACCATTTCACTGCACACACAGCACCTGAGTGGGTGGAATTGTTTTATGCTGGCAATGCTGCATCTGAAATTCATACCTGTGCCTGTGAAACTGAACTTGTCGCCCATGTGACACTGATAGGGTGGGTAAACTGGGCAATTTAAATGCCTTTTTCCCACTTCTGCCCCTTTTCCAGACAGGGGACTTTGGCTCTTGTGCCATCCATGGGGCGTCACTTGGCTCTGCTCTGAGCAACTCAAACTTATATCAACCCAGCAGCTGTGAAATCTAACTAAATCCATCCCTGTGACACTTGTGGTGATCCAGAGGCATTGAGCGTGAACCAGGTTCAGTGGCACGGGACAGAACTCTGTGTTTTGCCAGAACAAGCTCCCAGCACTTGATTCCTGTTGCAGGACACATTGGCCAAGCTCGTGTGGCACACCAGGCCTGCTCTGTGGGAGGACTAAAAGAAAAAAATAGATGTTTAAATAAATAAATAAACAGATGTTTCCCTGAAAGATTGCTGGTAGCAACCCTGAAGCAGTTGGGGTTTAGGTGCTGCTGCAACAGAGATCCCAGTGAATTTATACTGGACTGTGGGATTATGTTTCTTTTAGCACATCCCAGCTTCAGCTGACAGTTTCTAAGTAGCTTCAGGTTCTGGCTCACTTCAGCAATGCTTAATGCCCTTTGTTATCACTTCTTTTGAAGTGACAGTCTGATGTGTCTCTGCTCCCTTAAGCACATTGCCAGGGCAGCTGCTCGAGAGAACATTTTACTCTTAATTTATAAACAACTTTCCCAAGTTGGCTTTGAGGGTGAGTTTGCACAACTGAGAAAAAACAACCAAGCCCAGCCCTCCAGGATGTGCAGCTTGTGCCTCTTGTTATGGTGGGGCTCCCTCAGCTGGGTTTTAAAGGACAGGAAAAGGAAAAACTGTGCTTTTGGGGTTTGTCTCCAGTGTTTGTGCAGGTGCTTTGGGCACTTTGTTTGAAGTTCAAAAACTTGCTTGAAATTTGAGGGTACTGCTTGTCCAGGTTTTTGTTGTAATTTTTAGTGCTTCTTCCAAGGTAGAGGAAATGTTTAAAAACCCAGTTGGTTTCGGGTTGGTGCTGATTGTTCACTTGGTGGTACTGAGCAGGGCTGAGAAATGCGCAGGGGGGGAGCCATTCAGAGAGAGAGGGGCATTCCAGGCTTCATCCAGTGGTATTTTCCAAATGTAATTCCAGTGTCCCTTCTCCCAGTTTTTATTGGCAGAGCTGAACACGTTTTACCTGAAGTTTGTGCTGTGGATGCCCCCCGAACACTACTTGGTGCTGCTACGCCTTGTGTTTTTTGTCAACGTGGGAGGAGTGGCCATGAGGGAGATCTACGACTTCATGGATGACCCGTAAGCCCCACCTCTCTGTACTTCCCATGTCGAGCTCCACGTGCTTTGTTTTGAACTTGCTCCAGCTTGCTGGCATCCATCTTGGGCACCAGTTCAGCTTGTCAGGGACAAAAAAGGCCTAATCCCAAAGCATCTGCTTGTGTTCCTTTGTTTGGAGGTGCCACTCTCACTCCCCCGGTCAGAGAGCAGCTGTTGTTAAGGGCATTGTGTATGCACTGTGCTAACCTCAGTGCCTGGTAAATGATCTCTCTTTGGAGAAGGGAATGTGGAAATGAGCTCGTGGGCAGAGGAGTGCTGCGCTCTGATTCCAGACCAAGAGCCAGGAACTGCAGTCCTTGGATGTGCCCTCTGGGGGCATCGGGGCCCAGAGTAAAAAAATGTGATTCTTAAAGGCACTTCTTTCCTTGAGCTGTTTTCCCCCTGGCCCTCTGGAGCTCTCCTGGCATCCTCTTGTAGGTCAGAGGCCCTCGTTAGCAGGACGTGCTGCAGGTGAGGCACCACACACAGCAGTGCATGTACTTGAGACTGTTCCCACCTCAACATCATATTTGTCCTCGCTGCTTTTGTTTCTGCAGACCATGTGAGAACTGAGAGAGCTTTGTTCTCAAAATCACCTTTTCTTTTAATGTCACAACCTGCCTGAGCCCACATCCTCAGCCTGAGGCACCGCCTGGCTTCCAGGGGTGTTCATTGTCTGTCGCTGACCAACACAAAAAAGTGTCTGTGTTCAGAATTTAGGGTTCCAACATGGTCTGAAGATCAGTTTCCCTTGCAAGGCTTTGACTCCTAGAACGGGGAAGAAGGGCCAGCCCACATTGCTTAGTCGGAATTCAGGACATTCCGCAGGGGCAGGATGCCCTGCCCTTGGTGTTGGACCTACTGGTTTGGGACGTGCCTCCAACTCACAGGTAAGAAGAGTCTCTGCCTCGCTGCTGAGCTCCTCTCCTTAGCACCATTCATCTTCTTGTGTTGGGGTTGGAAAAGCTCCTTTGCCCTCTGTTCAACCATGTGGCATAACACTAGAATTTGGGAGAGCCATCCCTCGCCAGTTCCTCATCCCTGGTTCCAGTTGTTGTTCTTTCCGTGAGCCGGAGCAGCTCATCCTGAGCTGCACATCCCTGTCACTGCCACCACCTCCTGCCGTGTTCCCTGCTGGGGGAGGTGACTGCCCCCACATCTTGGGGTTCCTGGCTCCGCTTGATGCCCCCCAGAGCTGACATCAGGCTGTTCCTGCAGAAGGGCAGAGCTGAGCACCTGCTCTTACCTGGTACCTTCTCTGCGGAGGGTTTTGTAATTCCTTCCTGCATTCCAGGCCATCCAGGCAGAGAGGATCTGCCCTCCTTTACCAGCTTCACTTGCACATCATTTCAGGCCAAGGATTCTTTCCATGGTGTTGTAGGGGAAGAGCAGGGGAAACATGATTTGCTCCATGGTTGTATTTACAAAAGTCAGTGCATTATTCCTGCTGGGAAGAGCAGGCTGTACCGGAGGCTCCCAGCTTACATCACATGGGAAACCTTGCTGACCTTTTCCTTCTGGAAACTCTTAATACTCAAAGATTGGAATATTCCATTGCCCTTCCTTGACAAAAAAAATGGCTCACTGCCTTGTCTGATGGTGATGGAATTGTTTGGGATGAACTGATGAGGTCTCTTCAGCCAGCCCTGTGTTTGGTCTAGAAAGCGGTGAAATTCCAATGTGAAGAATTCTTTTTTCCCATTCAGAATTCTGAGTATCTGCAGCCAGTTCTGGGGCTTTGCTTGCAGGACCTTGGGCTGACCATGGTGACATTGTAGTGCCTGGAATTGGGATAGTCCCAGAAGAGGGGTGAAGCTTTCTCCAGCCCTCACACACCACATGCTGCCTCCGAGTTCCCGAGGACTGGATGTATGAAATGTTCCTGATCAGGAGTTTCTTGATGCATTTGTATCATCTGACCTTGTCACACATTCCTGACTGGAGTCTTCCTGTCACCTCCAAGGAGTCTGCATCAAGGCCATGAATTTTATCTCCTTCATCACAAGAAAAATCTTTCGCATCTTCCCTGAGTATTAGGGCAGGAAACCAGCTCTCTCCCTTGGCAGCCTTAGGGGCTTCCCAGCTCTTGTGTTGGGGTTATCTTTGATTCTGTTGTCAGGGAAAGGATGGCAGAAGAGGAAGCAGCCCAGCAGAGCAGAAAGTGCCCTCATCATCCCAGCAACTGGAATTCCCTATGAGAGATCTGCTGCTTCCTTTCATCTCTCTGCCTGTGGGTTAGGGTTGGTCTCTGCCCATTTAATCAGTCACCACCTGGAGCAGTTTCTGCAGCCCTTTCATCCGAGCTGATCCAGGCAGGATACCTTTTAAGAAGGAATGCACTCATCCCCTCTGCATCAGCAATCACCTACACTTGATTTATTCCATCTTTTTTCAAGGTGTATCTGGATGGTTTGGTGTAGCTCGAACTACATGTTGGTGTCAAATAATGGCTCTGGGACTGGTGTGTGAGAAACTCCAGTTTGGAACCATACCCTGAACATCAGCTGGTCTCAGGCTGGTCAGAGAATCGTTTCATGTGGATTTGCCTGGGAATGGGGACACCTCCCTGCATTGTGTGGTGATGAAGGTTCACTTTTTTCTCACTTTTAGAGCCTCTGAGAGAGAGGAAACTGAAGTTACACCATCGTGAAGGTGTCATCCTGCAGAGCCTTAGTGCATGTGTGATCTGAACTAGACTTGTAGGGCTGTGCAAAGCTGAATGAAATCACTGCCCCACCTATCTTTTAGTGCAGATTTCTCCACATCCCTAATTTTACACTGATGAAATGTTTTTGTCTGTGTTTCTCCTGCAGGAAGTTCCACAAGAAGCTGGGCCAGCAGGCCTGGCTGGTTGCTGCTATTACTGCCACGGAGTTCCTGATTGTCGTCAAGTACGATCCCTACACGCTCACCCTCTCCCTGCCCTTCTACATCACCCAGTGCTGGATCCTGGGGATTATCCTGGTGCTCACCTGGACAGCCTGGCGCTTCTTCATTCGGTGAGTGGGGCTGCATTTGGGGCTGGCCAGGGTTTTGGGAGGATTTGTTCAACCACCATCCTCAAATGTGCTCCCTGGGAGTGCCTGGGAAGAGAGCACAGCTCTCCTGGGTGGGTGCAAGTTCTGAAATAAGCGGGGTTCTCTGGGCCTAATCCTGGCAGTTTCCTGTCAAGATCATGGAAAGCAGCTGCACAGGGCCTAAGGAATTAGCACCCTTCCAGTACTGGAAGGCACCCACAAGGAAGCTGGAGAGGGACTCTGCATATTAGGGACTGGAGGGACAGGACAAGGGGGAATGGCTCTGCACTGAGAGAGAGCAGGGTTGGATGTGGTATGGGGAGAAATGAGGGTGCTGAGGCCCTGGCACAGGGTGCCCAGAGAAGCTGTGGCTGCCCCATCCCTGGAAGTGTCAAAGGCTAGGTTGGATGGAGCAGCCTGGGATAGTGGAAGGTGTCCCTGCTCATGGCAGGGGGTGGAATGGGATGGGCTTTAGGATCCCTTTGAACCCAGACCATTCCACAATTGTTTGAAGTGCAGCGCTGTGTGGAGGGGGCAGCAGTGGCTGCTCCTGCAAGATTGGCTGTTGTGCTCTGGCAGAGGTGGGAAGGGCCAGGCCACCAGCCAGAACACAAACTGCCAGTGAATCAGTGCCATCAGCAATTGTAGAAATGTCCAGCCAGAGGCTCCAGTGAGCTGTCATCCCCAGGAGGCTCCATGCAGAGAGGTTCCCTTGCCGCTCTTCCTGGAGGCTGGAACTGTGTGCTGTGTGTGTTGCAGGGACATCACCCTGCGGTACAAGGAGATCCGGCGGCAGAAGCAGGAGCACAGGCACGAGAAGGACAAGTGCCTGAGCAACGGGGATGGACACTCAGCCCTGCTGGATGAGCCCAACGGGAACAAACTCCAGGAGAAGAAGCTCTGAGCGCGGACACGGGACTGACAGGAACTCGTGGTGCCCGAGTGGGCCTGGTGCACAGTCCCACCCTTATCCTACCTAACTCCTAATTGTCATTGTTAGCGTTCCAGCGTGTGGGAATCCTCTTGGGGGAGGATGGCACTGACACAGCCCCCCTCTCTCCTCGTGTCACCGGGGAAGGAAGTCTGTGTGGAGGGAGGTCAGTGCTGACCCACACACAGGGCGGGGCCTTCACCAGCTGCTGTGTGTCTTCCTCGGAACCAGGTGTGGAGACAGGGGGCTCAGAGCACGGCACACAGGGATCTGCTGCTCCATTCCCAGGGAACCGGGAGCTCCGTGGGGCATTTGGGCATTAGGAACACTTGTTTTGGAGTGTACAGAGACCAGGCATGGGAAATGAATTCTGTTCTGCTGGAACTACCTGGAGCTGTGGAGGATTGGGTGAAGTGTTCAGCGAGGTGACTGGGGACATGTGGTCAAGCTGCGTTCCTTGCACAGGATGTATCACACTAAACTGCTGTTCCCGCCCTTCCACAGGGCATCCCACTGACTTCCAACATCCTGGAGCGGCCTGCGGCACGTGGGTGGTGTGTCCCGGCTCTGGAGAGACAGACAACTTCTCCTTAGCTCTTATTTTTAATTTCTCTTTTAGTCTCGGTCATCTCTTAAATGTAAGGGAAGGTGAAGTGGAAAGGTCAACCTGCCTTTGCTCTGCGGAGTAAAATGTGTCACGAGCAGAAACTGGGAGTGTCCCATCAGTCTGGAGTTCTTTGCTTTATCCTCAGCTGGGTTTGTGTCCTCACCACAGGGGGTTTGCTCTGGGGTCTGACAGGGCTCTGCCACCCTTTATCACTGCCCTGCTCCTTCCAGGATAGCTCCAGAGTGAGGGGTTTCTAGGAAAGCTGATGCCTGCAATGTCACTGTCCCCATCCCTGTCACCCCTACAGCAGCAGGCCCAGGCCAAGCACGTCCCTGGCACAGCACAGCCAGGGAGCATCCTGAGCCAGGCAGTGTTTCTGCTGGTGACTCAGCATCCTGGAAAGGGAATTGGAAGCCTGGGCTGCTTTGTTTCCCCAGGTCATTATTCCAAAATGTGAGCGCTCCACTAATGCACATGGGTTCTGTACCCTCCGCTCTGAGCCCTCGCATCGCTGTCCCAGGCACCGACGTCACCCTGTCACTGCTTAATCCAATCTGCCTGTTTTTCAGGGAAGTGTTTATCCAGAAGGACATAAACACCACAGTACAACTTCAAGGGTGTAACCCCAAACTTTTGAAGTGGCAGGAGCTTTCAGAGCTGCTGCCCAGCACACATGGGGGTTTTTAATCCGGTTTGGTCTTGTACGGGAATGACAGTCAACATTCCCAGCTTTAGTGTCTCAAATACTTTCCATCTATAAAAAGTGGGCAATGAGCAGTCTGGAAGTTGGGAATCCCCAGTTGGGGAGGTGGCCAGGTGAGCTGGGGGGACTTGTCACTGCATTCCCCTCCCACTAAAAGGCCACTTACCTGCACTGGCAACACCTGGTGAGGAATATCCAGAAAGATCCAGGAGCTTTGACCTCATACACAAACCATTGATTCGTACCAACATCCAAGGTATCCCAGGGATAATCTGGATCCTGTCCATGTGGTTCTGTGTGCTAGTTTTTCCTTTGGAGCAACGAGTGTCTGTGGGTCCTCTCTTGACACCTCTCACACAGAGCCAGGGAGCTGAGTGGGCTTGGGCTGCGTCCCCTCCAGCACACAGGATGGGTGGATGGATGCTGGGCTTTGAGGTAAGGAATGTGTCCAGGTTTTCAGGGAAAAAGATGGGCTCTGGTCATTGCAAACTTGCCTGGATTTAGGAATCCTTTTGTGATTGTCTTGGAGTGGTGCTCAAAGCAGCCTCGTAGGCAGGAGATGGAAGGAAGCCAAGAGTCCTCATGGGAATAACATTTGGTGTGGCCTAAAATGGGACCCTCCCTGTGGAGAGGGTAGAGGTGGCCAACTGCTGCTTCCACACACAGGAGTGTCCAGCTCACCTTGAACAGGTCTCCCACCTGTGGTCACACTGATTTCATGGAGAGCTTGGCCAAAGGTAAGTGTTGGCTTTAAAAAGGAGGGGTTTTAATAGGTGAGTTGGTGTCTGTGTGAGGCTGGATGAATCCAGGTGCCCAGCTTGGAGATTTCCAATCCTTGGCCTGATCCAACCCCCCCTGGAACAGCACTAGGGGTCACTTTTGCCCAGAGTCTGGAGTGATGAGCCCTGAGGTGCCCTGCAGGAGGATGCTGGGTCCTGGGCTGTCCTGTAGAGGGACATCCTGCCACGTCCGTGGGGATGCAGAGCAGCTTTGGGAAGTGGGGAAGGACCGTGGCCTGCTCTTTGCCAGCTGTACCCCGAGGAAGAGCCAGGAAGCCTCATAGAAGGGAGCCTTGGCTGCAGGAGGAGGCAGCTCTCCTACCCAGGCAGCATTTTTGGTACAGTCGAAACTTGCTGCCTTTCCTCCCTGAAAATTAACTTCCTCTCAGGAAGATCATGGGAGCATCTCTGAGTGCTGCTCTCCTGGGATCTTGCCAGAGCAGGGAGCCTGCAGCCAACCTTGAGCTAGCCCTGTGCCTGGGTGTGGGTGTTCCTGGAAATTACAGGTCCTCTGGAATGTCACACTGCTCTGTGGCCTCTGACCCCACTTTTTCTCAGGTTGTGTGGGTATTTATTCCCCACAAAATAGCAATTATTCCATTTTCTCCAAGCAAAGTGTTTTACTGCTGTCTGAAATTGTTCCTTGCTGCCCTGGAAGTCTGATGTTAAGGTGAGGTGGCTGAAGCCATGGATATGAAAACTGGGAAAGGGAAGTTCCCACAGGAGGGTGTGAAGGCATAGTCCTTCCAATGCTAGTGGTGTGGTGGGCATGGACCCAAACTGTCTGAGGGGCTTTTGGGTCCACATCCCAAAAGGTTCCACTTTCTGCTGCAGAGGGAGAGGGTCTGATGGTTTTTCTTAGGAACATCCAAAGCCAAGCTCTTGCTGGACAGCCCTCGATGTCCCTGTGGCCAGAAGGGACACACAGCTGGAAACTGTTTGGGACAAGAGAGAACCCAAGGATTCGGCTTTGGGGTGCTGATCCAGAGACCCCAAGGGGCTCTGCACCCTTTGAGGGACAAGGGGAGAGGACATGGGACCCTGTGGAAAGAAACACTCATCAGCGTCCATGGGGAGGAGCAGCTAGAGATGCAGACATGTGGTGGGATGGACCAGGAAGTCCCTGGGAAGTGGGATTTGGGGATCTGGGGAAGCCTGGTATGGCCAGGCACACAGCAGAGGGTCTCTGGGGTGGAATGAGGGATCTGGCATTGTCCCTCCTCACTCTTGGCTGGCATTTGAGGTGCATTTGCAGAGGTTTGGGGTGAATTTTGTTGGTTTTTTTTTTTTAAGGAAACTTCCTCAGGAAAGCTGGGAGCCTGGCAGGCAAAGCAGAGTGAGAGAGCCCCGGGGTCCCCAGGCTCTGCCGGGAGGTTCGGGCTGAGTTGAGCCAAGCCTCGGGGAGGGTCTGGCGAGCACAGAGACCGCCCAGCTCATGGCACGGATGAGCGGCGGCTCCGCCCCGGGCTGGGCTGGGCGAGGGAGCGGAGCCGCTCCCGGTCCCGCACCGCCGGGAAGCATCCCGGCTTTGGGGGGGGGAACATCCCGGATCCTGGGGCTGGGCTCTGGACCCGCAGGGACCCCCGGGCAGCGGCGGGGGGCTCTGCCCGGTCCCCGCGGCCGGGAAGCATCCCGGGGGTTGGGGAGACCCGTGGATCCCGGGGCTGAGCTGGGGGATCCCCGGGAGGCGCGGGGGGCTCTGCCCGGTCCCCACCGCCGGCCGGGAGGGCCCTGGGGGTCGCAGGGTCCCCCCTCCCCCGTGGGAGCGGACACAGCTCGGTGGATGCCTGGGCCGCCCGGGGGTCCCCGCATTCCCCGCAGATCCCTGAGGATTTGTACCTATCCAGGTAAAGCGCCGGGGGCACCGGTTTGGGTGGGATGTGTCCCCTGTGGGGAGCTGGGGAGGACGATGGGTGAGAACAGAGCCCAAATCCTGTTTTGGCAAGTTTGGGATGCGTCTTTATTCGTGCCAGGAGCAAACTCCGTCCCGCTTCTGTGCCCTGCGGATGGAGGGCAGGAGAGGGGTGGAAGGGGCTGGCAGAGCAGCGCTGCAGGACCGGCACCGCCGCTGAGCTGAGGTTAGCCCGGGCTCAGCACACCGGCCACGGGTGTCTGGGGCAGGACAGGGAGGGAGGATGAGCAGGGAGATCGCTGGAACCTGGATTGGGACGTTTGTGGACTGCAGCGTGCTCGGGGGGCTCACAGCCAAGTTGGTCCGGGTGCTTTGGCACCAGCAATCGGGGCTTCTGTGCCTGTGGCCTTGGCAGCAGCGAGGTGACAACCCCATGAAGGCTGGGGGAGCCCGTTTTCCAGGGGGGACAGGTGGCTTTGGTGCTGTTTTTCTCTCCCTCGTTGAGCTGTTTTATTATTCCTCCAAGCAGGAAAAGGGATCTGAGCTCTGCAGCAGCTCTCAAGGAAAATAAAACTGCCCTGGCCCTGGCACTGGGGTATTGGGATGGATGGAGAAGGCTCTGCACCCCAAACTGGGGCTCCAGACCCTTTTCTGGGTCTCTGCACCCCAAACCAGAGCTCTGCAGCCTGATGTTGAGGTCTGTGGGTGAAAAATCCATCAATCCCTGTGCTGTCAGCAGTGGGAGAATGGTGCCTCTTCCCTTCCCGATGCCTCAGGCTTGATTTCTCAGGGATTTGAGCAGCAGGTCAGGGGGATGTCAGAGCAGCTCGGTGCAATGCTCCAGGGAAGAGCTTAGTTAACAAATAAAAAAAGAAAAAAGCAATAAATCCTTCCCCGAGCACCTCCACCCCCGTTTCCTCACTCAGGAGAGATTGATGCTGTTTTCCTAATAGGAAAATACCTCTGGGTTTCATCCTAGTGCTGAGCACTGCAGTCTCTTTCCAGGTGATGCCTTAGAAATCTACTTAACTTGCTGCTTACAGCTCATTAGAGGGGGAGGTTTTGGGGAGACAAGCTCTGAAAGGAAAGAAAAATTAAAAATTCCTTCTAGTTTCCAGAAGAAATTGGGAAGAGATGGAGGGGGTTTAAAGGGGATGTTTGTCCTCCTGCAGGAAAAGTCAGTCCTGAAAACTTTGCTATTTTCATATTAATAATTTGGAAGCAGGGAGAGGAACAGAGAGCCTTGCTTGGGCACGGGGGCTTTTCAGGGCATAAAAAGGGGCAGTTTAGGGTAAATCTCCATCACGTTGCTCTGTTAAGATGTCAGTTTTCAGCACTGAACAGCAAAGTGGGCCTTGAGCTGAGCTCAGCCCATAGCCTGAGCTCAGCAGGTTTTCAGCAAGGATAGGACTGTTTTATCCATGGCACAGGGAGATCTGTGCCAGAGGGAGGAGGGTGGGGAGGAACTGGGCATCTCCCAGCCCCTTCCCAGCATCACTGTCACTTTGGGTTACATTTAGGGCTCCTCTTCCTCCTATTATCCCAAGGATGGGCCATGTGCCTCTGCAGAGGGGGCCAGGCCAGGCCAGGCCAGCACAGCTGATATTCCATACCATGAAATTCCCACTTCTATCTGTTAAAATCCAAGCCTGGATGGTTTTGGGGGGAGTTGATCACCTGCCCAGTGCCTGAGGCTGTGAACACCCAAGAGGAGCTGGAAGGTGGGGCCCAAATATTGCAGAACCGTCTGTCGGAGACTAATCCAGCTCCATCCAAATCCATGAGCGGGCTTTGGGAATTCTGAAGAAGGGCTGGGGGGTTCTGAGGGAGGTGGGGTTAGGTGCTGTGATGAGGTTGTGTCCCCGTGGGGTTCTGTGGGATCCCACCAGCTCTCCATGGTCTGTGATTCCCCGTCATGGATGCCAGGGAACAGGCGGTGCTGGTTAGTTCCCATTGGATTTGTTTGTTGGGTGTTCTTGGGGATCCCAAACCCCGCTTTTCAGGAGTAGCTGGCTTGGATAAATCACCCTCAGCATCCATGGTGCCTGTGCTAGGATCTGCTTGGGAGAGCAGCTTCGTTATGACTGGGAAAAACTCTTTTTGGGGGAAAGGCGATGGAGTTTTCCCACTGCAGGAGCTGATTCCTGGAGAACAACATCCCCTAAAACCCTCAGTGACCCCAAAATGGGAGAATGGGACTGGCCCCCTCAGCTGGGGCCAGGCCTCATGAGAGGCTGGGAAACTGCAGGAAGATTTCAGCTGGAAAAGCAGCAAAGGGCCTCGAGGGCTCCTGGAGGGGGGATGTCCACACACAGAGAGGTTGGGAATGTTGCCTGTTTAAAGGCTCCCGAGGTAAATCGAGCAGCTCTGCCCCTTCCCGAGGGTTCCTGTCCCTCCTTCAGCGCCTGCCGGTGGCTGAGAGGCTTCAGCGCGTTTGCTCAGCGCCCGGAAGAGGAGCCGAGGCCAGGAGCGATGGAGGGGGAGCAGTGATGGAGCATCCCTGCTGGAAAATCGCAAGGCATTCAATTTTTGAGTTCTTCCCCTTCATCCTAACGCTGTGTCTTGCGCATTCCAGGCTGTCCCGCTCGCAGGGAGCTTTTGCCATGGACACTGGGCACGTAAGCAGATCGCGCTTCAGTGGTGAGTCCTCCCCAGGGAGCCTGGGAAGGGTTTGGGGCAGAGCTGCTGGTGCTCACACTGAGGTTTTTTGGGGCAAGGATTGGCTGGTCCTCGCTGCTTTCCATGGGGAGAACCCTCTGCTCCATGTGCCTGCTGGGTTTTGTTTCCTAAGAAAAGGGTAAAACCCTTAAAACATCTAAGTTTTCCAACATGAGTGCTCAGCCCTCGGAAATGGACAGGAATGAGGGGGAAGCAGGTTCCAGTTCAGCTGGGATTTGCACTTGGAGTTCCTCAGAGGTAGGAGCCAGTAAAAGATTATTCTGCTATTTTTATTTTCATTCCCCATTTTATTCCCAATTCTGCTCCTCCACAGGGGGAGCAGGAGCCTGGGAGCTGTGGCAGGGGAAACCTCCAACTGCTTCCCACAGCATTCTTAACTGGCATGCAGGGATAAAGCAGAGCCCTTCAGGGGTTTGGGTCGGGGTGGATGAAGCAGGACCCGGGTCCCATCCCAATGTTTGACCTTGGAGATTCCTGTGGGCTGCTCCCGGGATCCAAAGCAGGCGCTTTGGATGCGAATACTCAGATCCTTCTGCTGTTCCCGCTGGAGGAGGGCTGGGGGGAGCAGCAGGTTGTCCCTGCGCTCGGATGCGATGTGGGAGTTCAGCCTGGCTTTGGGCTTTTTCCGGCTCCGAAGGAGGGAGCGCTGCGATGTGATGATGCCGGAGGACTCCCCGGCAGCGCTCCGGGATGAGAAATCCTCTCTTTCCCCCCTTTTCCTGTGCTGCACGGGGCGGCTGGTGCCGGAGTGATGGAGGCTGGTGCAATGCAGCAGGAATCGCTCGCAGCCGAGCCCGGCGCTCCCTCCCCGCTCGCTCCGGCGGCACCCGCGGGGCTCTGCCCCTTTCCAACAGCTTCTCGTTTGGTTTTTCCCTTGTCCCGGCTTTTCCTGGCATCCCCAAGCAGCAGCTGGGCCCAGGGCGATGCAGATGTGCGCCGGGCACATCTGTCAGTGGGACACAGCCTCAGCTGGCAAAGGGACCGCCGGCACCTCGGGAGGGACACAGCCACTCCCCGGGAAGCGGGGCTGGGACACAGGAGAACTTCATCTCCGGGGAAAGCCAAGCCAGGGCTGTCATTTTTTTGGCTGGCAGAGCCTCTGGCTGACCCGTTTGCAGCCACCCGGGTGGGAGCCGCGGTTTATCCCCTCCTCGGCCCATCCCATCCGCGGAGCTGGGAGCCGAGTTCCCGGCGTGGAAGCAGCCGAGGCTGAAGGCTCCTTCCTGGGATTGTGACCAGCTCATGGAGCCCCCTGTCCCCTGCAGCGGCCTCCAGCCCGCCGCGGTGGGAGATCGGGCTCTACGCCGCCGGCGCCTTGGCGCTGCTGGGAATCGCAGCCATCAACCTGTGGAAGCTCTGGCGCTCCGGGAGCTACCCGGCCCCTTCCCCGTTCCCCAACTATGACTACCGGTACCTGGAGCAGAAGTACGGAGCGGCGTGCCCGGACATCAGGAACAAGGTAAGGGGTTAAGCTGCGCTCGTCTCCTTCCCTTCAGCAGTACGAGGGATGCTGGAGGAGTGGGAATATCTCCTGGATCCCCTCGCGTGGGGAAACAGCCACAGGCAGCAACCTGGTGCTGCTGGAGCTTTTGGGGGGATTGCTGGAGCTGGGAGCTGCGGGAAGCTCCGGGCTCGCTGCCGCGGCAGCTTGAGGCCAGGCAGGGGCCGGGATGCATCCAAGGAGGCGCCGGAGAAGCCCAGCTGCCCGGCTCCGCAAGGAGGGATGGGATGGATGGCAGCACCTGCTTTCCTTCCCCTGGCAGCGAGGGCTGGCCCCGGGCTCGCAGCGGGCGCCAGGTCGGAGCTCTTCGTCCCGCAAGAGCAGCCTGAGGGCAGAGGACAACTTGGAGAGCATCCAGGAGCTGGGCAGCCTGGAGCTGATGGGGAGAGACTTGGGCCTGGCCCACTACGGCCCCCTGCGGAAATCCATCTCGGCCGACTCCCTCAACTCCATCTCGTCCATCGGGAACAACTTCGGGCAGGATTTCACGGTGGGGCAGGTGGAAGTGTCCATGGAGTACGACGGGAGGGCGGCCGCCCTGCACGTGACGCTGCTGCAGGGCAAGGACCTGCTGGAGAAGGAGGACGCGCGCTTCGAGTCCTGCTTCATGCGGATCAGCCTCCTCCCGGCCGAGCAGATCGTCGGCATCTCCCGGGTGAGCCGCTCATTCCCACCCGGACCCCCCAGCAGCCCCCTGTGCACACGTGGGTGGCCCTGGGGTTTTGGGTAGCATTGTCCCTTTAAAAAAAAAAAAAAGGCAGCCACAACCAGGGTTGGATCTAAAATCTCCCTTTTTAAGTGCCTGAAAGCTGCTTTTGGAGCTGGATATTTGAGCAAGGAGTGGGAATTTGCATCGTGTTAAAGCGCCTCTCCACTGGGGTGGAGGTGCTGCTCCATCCACACAAAGGGGCTGCTGCCTCCAAAATATTTCCACAGTGCCCTTTCAGACTATTTTCCCATCCATTCCCCAAGGAAGTGGTGGAGTTTGGGAGCAGGAAGCTCCAGGCATGCCAGGAATTGGGGGATATCAGCTCCCCAAGGCAGTGGTGGGGTTTGGGAGCATGGAGACATCAAGGCTGGATGTGGTTGATATGGGATTTTGGGGGGGGTCTCAGCTCCCCACAACAGTGGTGGGATTTGGGAGCAGAGAGCTCTGGATTGGCACAGGATTTTGAGGGGGTGTCCCAGGAGGGTTTACACATCAGAAACACAGCAGAGGCAGGAATGTCTCCCCTTGGCTGGGATTTGGGCTGACTGTCATCTCTGAGCATGGCTGGTGGCAAGCTTTCCTGCTTGACTGTCCCTGTTGTGGAAAGGACATTGTGGCACATGGAAGAAGTGGCCTGGGGTGGGATTTGGGTGGCAGTGGTAGTTTGGGCAGGTGCTACTGGTGTCTTGCCATGGCCCCACAGTCCCTCTCCTTCCCACAGCAGCCCCAGCACTTTTCCCTCCCCACAAAGGACGTGGCAGTGGAAAATCCATGTGGCAGCACTGGCAGCCACAAGCAGGGTTGGATCAGGGGCAAAACCTCCCTTTTTAACTGCCTGAAAAGCTGCTTTTGGAAAGCAGGAGCCTCTGTTATCTTCTAGCAGCTCCTTTATTGCAGAGTCAGTTTGATTCAGTCAGGATATTCAAGCAAGGAGTGGGAATTTGCATCCCATTAAGGCACCTCTCCACTGGGGTGGAGGTGCTGCTCCATCCACACAAAGCGGCTGCTGCCTCCAAAATATTTCCACAGTGCCCTTTTAGACCATTTTTCCATCCAAATCTCTGGCTCTTTATTTATGCTCTGGAGATATTTATTATTTAGTGTCATTATTTATAATTCACCAGCACAATTTACCTCCTCGGCTGCCCCAAGGCCACGGATAAAGGCCCAGCCGCATTTTTTCCCCAGTGCTTCTGAAGGGATTTTAAATAGCAGCTCCTGTTTGGTTGTACTTGATCCAGAGCTCCCAAAATATAGCGTGGGCTGCAGACAGACAGTCTGTAAAATCTGTAGGGCTTTAAAATCTGCTCTTCACACAGAGGAACTTCAATCCCCCGGGGACTCTGGAGGTTGGTGGTATCCAGTGGGAGAGCAGGAATGGCAGGTGCTGCCTTTGTGTCCTTTATCCCAGGGATGGAGCAGGGTTAGAAACACAGTGAGACAGGAGAGAGTCCTTGGGATGAACCCTCTCCTGGGGGGCTTTGGAGGTGATACAGCCCCCCAGAGAGATCCCTTCTCCACCCAGATTTGGGTGGCTTTGGGGAGCTGGTGGTTCCACTTTGCTCCATGCTATCCAAGGCTGCAGCTTTCCATCCCATGGGACAAATCCCTGGTTTGCCTGTGACATCTTGGATGCTGAAGCAAGGCTGGAGTAGGAGAAAACCCATTCCTAAATCCATGATTTCAGAGCATTTCCCCTTGGCCAGTTATTTGGGATCAGCACCTGCAGGGTGAGCTGTGGGAGCTGCTGCTACCTCTGCTCCCAGGGAATGATGTGACACAGGGACAGCATCAGCAAAACAGCACCATTCCCACTGGGCACATTCAGGATTTGGTTCTGCTTGGAGAAGGGCTGGGGGTTACACCCTGTAGCCATAAATCTTGTTGCCTGATACGGCCAAGCTGGATGTACATCCACATTCCCGGGGGGTTGGAATGTGTCTGAGAGCACTGGGCCAACACTGACTCTCTAATTAAAAGAATTAACAGCCACTGGGGCAGGTCACAGCCCTGATTTTCACCCCAATGACTGAGCAGCTGCTGTGGTCAGGTCAGGAATAAATCATCCCGATTGGAAAGGGCGTGCCCGGGGGACGCCCTTCCTGCACTCCTTGGAATTCTGATGAAATGGGGTGGAGCAGGGATGCAGCCCCATGGATGCCAGGGCTATCCCCCCTTCCCATGGCAGATCCAGAGGAGCGCCTACTCCGTGGCCTTTGACGAGCGTTTCTCGGTGCCGCTGGATCCGGCGGCGCTGGAGGAGAACAGCCTGCGCTTCTCCGTCTTCGGCATCGACGAGGACGAGCGCAGCGTCAGCACCGGCGTGGCCGAGCTCAAGCTCTCCGACCTGGACCTGGCCACGCGCCCCTTCAACGCCTGGCTCTACCTGCAGGACACCAACAAGGTGAGCCACGAGTGTCCCGTCTCCCAGCTGGGTTTTGGGACGTTGTTGTGTCCCAGACATTGTGTCCTGAATGTCGTGTCCCACAGGCAGTGGACACGGTGGGGGAGATCCTGCTCTCCCTGAGTTACCTGCCCACGGCTGAGAGGCTCACCGTGGTGGTGGTCAAAGCCAAGAACCTCGTGTGGAGCAATGGGAAGGTGACCGCAGGTGAGGGGTGCTCCATGGTGGGGTTTGTCCTGATTTATCCCATTTGCTACATGGGAGTGGCTCCCTGTGAGGACAGACCTGCTAGGAAGGGCCACCAGAAAAGGTTCCCCTGCTTTTTCCACTTTGCTGGGGACACGTGTGGCTGATCCCCCTCCTGCCTTCCGAGCAGATCCCTTCGTCAAGGTGTACCTGCTGCAGGACGGGAGGAAGATCAGCAAGAAGAAGACAGCAGTGAAGAGGGGAGACACCAACCCCGTGTTCAACGAGGCCATGATCTTCTCCGTGCCGGCCATCGTGCTCCAGGTCTGGCCCAGCCCAGGGGGCTGGGGTGGGAAACACATCCCAGTGCTCCTCAAGCTCCCCAAACTCGCTAGTGGGGAGCTCCTGAGGGTGTGGGGTTCTGGGGGGGTGATCCTGGCAGCTGTGGGGGTTGTGGGTGTGTGGGTCGGTTTGGGGTGGATGTGTGGGGGCTGTTTTGAGGTATATGGATGTATGGAGGCTGTTTGGAGAGGTGTGGACGTGTGGAAAAGTCTGCTGGAGGGAGGATGTTTGGGGGGGACTCTTGGGGAGGATATGGATGTGTGGGTTGGGATATAGCAGGGTGCACAGGGATGGTTTGGTATGTGGACGGGGGCAAAGATGGATTTAGGGGATGTGGGGGAAAGGGGGAGATGCGTAAGTGTGGGGGGTACATGAGGGTGGGTATAGAGGGACTTGGGGGGATTTTAAGAACAGGGGGTGGGTTTGAACAGGGTGGGGGCACAGAGGGCCGTGTGTGTACGTGGGGTACAGCAGGCTGGGCGGTGATGCGCGGGTGCGTTGGCATCGTGGGTGCGTGTCCCTGTGGAGAGGGCACAGGGATACGTGTCTGGGTGGAGTCTGTGTGGTGACAGGCCCGTGCCCCCCAGGAGCTGTCCCTGCGTGTGACAGTGGCCGAGAGCGGCGAGGACGGGCGCGGTGACAACACGGGCCACGTGCTCATTGGGCCGGCGGCCAGCGGGATGGGCACCACGCACTGGAACCAGATGCTGGCCACGCTCCGCAAGCCCGTCTCCATGTGGCACCCGCTCCGCAGGAATTAGGCTGGATCCTGGGGACAGCGGGCCCAGAGTAGGGACTTGGTGGCACCCCACAAGTCCGAGCTGCCGGCGCTGAGGGGCCCAAAATACCAGGAGCAGGGACAGAGCAGCTCCGTGGGCACGTTCCGGGTCACCCCCGCATGTGTTGGGCCAGACCTGCCAGAAAGGAGCCCAAATGGACCAAAACCAGCAGGAACCTCCCCAAACCGCGGCTCCTGAGTGTTCCCGACGGTTCCCGAGTGCTCCCAACGGCCTCGAAATCTGCGGAATCCTCAAACGGGGACTCTGAGCGAGGGAGAGGTGGGGGGATTCCTTTGGAAGGTGATTTTTGGGTGGGAATCATGAGGGGGGTGATAAAAGCCAGCCTGGCGTGGGCGGTGATCCTGAGGGGATCTTTTGTACTGACTTTGGTGTGCTGTGCCAGGGTTGGAAGTTTTCCAGCGAGAATGGAAAAAGGGAGCAGTAACAGCAGAAAATCAATTGTTACATACAGCTTCTCCTCCCATCTGTTCCCCCCCACACAGTAAATCCCTGCCCATCTCCACTGGCTGCACAGGCAGGGATTGGTTTCCAACCTCTTAGGTTTGAGCTCAGATCCACGCTGGGAATCATCTCCTAAAGGTCCAGTAGGATGAGGGGCAGCTTTTCCCACTGCATACACTTTTCCAACCCAAACTCACCCTCAGAGTGCTCAGGACAGCACTGCAACTTCCTGCTCCTTAACACAACTCTCACAACTGGGGGCTGCTTTTTCCAGCCCATAATCCTGGACTTGGGCTGTGACTTACCCTGTAACTCATTTTATCCAAGATTTGGGCACAGAGAGGAACATCTTGGCCTTGTGACCCAAGGCAGGTGGGAAAGGTCCCTAATTTTGTAATTTTTAGGCCCAACTCCTGTTTCAGGAAGAAGGGAGAGGAAAAGCCTGTGTGGATCCTGTTTGCTGGTGGGCTCTGGCCCAAGCCAGGTTTGGGATTTTTGAGGAGCTAATTCCCACTCTAGTTTGTGGAGGGTGATGGAGCCCCTCATGGCACAGGCTGGAGAGCAGAGGATGCACCAGGCCCACATCCCTCCTTGCCTGGAGCCTTGGCTTTTCCCTGCCAGCAGGATGTTGCCAGGAAGCCAGGCCCAGAAATCTGGGGGTGTCTGGGGCCCTGTGCCATGAAATTGGCACCATGGGATGAGCATGGGCTGGGATGTGGCTGCTTGGCTGATCTGAGGAGGGAAAAATGTGTGAAGGAGCCATTTATCTGTTTTTCCCTGATTAAAAAGTAACTCCAATGTGAGTTATCCCCTGAGCTGGTGGCACTTTCCCCTTCTCATCTGTCCTGCCTGACTTTTCCCTTTGGGACATGGCTGTGATGTCCCTGTTCCATCATCGCCCTCTGCTCCAGCTCCTCCTTCTGCCTGTCTCCACTCACTGATGCCCAGATTCCCTTCTCCCACACTTCTTCCTCCCCATGTCTCCCTCTAGGAGCCCCCCCTGACCCATGTGCTGCCAGGGGAGCCAGTGCCATCCCTCCACGGGTGATGCACAGCACCAAGGCACGAGCCAAGGATGGAGGGGTTTGAAGAGTGAGGTTTTCTGAAGGATAAGGAAGTTTTTGTGGGAAGTTGTTCACAGCCAGTACTCACAGACCACGAGGTTTGGGGGAAAATTTGCTTATTAGCCATCCCAGCCAAGTATTTGGGAAGAGAAGAACACAGAAATCCTGGGCTGCCCAGGATCTCCTGCCAACTGCTGAGCTTTACTTGGGATGAAGTGAGTGACTTCCACAGGTGGTGGAATCTATGATGTTTAGCCCCAAAATGATGGGCAATGTGTGGGCTAGGCATTTTTAGAGTGCTCCTCTCCAGCCATTCCTATTCGGAGGCACTTCTGCACCTTCTGCTTCATCCTGGGGACAAAAAATGCTGCTGGATCTATTAGGGGGGTGGGATGGATGGGCGCTGTGTGAAGGATTAGGAAAAGGTCCAGGATGGAAAACAAAGCTCCCTGCCACTTGAAAAGCTCACATGGCTGTATCTGCTGTCACTATGGGCTTTCCCAGTGGGAATCAGCCTCCAAGGAGCTCTGTGGGAAGGGCAGGACAGGTGTGCGAAGCGTCAGGGAAGGGACAGGCAGCAGTGAGGAGGGAGAGACCTCTCAGTGGCACAGGATGGCTCTCTCAGGGAAATAGTTCCATGTGCTGGAGTGGCTCCTCATGGTGCCAGCACAGTTTGGGCTCGAGGCCTCCCCTTCCCCATCCCTATTCCCATCCCCAGGCACATCTGGAGCAGGGCTGAGCCCCCTCCTGAGCCCCTGGTCCAGATGGGGAGGAATGGCTGCAGTGTGGGCAGGCTGGGTCCCTCCAGCTCTGAGCAGTGCCAGAGGATTGCTGGGCTGGGACACATCCGTTTCCTGAGTCATCCTCCCTGGAGAACAGGGTCACCCAGGGTTTTCAGTGCCTCCCACGTTCCTGCTCCTGGGCATCCATCATTTTGATGTGACAGTGACAGCTTTGGGTGTTTAATGGCCATTTTACCAGCGTGCTCCGGCCCCTGAGTGCATCCATCACTGCGTCCATACGGATAACCAGGACAATACAGCAATACAACAGGACAATACTCCCTCCCCTGCCTCAGCCCTGCAGCTCAGGAAGACTCCCAGCTCCAGGCTTTCCCCCCAAAATGGAGCCCCCTATTCCACCCAGGCCCAGCACAGCAGCTTTGCTCTGGGGAGAGGGGGATGAGCTGTAGCTCTGAGGTTAAAAAAGCAGGATTCAGGTCCCTCATTTCTCCTTGTCTTTCTTTTTGCCTTTCCTCTGGCTTGTCAGCTCACTGAGCTTCTTGTCCAGGCGCCGTTGGAGGTGGGCTCGCTTGGCGGGATCCAGGGATTTGTCCTTGGAGCCGCTCCCGGGATACAGGACCCCTTCCCGGCTGATGCGCTGCCGTGCGTGGGCCTTGGCCTTCTCTCCACAGCCATGGACCTGGCGGGAGAGAACGGATACTGGGAAGTGGGGCAGGGATCACCCGTGTGGGAACCAGGGGCTTTCGCTCCTTGAGCCTGGAACTCCTTTATTGCCTGCTCTGCATCCCCCTGAAGTCATCTCCCATCATTTACAGCCATCATTACCATTATGTTATATATTATTATATTATTGTGCTGTTATATTGCTTTATATGCTTACATGCTTTTATAATTTCAATTCATTATTTTATTATTTATCATAGTTTACTATTTATTGTATTTATTTTCATTTTGTTTGTATTTTGTTTCACTTTAGATTCTCTATTTTCATAGATTTATTCTTACTGTTTAAAATTAATATTTATTATTCTATCATTTTGTTAAACCATCATTTATAGCTCCTCTCACACAGAATGGAATATAAAGATCCAGGTCCTGGGTTCTGAACAGCAGGTAAATCATCCTTTGGCATGGCTCAAGTGGCTCCTTCCACCTCCTTTCTAGTGAACTGGGAAAGGTGTTTTGGGGAATAGGACACCTTTTCTAGCCATGAATCTGCTGCTTCATTGAGCCAAGTCCAACACTGGAATTATCTTTCACAGGTGAGATCCTAAAATCTGATCCCTTTTCTTGGCCCATCCCAAAGTCATTTATGTTTCCATGGAGTGGGGTCCCAGCCCGTTCCCTCAGAGCTGTGACTGCCCTTCCCAGGGCTGATATGGATTTGAATCCCTACAATTGCTGGAGCCTCGTTACAATTCAGCAGGGAGAGGCTATTCTGCAGGGAATAAATCTCCATCCCCCTGGATGGTGAGTGACCATAAATACAACTATTCCTTGCCATGGAAACAGATAGCTCTCGACAGAGGGAAAACCTTGCCAAGGATTTATAGGGCTGCTGAGCTCCAGGAGGCTCCACAGGGTGTGGAAGCGGCAGGATGGGGAACAAGGACACAGGGAATTCTGAACTGCTGGCCAGGCAGCACTGCACCGTGCCTGACCTGTCCCCAGGATCAAAGAGAGAATCTGCAAAGGGCTGGGATCATCCTCAGAATGCAGAGGGAATGTGCAAAGAGCTGGGAATTGAGTCCAGGCTCACTTGAGCCTGAAACTTGTGCTTCTCCATTTCTGCTCCCTGCCTCCCTTTATCCACACAGCCTCAGAGTATAAGTGCCAGAAAATGGTAAAGAAGGGCACAAAATGAGAGGAAAACAGAAAAGCCCTCAGGAAGAGGTGACAGACCCCAGGTGTCAGCACCTGCCAGCCCTGTGTTCCTGAGCTCAGCACAGGCGCTGACAAGGAGGGCTCTGCTCAAACTCCCTGCGAGGAAACCCTGCCCGGAGAGCTCTACAGGCAAAAATTCCCAGGCTAAGCCCATTCTGCCCCTCCTTACCTCGGGGATGTGGTGGCTGAGGCAGAAGAGCCGCTGGCAGTGGTGGCAAAGCTGGCCCAGGGTAGTGACAGAGGCCTTGCAGCGGGGGAAGCCACAGGTCCTGTCAGCTTCGATGGCAGCGGAGATCAGAGCATCGAAATCCTCTTCAGCCCCACTCCCGATCACTGGTTTTCCTGGGAAAGGTGAGCACACACCTGGATTGGGGCCTGGGAATAAACCCACCCTCCTGCAGCCACAGGGCAGCCTCTGCCTTTACATCCTTCAGAGTGGGCCAGGTACTCTCCTTAGCTCCTCTCCCTACTCATGTGATTCCTGAGACTCTCTCCTGGGAAAGGGTCCCCAGTGTTTTCCTTCTGACTTAAGGAATGTGCCTCCAGGTATCCAAACCCCTCCACCTGGATGCTGCAGCCAGTTCCCACCTCCCTGCAGCTTTCCAAGAGCCATGTGCTCCATCCCCAAACCCAAGATTTGGAGCAAAATTGGGATTACGATCCAAGCAAGTAAGAGCATTAATTGTGCTGGTTAAAAAAAGCTTGACCCACCTTTGGCTTCCCTCTTGTCCTTCTTCCTGCTGCCACAGCTGGGCTCCTGCACCTTCCTCGCCGCCTCCTCCCGCCTGGCTCTCTCCCTCTGGACTCTCTCCAGGTGCAGGGCTTTCAGGTCTACTTTCCCCGAGCCCTTGCTGTTTTCTCCTGGCTCTGCAGGGTCAGGGCTGTTCCCGCTGGGATGCTGGGGCTTGGGAAGGGGCTCTGCAGGGTCAGGGCTCTTTCCACTGGGATGCTGGGGCTCTGGAAGGGGCTCAGAGGGCAGCAGGTGCTGCTTGGGCAGTCTCTTGCAGACACTGATGTACCTGTCCCGGCCCTCC
The DNA here is from genome assembly GCA_008694505.1 of Cyanoderma ruficeps. Classification (NCBI taxonomy): domain Eukaryota; kingdom Metazoa; phylum Chordata; class Aves; order Passeriformes; family Timaliidae; genus Cyanoderma; species Cyanoderma ruficeps. The sequence continues at coordinate 993,713 of VZDJ01000246.1, forward strand.
CCGGAGCTCAGGTGCTGCAGCCCCAACTCCTCCGCCAGCACGTGGACCAGCATCCGCTCGTGGGAATTCAGGGACGCTGGGAAATCCAGCTGCGCCTCACTGCTCGCCAGGAAGTCCATCAGCATGGCCCTGAACCTGCTGCCACCCTCCTTTGACCCTGTGCCATCTCTCCCAGCTCCAGCAGCACTCGGGGAGCTCCGTGCTCCCGGTTTCTGGCTCCCTGCTCCAGCCGGCACCCCCTTGATCTTCCCAGCCGGAGGCGGCCGCGCTTTGGAGCCCGGGGGTTTGGGGCCCTGCTGGCGGCGCTGGGCACAGCCCTCCCCGGGGTAGTTCTGGGGCACGAGGTCATCCAGGTACTCGAAGGCGGAGCGCACGAGGCCGTGCCGGGACAGGTGGTCCAGGAGGCGGCGCAGGAAGGGGCGGCTGCCCACGGTGTGGCTGTCACACACCACGGCCACATGGCGCCGAGCCCGCGTCACCGCCACGTTGATCCGCCGCTCCTCGGCCAGGAAACCTACCTCACCTGGGAAGACAGGAGGGAAGGGATGCCAGAGGGGACAGGGCTGCCTCCGAGTAGGGGTTTGGTCCAAGTGATCCAAGGATTTCTTGGCTGGAGGGTGAGGGTTGGAATTTATGGGCGCTGGTCCCTGCTCACACCTGTTCCTCTTTCTACCTGTGCTCCACAGGCTCCACACTGAGCTCCTGGGCTTGGGAAGAGGATGGAAGGCACATGGAAAGGGGAAATATCTCCCTGCCTCCCCACAACACAAGCTCAGCTTGGAGCTGGGAGCAAACGCAAGATGAAGCAGCGTGGAAAAGGCTCACCTTGCCACAGAGGAGGGACTGCAGGTAAAGAACTCCCCCCTGTCCTACAGAGCTCCCCCATGCTCCCAAATTCTCTGAGGGTGTGTAGGAACAGCCATTTGGGAACTCGGGGAGGCTTTGCTCTGCTCACAGACAACAGCGAGAGCCGTCAGTGCTGGGATGACTCAGGCAGGATCAGCCAGCGAGAGCGGAGCGTGGGTGGCTGCCGAGCTCCAGGGAACAGCGAGGAGGCCAGTCGGGAAGAGATTAATGCCTCTGCCGGAGCATTGCCCAGCCTGGCTCCGCCTCAGCAGCCTCACTGGGGCTGCCTTTGAGGGGCAGGGTGAGGGGGAGCCCCTCTCCCTGCTCTGCAGCTCCGAGAACAATTCCCAGTTTCTCTGATGAGGTTTAACCCAGCTGCAGGGGCAAATCCAACTCCTTTGAATCCTGCAATGGTTTGGGTTGGGAAGAACCTTAAGGCCCATCCAGTCACACTCCCTTCCAGCGATACCTTCCATTATCCCAGGTTGCTCCAAGCCCCATCTAACCTGGCCTTGGACACTTCCAGGGATGGGCCAGCTACAGCTTCTCTGGGCAACCTCTGCCAGGGCCTCCTCACCCTCACAGGGAAAAATTTCCTCTTAAAAGAAGGAGGTTTCCTGCTGGATCACGAATGGCTGCAGAGGGACAGGTCAAGGAGAAGCCTCCCTGTGCCCCCAGGAAAACAATTTCTGCCCCACACCTGAGCTTTGGCCTCTCCCTGTGCAGGAGAAGGGGCTGTGGGGCACTCACCCTCCCAGGGCCACCAGCTCCCACCAGCACAGGGGTGAGTCACTCCTGGATCAGGACTATTCTTAGTGCTGTCCCCACCTCCATTCTCCCCACAAGGCTCCTCTGGGCTTGGAAAAAGCGGCACCTCCTCCTTCCACGCAATTTTTTCCCCTTCCAGCCCTCAACACTCAGCATTTCACCTCCAACAGCACAAGTAGGGCCGCAGGGCTGTGGGTTTGGAAAGGGAAATGATCCCAGCATGGAACAGAGGTGATCACAGAGCGATCCTGCTCAGCTAGTTCCACAAAAACCTTTCAGCTCCCTGCACAGGAGCCTTGTGCCCCCAGGGCAGCAGCTTTTTTCCAGCTATTAACTTTCACTGCAGCTGCTGATAGCAAAGAACTTGATTTTCTGCTCTAGATTTTGCTCCCAAAAGCAGCATTTTCTGAGCATGGCTTGGGATGCCAGCTCCCGCTCGCTTTCTGCAGGGAAGTCACCTAAAATGGGCTCAAAACCCAAGAAATTATCCCCCAACTTCCCTAAATGTGGGGCTAATGGGATGTGACATTCTTAGGGCCCTGGCTTAAATAATTTCTGAGGCCTCAAGGGCCAGGAAACCTTCAAACTGAGCAGTCCTGGACCTGCTGTACCACGGGAGCCTCCTCTGCAGCCCTGCCAGCACATACATTCATTAATTAAACAAAAAAGGCTGGAAAGGGAGGGTTTGCCAGTAAATCCATCCAGAGCCAAGTGTTAGAGCACTGCAATTAAACCACAGCACTTGGCTACACGACTTCCTCCCCATTCCCCGGGGAGCAACGCTCCAGCAGTGACATCTTACCTTTCCTGTTGGATCTGACAAAGGACAGGATCACCGCCTCCTTCTCCCTTCCTTGGAAACCATCCACTGATTTAATTTCTAGCTCGGGGTGGCTGTGGCAAAGGTGCTGTCGGAGCATGTCCACCTGAGAAACAGGCCAAGGGTAGCTTTTAAAGGAAATACATGGGTGAAAAGGATTAAAATGGCACAGTTTTGGGGGAAATCCCTCCCTCCCAAACCCACAAGGATGAGCACTGGCATCTCCTGAGGCTGTGAGTGGAACATCTCACTAACAGCTCTTCCCTCCATGGCTTCAAGCTGCTCAAAGCTGCAGGAGCTGGTCCCAAATGCTGGTTAAATTTGGCTCTGCAGGTCTCTGGCATCTTGTGGTGCTCCGTGTGCAGGGACAGGGAGGATGCCAGGAGAGAGACAGCTCACCTGGAGGTTGTAGGGGGCCACCACAGCAATGTCCTTGGCCTTCACACCAGCGTCCACCAAGGCTTGGACGTGCATCCCCACCAGCTGGACCTCCCCTGGGACAGGAACAGAGTGTGACAGGGGACAGAAGCCAGAGGAATGTGCCCACCACCCCCAAAACAGCAGGAAAGACTGCCATGGACTGGTTATCCAAAATGGTGCCTGGTTCAGGGGGATCTAAGGGGAAGAATTAAATCCTGTATGAATTATTTCATGGTTTACTGGCTGAGCTTCTGCTTTGCGGCAAAACACAGCGATAAACATCAAGACTGCAGTGAGCTGTGCCAAAAGGCTGCCTCCCAAATTTGGGGAGATGTGCTTCTAATCCCCTGCTCCAAATCCCTGAGTTCTCTCAGACCAACCTTTTTGGCTCTCTGTGGGGGAACAAGAGCCTGTTATATTCAGCAGGGCCCTGGGAATGGTGCATGGAAACATGAGGCACTCAAATGATGGTGGGGGTCAAACAGAAGGCAAAAGATATTTAAACTGGTAAAAACTGCCCTTGTACCTTCCAGCTTGACTTTGCATTCAAGCTCCATAATGAAAACTATTTTTTTCAGGTGAAAAGCGGCAGAACTCGGTGTCCTAGGAAAATCCATGGTGAAGAACCAGACAGGATTTCATGGAAGGAGCAGAGGACTGGGAGGTAATTCTGAGCTTTATCCATAGACTTCCCGTAACAGGCCCGTGCTCTGCCTGCTGCTATTTGCCCTTCCTTGGTGTAAAGCACCTGCCACAGGCATTCTCCACCCTGTCCCAGTCCTCAGCATGGAGAAATGTCCCTGCAAGGGGACACAGCAGCTGGAGAGGCCACACACAAGCTGGACACTGTCAGCAGAGCTCCAACAAGCTTGGAGTCCCTGGAGGTTGAGGATTTATGGAGAGAATGATCTCTCAGCTAAGCAAGGCTCTCTGGGACCCCAGCTTCCCCAGGGAGACATCTCTGGGACGTGGCCAAGCCTGTGGTGGGCTGAGCAGCTCAGTCCATGCATTCTGGCCAATGGTACCTGGATTCCCTTTGGACTGTTCATCCTCCACTTCCAGCTCAAACAGGCCACAGCCAGCGGTGTCTATGAGCAACAAGGGAATGCTGGTCTCTTCCGTGGAGGAGATGCCTGGCAGGTCCCTGCACAAGGTATTTGGGAAAGGGCCAGTTACCAATGCTGATGTTACAGCAATATCCACACCAGCTGTGGCTGCCCCATCCCTGGAAGAGCCAGGCTGGATGGGATCTGGAGCAATCTGGTCTAGTGGAAGGTGCCCCTGCCCGTGGCATGGGACTGCGTGGGCTTCCAAGCCAAGCCATTCTGGGATTCCACAATTACCACAGCAAAGGAGGACACAGAAGACAACTCTGCATTGCTTCTGGTTACAGAGCAAAAAGGACAAAGCCCCCCAGTAAATGTCTCCTCGATGAAACAACGGCAACACTGCCCCAGTCACAGGAGGAGCAGAAAACTCCACAGGGAAAGGACAAACCAGGATGAAAAGGCCATTTCAGCCCCTGTAACAACGGAGAGCAAGTGACCCACCTGAGCAGGTGCTGTGCCACGGAGGGGTGTGCGCTGAGCCGGCCACCGTAGAGCTCCGAGGACGCCCATTCCATGATGTCCCGGTGCATGCGGTACTGCACCGTCAGCATCCGCACCGCCCGCTCCCCGTAGTGCCCCGCCAGCCGCTCCATCAGGCTCAGGGACAGCCCCTCGGCCGCTGCCCTGCACGGAGAGGCACCTCAGAGTGGGAGTGTCCATCCCCCAGGGCGGGGGACCAGGTCTTCCCAACACACCTGGTGTCCGTCTGTGCCACTGGGAATGGTCTGGGTGCAACAGCACTCCAGCCCTGCTCAGCCCCCCCGTGCTGTCTGTCAGACCCTCAGGGACAGACTCGTGCTGTGAGATCACAGGAGCTTGGACACGGATCTTGCCCCTGTAATTTAAGCAATGCCAACGGGATGGCCTGTGGAGTCACCACCTCTGGAGGTGCTCAAGGAACAACGGGATGTGGAACTCAGTGCTCTGGTCTGGCTGACAAGGTGGGAATCGGTCACAGGGTGGACTCAGTGGTTCTTGGAGGTCCTTCCCAGCCTCAGTAATTCTGATCCATCAGTGTAAGGCTACCCTGATGTTACTGCAAGCTCAGCCACAGACAGCATCAGCATTACCCACTGCATTAGGATCAGAGCTCCACCCCAAATTTTGGAATGCCTGCTGCTCACACAGCCAGCCCTTGCTGGTTTCACCAAGACCCTTGCTGCTCCAGCATTTCCATCCTCCCCTGGCCACTCACCCTGGACTAACGTACGGATGCACCGCACGCTTTACTTTTTCACCCATTAAATCCCCATCACATCCAGCAGTACCCCTTGTTCATATATGTGGCACAAATGAATCTAATTCCTACTGAATTCAGCCTTTCAGGAGCCTGTTTGCTTTCTCCTGGCCTGGAGGGTTTGTTGGGAGGAAGAAGGATGGAAGTCGTTGCGCTCGGATTTTGTGAGCGTACGGAGATTTTTCATACTGGGGCTGACACTGAGGGGTGCTGGCGGCTGCCAGACACAGTGAAGCAGCATGAAGATGAGGGAATGATGACAGGGAACAGCTCAGGAAAATGCTTTCCATCAAGCTCCTGGGCACAGCACGCATGCAATCCCTGCCGGGGGAATTCCAGCACTACACGGCCCCACAGCGAGCGGATTGTTGTGCCACCAGCCAGCCCTGCCACGGTCACCACAGGCACTTGGGAAATGTGACGAGAGACTGCCAAGTCATTAAACCTGCAGAAGGGACAATTAAGGACAAATCTTTCCAAGAAGCCAGGCTTCATTAGCTCTCCTCCTCGCTGAATCATAAGATGCAGCACACAGGCAAAAAACAGGGAATAACCTCTGGATGGACAGGGCTGCAGGATGTGGGAGGCAGCAGTTTCCAGAGGTGGGCTGGGGTAGATGGGATGAGGGGACATAGCAAGACGTGGGGTTGGGGGATGCATTCCAGTTATCAGGAATTAACTTGATTCTCCCAGCTCTGCTCTGCCCACAGAGTCTGGATCTCCTGGACAGGAAGGAAATTTAGCAGGGAGAGCTGTTGGCACTCAGGTGCAAGCACATGCCTGAAATAGCCATTAAACCTCACAGCAAGCCTCAGGAATGATGCTCTTCCCTACCCTTCCAGCACCATTCCCACCGCAGGGATCCGCAGGAGGTTATATGCTGAATTAATAATGAGGAATTAATCTGCTCGGGAATATTTCACCTGTTAATAATTTTCTGTTATTTTACCACTCAATTAATTCCTATAGTGGTTGATTTCCCTGCCAATGAAATCCTGAGTGCCCTGGGCAGATGTTTTTTACCTAATGATTGCATTAGAGAAATAAGATTGGGATAAGACAGAACTATGCATGGGATGCTTGGGAATATCTACTTCAAAGTACCTAAAGTACAGCTGGGGAAGGCAGAATTCCCAAACCCAGCCCACAGCAAACAGGATTTGTTGCTAACATGGTTTCACCTTGTTTTGCCTGCAGGAAATGCTGTGCTTGGCCAGCCTGCCCTGTACGTGTTCAGAATGATCAGTACTAGGAGAAAAACAGGAATTGTTTCCCATGGAAGGCTGGGGCTGTGTCCTCAGTCAAGGCATATTTTTTCTTATTCATCCCTGAGACAGGAGAAGCTGGTGTGACTGATCCTTGCAGCACACACTGGATTTGGCTGGAGAAGGAGGTCACTGTGTTTCCTGCCTCAGGAACTCCACGTTAATGGAGTTAATTCATGGATGTGCACTGGGACATTCCAGTTGTGGAAGCTACCAGAGAAACCCGAGGCCTGGCACTTCAGTGACAAAGTGAAAGGAAGTCCATTCAGACCTGCCATGGGCACCAGCACATGGATTTGGGATGGTGCAGACATCCAGACTGACCGCTGACAAACAAGATGGCAAAACATCCCTGTGTTTGTCCAGGAAACAGGTGGAGAGCAAGAGGTTTGGTAAGCACCTGCCGGTATCCAAGGGGACTAAAACCAAATTAATACATCAGAGCCCTGACGTGGAGACGGATTCTTTGGGAAAAGGATGGAATGAGGACTCCAACAAGGCAAACAAATGTTCCTGTCAGACTGCAGGAAGTGCCCTGGCATGGAGATGCCCACAGGGACAAGGACAAAATGGAGGAGGAACACCTCCAAGATGGAAGCTGCTGCCTGTGAGGCTTGGCTGGAACTGCCAAGAAGGAATCAGAGGGGGCTGGAATTTACCAGCATGGACTGGAAGGTGTGTGTGGGGATGGCCTCTGCATCCTGGGACAGTTCCAGGTGTCTCAGAAAGCAGGGAAGAGGAGCAGCCTTCACACCCTCCATCAAACATTCCCTAGGCCTCACAGGGTCACTGCTGATAGAAGCAGGTAAATGCTGATTCCATGGAGGAAAAAGCAGGTAACAGGAAGGTGGATAGAGTCCCACAGCATTCCTGCTTGGACAGAGGCTTCCTGTCTCATCAAGGCTGACTTCCTCTGCTGTAGTAACAGCCAAGCCTCCTGCCAGCCTGGATTGATCCCAGATAACTTCAGACCCCTCCCTGTGGCCACAAAAATAGGAGCCCACCCACTCCAGGCTCGCTGTCATCAATGGAGAAGGGGAAGGTGGGTGGAAGGGTTGGAGTCCTCCGCATGAATCATCCCTGGAAATAGCTCCTTGCTTCCTCTGAACCACAGAGGAGGTGGCAGGTGGTTTAGGGCCTTCGTGGGATCTCTGGAAATACCCACGGAAAGAGGTGGAAGGGATCTGCCTCTGCACTGCCTCCCGGGGCTGCAGGGAAGGTGGAAAGCCCAAAACGGGGCTCTCCAGCATCCTATTTATTTGCATCACGGTTGTTCAGGCTGGAAAACATCTGTAAGATCATGGAGCCTGACGTTGCCCAGTGCTGCTGAAGCCACCAAGTCAAAAGCTGATGGAGAGAAAAGCAAAACTCCTCAAGCAGGAGCAGGAGGAGATCCAGGAGCTCTGCAGGATGTGAGGAGCTTTTTGCTGCCAGCTCCAGCCAAGGCTCCTGGCAGCAGCCACCGTGACAGAGCAGAAAAAAGCAGCTGCTATAATGTTTCTGGAGTGAAGAAAAGCTGCTTTTGTCTCAAAAGAGGGAGCCAAAAGTGACACCAGCTGAGCGTCAGCGCCGTTCTAGAGTAAAAGAGCTGGGATTTTTACTGTGTTTTGCCCTTAATCTGACAGTCTGGGGAAAAAAACAGGCTGAGGCTACTGAGGTGGATCCAGCTGTATGGGCACTACAGAGCTATGGAGCATTATGGAGCTATCATGCAGTTTTTCTGGAGGAGAAGAGGAACTTTATGCACCACTTACAGAAAATAATGATAACCCTGAAATTAGAAGAACCGAATGGCAAATTTCTTCTTACTACCAACAAGATACTACTCCAAAAAAGTGCCTTGCTTGGAAAATCCAGGCACGGAGAGCAGGCCTGCAAATTCACAGGGAATAAAGAACAGGACACCAAGAGTGGAGGGCTCTAGAGAGGCTTTTGGAGCTCACGAGCCTGGACACTTCCAGGCAGTTGAGCATGTGTTTATCACCTGCCAAGATCTGCAGAACAGCAAGATTTTGGGCATCTGAAAGAGGTAAAATGAGAGGATGCTGCAGCCCCTGAATGTTGTTCTCACTATCTCTCAGCCATGTGCTGGGAGCTGCTGCCTGCCTTGGATTTTTCATTTCCTGTGTTCAAAATCCAAGTGAGATGGCAGATACGTGTCTTGTTCATTATTTTCTGGAAGCAGGAGAGGATGTTTATGAAGTCAGCCCTATTTCTCTGCTTCTGTGGTTCAGTAATTCCAGATCTGGAGCTGCCTAAACCAGATAAACATGAGCACATTTATGTTTTAAATTACTCAGATTTCTCAGTAGTCTTTGCAGCATCCCCGTGGAAGCACAGGCAATTTGCACTATCCACAGATCTTTTCCACAAACTAACTGTTCTTATTATCCATGTTGTAGGGACTGTGAGGTTTTATAATCCCTGAGGTGTGTGATAATGCAGCATCTCACTGGGCCAATTCACATATTAATACATTAAATAAATAAATGTGGGAACCACAGAAGCAGATTTAAAGGAAAGACTTGGATTAGCCCGAGGATGAGCCCAAATGCATTCCACAGAGCCTGCAGGCAGCACAAATCTCCACCATGAAATGTCTCCAATTGCAAGGATTCGAAAACTGCACAAGGAACAGGAGGATCCAGGATTTTTACCTGTGAGAGATGATGGTGGGGGGCAGTTGCTTGTGATCCCCAGCCAGAATGCACTTGGGAGCCTTCAGCAGAGGGATCCAGCAGCTGGCTTCCAGAGCCTGGGCACACTCATCAATCACCGCCAGGTCAAAGTGAGTTTCAGGCAGCAGCTTCAGAGGGCCGTCAGAGGAAGCACCTGGTGGAAGGAGAAGGTTCCCAAGTGAGCAGGGAAGCAAGGAAGAGCGAGGAATCTGCTCTGGAAACAAACCTCACAAGCTGTAATAGTGATTGAGGGAAGTGAAATGATGTTTCTTTGCAGAGATTTAGGAATTCGGCCCTGCCAAACACGTATCCATTGATATGTGTAAGTCAGGATTGTTTTTGCCAGTTCCTATTTGTCCTTTTTTTTTCACTGGCATCTGGGCCCAGAAGCTTCCAAGTATCTTTGGGAACAGCAGTGAAGCCCAGATGCCAAAGAGAACAATATGCTCCAGGGCTTCATCTGGAGCAGAGCAAGGAACACCCACCTTCCTGCTGCCCCCCAGTGCCAACAAAACTCCTCATTCCCAGCTGAGGGACTGACTGGGGATCCACCTGTCTGGTAACTGAGGGACACCCTGAGAAGGGGAGATGGGCTGAGACCCCTATGCCTCTGCTCCTCCTCTTGGCACTTGGAAGAGGGAAAGGGGATTGGAACCAGACAGCCACAGCAAGAGCTGATTTTTAATATTAGAAATCCATTTGTAACATTTGTTTCCCTACAGACATCCTGCTCTAAACCAGACCTACTGATACTGATCCATACATTGATCAGAAATCTGAATTCCAGGGGAATCCAAATCTCCCTGCAGCTCATGAAGAAGGATGCAAAAGGAACAAGGCAGGGTGAAGAACCCAGTCTCCCAGCCCCAGGGTTTTTATTCACAGAATTTTTTTTTCCAAAGCTCCTGTGCTATTGCAGCTCTGAGAGAGGCATTTGGCTTTGTCACTGTAAATCCTGCGGCCTCTACAGCTCTGCATCACTTCAGACATTCCAGTTTGCCATCAAAGACACTGTTTTCCTTCCAAAACTGTTTTTCCAGCCTGTATGAATCTGCTCTGGTGAGTTGTACAGTCACAACTCGATTTTTGCCACTTGCACAGACCCCCAGTTGGCTGGGAAGCTTCAGTTCCAGGGAGAATCACAGCTGATCAACAAAAATACCAGTTTTACTGGGAGAAGGAACTCTCTCCCTTTCTTTCAGGCAAGTAAAAAGAAGCAAGAGGCCAACTCCCAGGGACTAAGACACAGAAGGATTTATCTTTCTACTAAACTTCATTCCAGTAACTTGCTTTTTTATGACCTAAAATGATTTATGTTTCCTTTCAACAAATGACCCTTGAGCAACCAGATCTGAAGACTGTAAGTGGCCCCTGGAGTATGAAAAACCTGAGCCAGTAAAACCCTTCACCGTGTGCCAAACTTTCCCAACCTGCAGCTGCAGATGCCTGATGGACACCTGGAACTGCTGCCTAAAATCCCGTGTCACATCATTTGGGTGAGTGCAGAACCAGCCATGTGCAGCCTGGGAGCAGGCTCTGGAAACACGTGCCGGATTCCGTCAGTCCTGGAAAGAGTCCAGGCAGGGAAGCAATCCCATGTGATTTATGCCATCGGGAGCAGACACCTCCAGCAGCACTTGTTTACTCACTGCACTCCCATCTCCTACTCAGAGCTAACAGGGGCCCTTCCAGATCCATATTCTGTGCTCAACAACATCTTGTGCCACAGTGGAAGCTGGGAGAATCCCACTGGGAAGGGGGTTGGGAGACTTTGCTGAGCTCCCAGGAGCTCGGAGCAAGTGTCCCAGCTATCCCAGCTGCCTTGCAAAGCACATGGTTTACCTGGCAAAGGGAGGGAAAACACGGAGCAGGAGGATCTCCCACCTGTGTTGGTGGCAAGGACAACGCTGGCCTGGCTGAGGGCTGCAGCCATGGCAGCCTCTTCTCGCTCCTTCAGCTCCTTCCTCAGGGTCTTAATCTCTCCCAGAAAATGGCTTCGCTCTCCCTTGTCTTGGGCCTTTTTGGTTTTTGCCTAGAAAAGAGAAAACTTGGGATAGAGTCAACTCCTGCTACTCAGTTCTGGCTGTGTCTATGACCAGCCAAAGCATCTGGGCATGGAACAGGGAGGAATATCTGGGAAGAGGGGGGTCTTGTTCCTCTGCTGGGGGAGGGACTGGGATTTCCTATCTTGTTCTGAGAAAGCAGAGCCTTTCTGGAAGCAGGAGGGCTCCCCAAGCCCCAGCAGCAGCTCTGCCACCTCCAACTGGCCTCTCTGAGCTGCTGGAAAGGATCCAGAGCAGCATCCGGACAGGACCAGAGCTCTTTTTAGCAGGTGTTAAATGTATCTACCAGCCCAACCCATCAGCACCGGGCACCAGCACTGCCAGAGCAGCTGCCATGGGACCACAGCTCAGCTATAGCTCACTGAGCAATCCCAGATGGACACTGGGGTTATTTCCCTGGAGGTAAGGCTGATGACTTGGGAAGGATGAAAAGACTGCAGACAGAAGCTCTCAGATGCAGCCAAAATAGTAAGATCTGCCAGTTCCTAGAGTCATGCCATGGATGGATGGATTTTCCAGGGTCTAACATGGACCAGCCCAGCCCCGTTTTGGCTGAACTCATAGGTATTTAAAACTGTGACACCTCCATGTGTCTGTCAGCTGTGGTCGAAATGGGCTCCATAACTCCAGGGGTGGGATCACAGGCCCTGAGGATGTGGTCAGTCTGGATGTCACCCATTCCTAGTTAGGAATTAGGAATATCAGCTCTGATCATCCCCACCTGCCTCATATGGGCTCCCTCATCCACTCTCTGGTCTGGGAGTCTATTTAAGGGCAGCTCATGGAATGAGTCTGGTTTCTTTCCTGGATTCCTTGCTTCATCCTCCTGGACTGTTCCCTGATCCTGCTCAGCATCCCTGGAGCTAGACTGGCCCTGGACCTGCACTGCATTTCTTTCTGAGGTACTGTGGAGCTGAAACCTTGCTGGGGCAAGGAGTATCCAGAAGCTGAGGTCCTGGGAATCTCGAAGCCGGGTGAGGGAAGGAGGCAGAAAGGGGTAGGAAATACCTCAAGAGGACACAGGTTTTCATTTCTGTTACTGCTCCTTCTGTGGGCTGGGGTGAAGGGAAGGAGAGAGAAGAGTCAAAATGTGGAGCTGCAAAGGGAAAAATTGTTCCAGGAACAGAAGGGAATGTGGCAGTGGAGAAACAGAGATAGGAGGAAGAAAAGATGGGTCAGAACCTTGGAGATGAGGTCTCTGCAGCCAAGGGCAACTCGTGTGACACACTCCTCACAAGGAGATGAAAGGGAAAATACATCACCAGTGAAAAAGATGGAAAATAAATTAAGAAGTAAAAAAAAAAAAGGCTTTTGGATAGTGCTGTCATCAGAAAAGGAAAGGAGAAGAACCTAATTAACATCAAATCCTCACCCCAAGTACCAGAGCTATGTAGCAAGAGAATGTTAGGAAAATTAGGGTGAGAAAGAAGAAATTAAGGATGCGTTTTTAAATGTGCTCTGCTTTCTACTTGAGGTGGCTGAGAGTGGGAGGAGTATCAGGACAGGCAGACAGCTTGTTCGGAAGTGAATTAATGATGGGAATGTTTCTCTGGTAAAAAGGAGAGCACAGATCAGGTCAGACAGGTGATGTGAGGGGCAGCAGCTCCTCACACAGCAGCAGAGACTGGAATTTTCCCACTTCCATAAGGGATTCAGGCAGGAGGAGTTCTGTCCTCCAGCACATGAAGATCAAAGAATCCCCAAATGGTTCGGGTTAGAAGGGACCTTATGGATCATCTCATTCCACTCCCTGGCACAGGCAGAGACACCTTCTACTAGCCCAGGTTGCTCCAAGCCCCACCCAGCCTGGCCTTGGACACTTCCAGGGACAGGGCAGCCACAGCTTCTCTGGGACATCCACTCCAGGGCCTTCCCACTCTCACAGGGAAGAATTTCTCCCTTAATATCTGACCTTCTACTGGGATCGATTACCCCAGGCCGCGCACATCCCCACCCCCACGGGATGCCCTGCAGGGCCACGCACCCAGGCCTGGTCCATGTCCCTCCTGATGTCAGCCACGATGTGGGCGTTGTCCCCTCGGGCCAGCACTGCGTCCAGGGAGTGCTGCTGGATGGGCTGGAGCAGGCGGGCTGGGTGTCCCAGCCGCAGCAGCCGGGCCCTGCCGCCGGCCAGCCGCTCCACCAGGTTATCCACGGCCACGTTGGACGGGGCACAGCACAGCACCTGCCGGGGCACAGACATGGCCTTGGCACCTCTGAGGGCACCCAAAGGCTGCAGCAGAGGTGCCCAAGCAGCAAGAAGCAGAGAGAGGGATACTGGCGTGCTTCCATTGGGAACAAACCCCTGGTATCAGCACAGGTAATTCCCTCCTTGCTTTGCAGCACTTCTGTGAACTTTGGTGTTCACCTCCCCAGTGAACCTGAGCTCTGTCAGCACCTCCTTGGAGCTGCTGGGGAAGTCCCCAGTCCCTGCAAGCCAAGCCAGGCTCTGGATTAGCACAGATCCAACGGGAGCTGCTCCAGCTGCCACAAAGCCCAGGAGTGTGCAAAATAATCATAGAAACCTGGAATGGTCTGGGTGGGACCTTAAAGCCCATCCAGGCCCCCCTCCCTCCCCACCATGGGCAGGGACATCTTCCAATACCCCAGGTTCCTCCATCCAACCTGGCTTTGGACACTTCCAGGGATGGGGCAGCCACAGCTTCTCTGGGCAACCTGTGCCAAAGCCCCACCATGCTCACAGGGAAGGATTTCTTCCCAATATCCAACCTAAATTTCCCCTCTTCCCATTTGAAGCTATTTCCCCTTGCGGTATCACCCCAGTTCCTGACTAAGAATCCCCGCAAAGCTTCCCTATAGGCCCCTCCCATGAGTGGAAGGCTGCTCTGAGGTCTCCCCACAAGGCGAGGTGGTCACTGGTGGCCACCTGAGGTGGTCCCTGTCCCTGTCACCACAGCCCTGGCACCAAGTCTCACCTTCAGGCCCTGCTGCACAGCCTGCAGGATGACCTCCACCAGGGTCGTGGTTTTCCCTGTGCCGGGAGGCCCGTGGATGATGGCGAGTTCCCTCTGGGCCAGGGAGAAGGACACAGCTTCCCTCTGAGACTCATCCAGGGAGGCATTGAAGAACTCCAGAGGCTCTGGGGAGACAACAGGAGAGTCACTGGGACATCAGCCCCAACTGGGAAGGGGCTGAGAAGCACAAATCCAGAAATACACGGAGTTCTGTGCAGCCAGTCCAAATCCATTAGATAATGAGGAGAACCTTGGGAGGGAAGCAGTGAGGGGGCTGGAAGACCCCAGAAGGTAAAAATAAGCTTTTTATGCTTCCAAAACAAACAGGCTCCCTCCCCATCCTGCATCCATGCTTCCCCATCCCCTCCTCAGCCCTGATACTTGGCCTTAAGCCAGTCAGTGGAGGAAATCCCAGAATTTAAGAGACATTTAGCTGCTCCAGCATCAACCAGGTAGGTTTTCCTGGCTCTGGAGGGAGCTCTGGATTTGTTTTGCAGGAGAACCAGCATCTTTAGTGAAATCTTCAATGAAAACTGGGGATGAAGTAGCAGATCTGACAAACAAATCCCTGCCAGTGAACAAACCCAGAGCAGCACCAGTGAAAAAGCAGAAAAACCTACAGAGTCTGCGAGCAGAACAGAGCAGCCCTGTGGTGGTCAGCTAAGACTGGGAATGAAGGCAGTAAAAGGTACAAAAAGCAATTTAAATGATAAAAGTAAAATTAGTTTCTGCTTTAAAAAGGGAGAAAAAAAGAGAAAAGAACATGCAAATCACATTAGAAGAGAATTGGTTTCACTGTGGAGACTGAATTCTCAAAAGCTGCTTTTTAACCTCCTAGATTTATCTCATTTAGGCCCAAATTTATTCTCATCCCCCCCCCCCCTAATCCTAATGCTAATCTCCTTGTTCATTATGGGAGTTAATTACAGCAGGGATGATGACTCATTACACCGAGGTTTCCTGAAAATAACGTTCCCACAAAAGCTTACATAAGACATGTCTCTGGGCATCCTTCCCTGCTGGGCATCATGTGGTTCATCCCTCCCTTTGCATTAAGGGCTGGATTAAAAACATGGAAGTTTCTTCTGGTTTTAAGCAGGTGATCCTGTGTGTGGCCTGTGGCTTTTGAAGCAGCACCACTAAATGAGCTTAAACAAAAGATATTCATTGAGAAAGTGAAGAGAGAAATGGGGCTAAAGGTGCTCTTTGCTGTCACTCTGCCTCTTGGTTTATATGTAAATTTTGGGTGAGTGTGTTAATGACTAACACGAGACCAGGAAGCATCCCATGGGCTGGGAAAAAAGCAAGAATAGCTTCCAACCTGAGAGGCTTTTCCCACAGTGAGGAACAGCCGGGATGTGGGAGTCATTGATGCTTCCTTGCTCAAGGATGAGCTCAGGAATTTCTCCAGGCCTGTGCCCACCCTCATCCCTCCTAACCACATGCTGCCAGGAGCTGCTGTGTGGGAAGGCTGGGAATGTGCCTCTCCTGGGCTGGCCACAGTGGTGGGGAGGAGGGAACAGCCTCTTATGGGATGCTGTGGCTCCTCCAAACCCTTCTCCCTGCAGCAGCTGGGCTCCAGGTATCCTCACCTGAAGAGATCCCTGGAATGTGTCTTGCTGGTGGCCAGGTAATTGTGCCCTGATGCACAACTCCACTTATTAGTGTTAGAAACCGAATCACCTTGGCCAGGGCGGTGCCCCAACATTCCCAGGAACTGAGATGCTTTTCTGCACAGTTCCAGCAGCTCTGGTAAGGCAGTGGGTTGGGGGGCTGATCCCAAGCCCAGGAAAGGGGTCTTTGCACCAAAACTGGATGGGAACAGCCCTTCCTGGGAGGAGGAGCCCAAGTTTTCCAGACCTGGAAGCCCTTTCCAAGGTATATTTTTGACCAAGAGCAATCCAGACCCACCTGCAGCTCCTCCTTGGTACAACCTCACTGCAGCCAACGCTGCTGGACAAAACCCAGGTGGGAACTTCAGCCTGGATCAGAACTTTCCCTGTTCTCCAGAGGAAATATCTGGCAGCTGAGTTGTCTGGACTGCTTAGACTTCCCCAATAATCTCAGAGGCCTCTCTATGGCCCCTGTGATGATAAGAGGTGTCACAGAGGGATGAGGAGCATCTCAGGATTTTTTGCAAGTGACTTGTGTCAGAAAGCCAAGAAAGTCTTGCTGGAAATCCCTGTTGCTTCCCCTGTGCTCTGCTGCCAGGCTGGCTTTTTCTGAGGACCTTCCT
Source organism: Cyanoderma ruficeps (assembly GCA_008694505.1). Taxonomy (NCBI): domain Eukaryota; kingdom Metazoa; phylum Chordata; class Aves; order Passeriformes; family Timaliidae; genus Cyanoderma; species Cyanoderma ruficeps. The sequence goes on from VZDJ01000246.1 coordinate 1,010,130, forward strand.
GCCTTTTCACCAGAATTTTTAATTACTTCTTTTCCTTTTCAAATGTTTTGCCAGTCATGGACAGACCTGGACACAAGCCAGGCCTTCGAGAGTCAGGAACAAAAATGAGCATTCCTGACTTTCTCCAGCACAGGAGAGAGCTGGCAGCTATCAGTGACCTGCACAGGTAAAGCAGAACCTGCTTTCCAAAGGGAAAAGGGACATGTCCCTATTGGATGGCCAGGAGGAACACAGCAAGCAGAGCAATGCTGGCCTCTGCTGGCAAGCAAAGCCTCTCCACTCCCCCTCATTCCCGAAATGTAGGGGCGCAGGGATCCCACATGGATGCTGGGAGCAGGGGAGGACTGTTTGGAAGAAATTTCAGGTGTGGAAGCCCCAGCAGGGCCACGGGTACAGGTCAAAGTGGACGGGAGACAAGGAGGGTGAGCACATGGATTCTGCTTCCCAGGGAATCTGATATGGGCAAAATTCCTGCTCAGTTCAGACTCTGCCATTTTTGAAAAAATTGTTCTCCCACTTGGAACCTTCCTGGAGGCAGCAAGGTGAGGTGTGGAAGTGCTTTGTGCCAGTCCCAACCTTTGCTGCAGACCCCAGCTACCCACTGGGGATCCCTTCCTCTCCTTTTGACTATTCCTTAGGCTATCCTGTCCCATGTTTTTGTGTCATGCCAATGGTATTTATTGTTGCATATTTAAGTGTTTTGAAAGGACCAGGGCTTTGATGTGCTGTGTTGGGCTGCTGCTGTCTGGTAATTAATTACTGAGATGCACAGCCGTGTCAGAACCCACCTACAAGATTCCCTGATTGAAAAATTAGGATTCTCATCTTGTCTCCCACACTTAAAAAAAATTAAAAATATTCAGGCTTCTGCACATTTCACCTGCTGGAGTGGATTTTGCTCTCTCTCCCACCCGTGGCTCCCTGGTTTCTGACGGAAGCGAGCTCGTCTCGCATCCCCGAACGGTGTTGACACAGATGCGTGTCTAGACAGCCAATTTCATGAGCTGTCCAGGGCTTATTGACACAGCCTGCTGCTGATGGGCTTGTTTGAAAGGAGGTAATGGATGGGATGAGACAGATCCCCAAAGAAACCAGGCTAATGGGTGCTTTGTCATGGAAGGAGAGGCTGTGACATGGAAAAGCTGCCTGAGTGCTGTGAGGTTTGTCTGGCAGAGCCCTTCAGGTCAGGGCAGGCTTATTCCAAGTTATTATCCCTTAATTCCAGGCTGGTACAACATCTCTCTAGCTGGGGAGAAAGCAACTCAGAAGGGAGGAGGTAACTGCAAGGCCTCTGTGTTCATACTGCACCTCCTCTGTCTGTCTAACGTGGCTCAATCTATCCATCAATATTCCCAGTGCTGAGGACATGGAAAATTCACCTCTGCTCAGCCTGGCTCAGCTGAATGATGTGGTGAAAAGAAGTTTTCCTTCATTAGAGGCAGTTCTGCTCCCACAGGGGTAAAAGCGCTGTTAAGGAAAGTTGGTTGATTAAAATTTAATTATTTTATTTAATATTAAAACCTTGAGGGCACCAGGCAGCCAAAGGGCTAAAAGGTTTGACTCAGACTGGGATCAGTGCTTAGAGGAATGGGGATACAACTCATTAACATCCATTTTTTGTCCCTAGCACATCCTGTTGGAAATCAAGCCTGGCTGGAGGGGATGGGAGAGAGGCAAACCATGGTGGGCAGCCAAATCCAGGAACCCAAGGAAGACAAACAGTACAGGGAGCTGTGGAGGAGAGGAAAAGGGGCAGAACCCTGGCAGGGATGGATGGCATGAGTGGGGAGAGCAGACCTGAGCTCTGCCTGCTGGGCAGCCCAGCCCACCCTCAGCTCTCATTCCCTGATTTTTGCATCCTTCCCTTCTGTCCAGGGATAATATCCAATAGCAGTTGTTGATACCTGACACAGCTGCTGATCAGAGGCTTTGCTCTCCCCGTGGCTTCTGCGTAATTTCATCTTTGTTTTTTCCAAAGAAGCACAACAGAGTGGATACTACTTATATCCAAGGTTTTGTCAAGGTTATTCCCATGAGGAAAGGGTGCCCAGAAAAATCCAGTATGAACACAATGCTACCAGTTGCAGCACCATAGATGTCTTGCATTGTACACTGGGGTCTTTGCTGGAGCAAAGTGTGGATAAAACCAGGGATCAGAGCTATTTGTGCTCTCGTAGGCAATTCCCAAGGATGCCCATCAAGCCTGATATAAAAGGATCCTTACTTGTTTCCGGGAATGCCCTGGGAGCAGAGGCAAAGAAGAGGACATCGATCAGGTCGGAGGCTGGGCCACCACGGTACTGCTTGAGTGCAATTAAAGCTCTGCCAAAGAAGGGAATATCCAGGTTACAGGCACAGCAGGAATTCTTTGGAGACTCCCAAGTGCCCAGAGACGGGCTGTGAGTAAGGACTGAACTTTTCCAAAACTGAACAGTGCTACCCCACAAGACTAATCTCACACAATTCCTTCATCTCCCAACCCTTGCACACACATCCCTGTGCTGGTCAGGCTTCTGCTTCCCATTGCCCCTGCTTGGGACAGCCAAATGTGCTGTTTCATGATGTTTATCCAGCAAGGAGCTGTTCATTCCTCCTGCCAGGATGGAAAAACCCCCACACAGAACCCCGGGGTCATGCAGAGGAACCAAAACACAGCCAAGAGAGGGAAAAGGAAGAGCAGGACCAGCCAGCAGGTGAGTAAACTGAGGCTGTTGTGAGGCTCTAGAATGACAAATCCAAACTGGAAAGGGTCTGGGAAGAGCTTTTTCAGACCAAACTTGGCACTCCTCATCCCGCTGGGCAGAGTGAGCCCAGGTGAGCCCTCACCTTTTGAGCCTGTTGTAGGTGACGTCGTTGGCCAGCTTGAGCAGGCGGAAGGAGCGCTCGTGGTCCATGGCCAGCTCCCCATCCCGGGGCTCCTCCAGGGCCACCGTCACTGCCTTGGGGGTGACACGTGTCACCACGCCCGTGCACAGTGGGTCCCCCTGCCCAGCTGACTCATAGAGCCCCACGATGTCCCCTGCAAAGGTTTGAAGGGAGAGAGTGAGGTGGGGCAAATGTGTCACTGTCCAGGGGAGCTGTGGCTGCCTCATCCCTGGAAGTGTCCAAGGCCAGGCTGGATGGGGCTTGGAGCAACCTGGGCTAGTGAAAGGTGTCCCTCCCATGGCAGAGGGTGGGACTGGATAAACTTTAAGGTCCTTTCCAACTCAGCCCATTCTAGGACTGTATGATCTTTCTTTGGAAAGACAGGAGTGTCACTGACCAGGGCCAAAGCTGTTGGAGGGCAGCTCGGTGTCCGTATCCCACTTTCTGGGCTGGAATGTCACAAGGAGACGCCCGTAGAGGCCGGTCCTCTGGCTGGTGACCTGGAGCTTGAGCAAGCAGACGCCTCTTCGCTGCAATTCCTTCAAGGAGACGCTCTCCTGCCATGCCCTGGGAACCACACAAGGGTGAGAATACCAGGGGGTGAGGCCGAGGGTCACAGCTCCAGGGCAGAGAGTGGAATGACCTGATCCTGCCTCCTGGCACCTCCATCCTCATGGCTTGACTGGGTGTCTGTCCCCCCCACCAAGGGCATCTAAGAGGGCGACCTGGTCCTACGGCGGCAAGTCCAGAGGGATTCCCCCTGGATCAGAGCTGTGTGGGGAGGGTGTCCTAGTAGGGTGGGCTGGTTAGGAAGGCGGGATTCCAGCAGCATTCCCACAGGTGACAGGAGGGTTTCCTGGAGGTGACAGGGGGTCCCAGGGTAGGATCTCTCAGGGTTTCCATGGGTGACAGGAGGTTCCCGCTGAGGGTCTCTCTCTGTTCCCCGCGGGTGACAGCGCTCCCGAGTCCCCCCAGCCGCACGTGTCCCCGGCTGTCACCGCCCAGTAACCCCCCGGCGGTGGGTGCCGCGCCGCCCTCCGTGTCCCCAGCGGCCGGTGCCGTGTCCCTGTCCCGTGTGTGCCGCACCTGCTCTGTGCCAGCTCGGCCTCCCGCTCGTCCCGCAGCAGCTCCAGCTGCCGCTCCGCCGCCTCCGCCGCCATGGCCCGCGCAGGCCCCGCCCCCCGGGCGCACAGGCCCCGCCCCTGAGGCCCCGCCCCCGCGGTTCCGCGTCCGGCGCGAGGTCACCGCGATGGCGGCGGCGCGAGCGCGGCGGGCCGGAGGTGAGCGGGGACCGGGAACGGGACCGGGAACGGGACCGGGAACAGGGACGGGGAGGAACAGTCTCTGCCCTTGCTGCTGGGGAGGGAAAGAGGGAAAGAGGGAGGCTGACAGTAGGTCAGGGTCTCCAGTGCTGTTTCCTGGCCCCTCTGTATCCTTGTCCTGCACCTGCAGGATGAGCCCTGGAGCTGTTCCCTGCGCAGAGGCAGAAGGGATTCGGGTCTTTCCCACAGCAACAGCCTCGGAGCAGCCTGAAAGCCAGGGAATGTTAAAAAAAAAGGAGAATCAGCTTTACACAGTTCTTTCCACCTTGTCATGAACCCTTCAGCAAAATCTATGGGATGGGAGGGAGTAAGGACTTCATCAATCTCCTCCTTCTCGGGCTGGGAAGGGGCTGCCCAGGGAGGTGATGGAGTTCCCATCCCTGGAGATGTCCCTGGAATGCCTGGATGTGGCACTCAGTGCTCTGGGCTGGGTGACAATTTGGTGACCAGTCACAGGTTGGACTCAATGGTCTGGGAGGACTTTTCCAGCCTGAATGATTCTGGAATTCTGCAAAAGCCCGGCAGCTGCTACCTGTGTTTAATTCTCTATTTTCTCCCTTTCAGCTTCCCTGCTTTCGGCTGCAGTCCGGCACCGGAGTTCCCAGAGCTCGTCCCCACAGCCGGGGTAATGTCACACATCACTTTGCCTCTTCCCTCCTGGAATGCTGGCCAGCTTCAGCAGGGTGGGGAGGGCAGCTGGTTTTCCTCTGGGAGGGAGACTTGGCTTCCCAATGATTTGGACTCTGCCTATCTTCAGTCACCTTTCCCAGAAGGATGCTTCCTCTTTTTTTTTTTTTTTTTTTTTTTTTCTTGGNTTTTGTCCCATCCCTGGAAATGTTTAAGGCCTGGTTGAACAGCGCTTGGAGCTATCTGGTCTGGTGGAAGGTGTCCCTGCCTTGGGTTTCGACTGGATGAGCTTTAACATCCCTTTCAAGGCAAACCGTTCCAGAATCCTGTGATATCTCTTCCAACGGGACCTTCAGGCTTCGCTTTTCCCAGCACTTTGTGGCCCCTTGTGTCTTTACTGGATTCCCTGTGCTGGGATCTCCTGTAGGACTGAGCTGCTGCTGGCTGTGACCAGGAGGGGACACTGCAGGAGCAGAGGATTCCTGCCGGGGAGAATGGCAGGATGTACTGTTCCCTCTTCCTGCTCATCCTCAAGGATCAGAGATCCTTGGATCTCTGCCTGAATGATGCAGCACCCAAAATCCTCACTAAACCCTGTGAGGCCTGGGAGCCTGTAGTCATGTACTCACAGGTACTTGGATTTCCTGTTAAATTAAAGCCCTTTGGGATGTTTGGCTCAGAGTTACAGAGTAAATCAATCATTGCAAAGGGTTTGGAATCAATTTGGCTTTTTTCCACTACATCTCGTGTTTATTTCTGCGTGTTTTATGCATTTGGTGCATCCTGTGTTGCTTAGACAAAATGTGGATTTCTGCATGCAGGAAAACCTGAACTGCCCACTCCTCAGGGGAATGGTATTTGCTTTTTATTTTGGGATGGTATTTACAAAATCTACTAAATTTTCAGAAACCACGACCTTTGTGTTCATCTCCTGGAATTTTCCGAGGCAAATCTCCCTCTTCTTTATATCAAAGATTGGTTTTGTGCTATTGTAGATTCTTTCCTAATTGTAAACTGCAATCTGATGCCTTTTGGTTGGGTGTTTGTGAGTAATATCCATTTCTACTCCATCTCCTTTTTCCTTCTTTCCTCTCTCAGTTTTCCATCTCTCTGCAGTATCTGCTTGCTGCAGTGAATTTTACCTTGTCCTTCACAGACTTGTTGCCAAAACTTCCCTGGCTTCGCCCCCATGGCCTGAAGTGAAACTTCCAGATCCAGTAGAAGAAGCCAAGTATCATGCAGGTAAAAGTCTCAAATCTGGTCTTCCAGCCTCAAGGCCTGATAGAGCATAAACATCTTCAGTTAGATGTTTGTGTTCTTCACTTCTTTTTTTTTTTTTCATTTCTCACATGTTTTAGTGTTGCTGGAATTGTGCTCCACCTGCTTTCCAGGTTTGAGAGACTTGGGTACAATACGATTTTTCCTTAGTTTATGACAGCTTGTCACACTCCCAGAGGAACCTTACCTGGTGTGATGTGATGTGTGACATGAAACAATATATTAAAAAAATTAAAGCATGAGAGAAGCATTTTGGGCAGGAGAAACAGTTATTTTCCATTCACTGGGTAAATCAAAGCCAGCAGGAGCAGTTGGATGGTGGGCACACGGAGAGCCTGGTGTATTTTGGTGCATAAAACAGAACATCCAGCCAGCAGGAGCAGTTGGATGGTGGGCACAGGACAGACCTGCTGAGGTGGGACACAGCGTGACAGAACATTGGTGGTCGTGTCCCTATCCCCTCAGCTTGTCAGGACTGCTAGGTGAGAGGAAACGGCCTCGAGCTGTGCCAGGGAAGAGTCAAGTTGGACATCAGGAGGAATTTCTTCCTGGAAAGGGCTGTCAGACACTGGAAAGGGCTGCCCAGGGAGGTATTGGAGTCCCCACCCCTGGGGCACCCAGTGTTCTGGGCTGGGTGACAAGGTTGACAAGAAGAGCTGAGCTCACCTTCCTGCAGATCTTGCCCATCACATGGCTGGAGTGTGTCCCTGACTGAGGGATGTGCTTTGGAGAGAGCCTCCTGCTCTGCCTCTTCTCCTGGGCTGTTTAGATCCTGCTTTTTATCTGCTCCATGCTCCTGGGATTGCTCAGGTGACAGATGGGGGCCTGTCCCTGTGTGTGAAATAACCCAGCAGTGAACCACAAACTGCTCAGTGCGAGCCCTGTGGGGAGCAGGGTCACCTCCTCAGGGATTGGTCCCGTCCTGCTCCCATCCCCTTCCCTCCTGCTGTTGCTGAGCATTGCATCGTTATCTCCTGGCTGTGCTTATCCAAAGGGAACAGCAGTGGGAGCATTTCAGTTCTGCCTCCTGTCTCCTGCTGGCCATGGAAACAGCCCTGGATATTTTAGGATGGGTCTCTCCACATGGTGCTGAGATCCAAGTCAGCAATCACTTGATGTTTCCTGGCACTGGAGCTGTTGAAAGAGTTATCAACAACTCTTTGTCCTGGTGGGAACTCCAGCAGCTCCTGCCCTGCAAATAATTTGTGTTCCTACCTCTACCTTTAAGTTTGTGTCCTGGGGCTTGAAGCTTGGACCTTTTCCGAGCGTTCCTATAAGGGTTGGGTTGGGTTTGCCTGGCTGCTGGATTCCTGTCTGTCCCAAAGGGATGTTCTGTTTGCATTCCAAGAAAAAAACCAAAAATGATTCAGCCGCTTTTCAGGACAACGAGGAAAATGTGCTTTTCTGAGCAGCTCGGGAGGGTGGGAAGCTGCTGTTTGGCAGTGGGATGGTGTCAGGGAGCAGCACCTTTTGGTGTTCCCGTAAAAACTGGGGCTGGATTCACTACCCAGGAAGCGATCACAGGGAATGGAGTTTGTCCATGTGCAGGACCTGGTCTCTGGGATCTGTCCTGCTCCTGGCACCACGCTGCATGCACGTGGGAAGAGGTTTTTCTGGGAAAGAGCGAGGGACAGGTCTCTCTTGTCCTTTCTGCCAGGTCCAAGTTCTTGAGCCAGGCTTTGCCATGTGCTGGAAGCCTCTTTCCTGGTATTTTGCCAAGCTCTTCCCGATGTTACTGCATGCCTCAGGCACCACTTAGAGTCCTGGGCTGTCTGGATATGACTTGGAAATGGAGGGAATTTCCTCCAAACACTGGATGCGTGGACAAGAGCTCTTTTCTGGAATGCTTTATATCCAAGTACAGTATATTTTGGGATGCCTGAGGAATGGGCTGAGAGTCAGCAGTGTAGAGAAGCTGCACAGTGTATACAAGATGTTTACTTATGTGTGGCTTTGCCAGCACCTAAAATACAAATAAATCATTAATTTTAAGAAAGGGAGGCTCACACATCTGGGAAGCAACACTGCTGTTGATCCTTGCTTAAAGATTCCCAGGAGATAAGAGTGCTGGGGGGAGAGCAGGGTGGCTGGGGGAGTTTTCCCAGCCCTTCCCAGCTCTCTGGGAGTGCTGCCCTGATCCCTGCCCTGCTGTTTGCTGGCAGAAGTGGTGCGGAAGGTGAACGGGCTGATCTCCGCGGGGCAGTACGGGCGGCTCTTCGCCGTCGTCCACTTCGCCAGCAAGCAGTGGAAAATCACCAGTGAAGACCTCATCATGATGGACAACGTCCTGGAGGCTGAGTGTGGAGACCGAATCCGGATGGAAAAGGTGAAAAAAATAGAGCAGATTCCCTGCAAACGTTCCCGGAGGCAAAACCCATCACCAGTGTTAACACCACATCCCAAAGCGCTCCTGGGGTCTCCCACCTTCATTCCAGCCCTTTCCTTTGTTCCAATTCCCTTGGTTTTGATTCAGTTTCAGATATTATTGTGATTTCTGTTCAACAGGGCTAGAGTGAGTCTTGCCAGACTCTGTGGGGAGACAGATTTTTGTTTTCCTAACTCCTTCCAAAAAAAGAAAATGACAGTTGTTGTTTCCAGAGCCGGCAGCGAAAGCCTGTGTTTGCCTTCAGACTCCAGCAGCCTGGATCACAGAATCATTTAGGCTGGAAAAGACCTCTTAAGATCATCGAGTCCAACCTTCTAATTCCTTGCAGGTCTCCCAGAGGGATTGTAAACTCCTCAGGGCTGTGCAAGATCCTTATCATGCTGGGCTGGGTGGAGGCAAAGAGATGGGGCATGGAGGGAAGAATTGCCAAGATCCAAATAATATCTTTATCCTCAGCCTTGGACAACCAGCAGGGACTTGCAGAGACTGAAGGGAAATGTTACGGAGTGGGATTCTGTTGGCTTCACCTTTGTGTTGATTGTTAGAGCTAAGCAAGTAATTAAGGAGAGCTGTTTTTGTGCTTGTTCATTGCTTTGAAGGCCAGTTTTGAGGCAGCTTTTTAGGAATGTCCTCAGCTGTGTCCCACATCCCTGTGTCCAGCAGAGAGGAGGGATCTCTGTGGTGTAGCCAGCTCAGAATGCAAAGGTCTAGATCAGAGTGAAGGAGAAAATTTGCCTGACCAGCAGAGCCCTTTAGGGTTTGTTTGTTTCTGTCTAAAACAAAAGCCAGGACTTCTCATGACCGTTTCTGTGTGGTTTACAGAAGTGTGTTTACAGAAGATTACGGTAGTGCTGCGTTTGATGGTTGGACTCCATGACCTTGAAGGTCTTCCAAACTTGATTTCAGTTGAAATGCAGCCTTTTCCTACTGTAACCTGTCTTATCCTGCCTGTTCCTTTAGATGCAGCTGAAATGCTCCAAAACAGCAGGGGCATATGTTCATTTCTTTATTTCCCATCTTGAGGTCTTACAGAGGAGAATGAGGGAATTGTTTCCACACTGGGATTTGTGGCAATTGCTGTAAAAATCCGGTGCCTTAGAAACTGCCATTTGTCCAGATCCCACACGAGGCAGGTTATTCTTGTTCCCTGATTGCTTTCCATGATTTTTTTATGGCTGCTGGTAAGCCAGGACAGAGAGGTTCAGTGTGTTCTGATCATGGAGGAAGATACTTCTGCAGTCTGTTTCAGTGGGATGAGCTCTCTGGAAGAGTAATGGCTCTGTCTCCAGCCTGTTAGCAGCTTTCCCCACTACCCCTCTAGTTAGTGTCAGGTTTGAAATGTGGGAAGGCCTGGTTTGAAGCAGTTTGACTCCTTTATGGCTGTAGAATTTGAAAGGTCTTGTTTGCATTTCTGCCAGGACAATCAGCAATGATTTGTGCCTGATTTATTTCCCCCAGGTTTTGCTGGTTGGTGCTGATGACTTCACGCTCATTGGAAGGCCGCTGCTGGGGTAAGATGCTTCATAAAGGAATTATATGACATTTTTGTATTTAATTGTGGCTTCAGGGCTCTGCAGTCCCTGAAACTGGGATTTATCAGCACTAACTTTGATCCCAACCCTGTAGCTTTTGAAAGAATCACCAATAAAACAGCTCATCAGCCTCTGGTGACTTTCCCCCACCCCAGTGCTGGGAGAACAGCAGGTCTCAGGTCTGAGGTAGCTCCTGGGTATTCACTTCAGTTGGATCTTTTCCTCCTTGCACAAACTAGCAGGACATGTTTCTCTTCAACATCTCTACCCTCTTAGCCTGATTTTGGTGCTGGTCATCCTGAAATAAGCCAGAAATCCTTTTCCTTAGTCCCTTGAGTTGGGTTTTTAACCCTTTTCCTTTTGCCATTGTCTCACCCCAGCAGGCCTTAACCCTAATTTCAGTGTTCATAATTTTTCCCTTCCTCTTAGTCACATAATCCAGCTGTCACAGAACTTGGGAGAAGTTTATCCCTTGGCACTGCCTCCATCCCAGTGCTGTAGAACTTGCTGCACAGAACCCCTGGTTCCTCAGCTTTTTCCTTCCCAAAAGGAATAGGAGTGTGAACCAGGTGTTACTGCTGGTGATATTTAGGAGTTACTTGCAGTGATAACATGGCTTGAGTGGCACTGGTGGTACCTGCCTCGGGTCCCTGTGTTGGACAGGATTTTGGGAGCTGCCAGTCCTTGTAACAGCACTGGAAGTGGATCTGGAATAGCAGATAGTCAGGATTCTATGAGTTACTGCTGGATATTGCCCTTGGGGAGGGTTTTAGGAAGGGGAATCTCATTTGTAGGACTAGAAAGGGGCTTTTAGTTTTGAGATGTGCCATGTCAGGTAGGTGAGGAGCAACTTCCCCAGCTGATCCTGGGGTAGTTCTTTGCAGCTCTTTGTGCTGGATTTGGCACAGGGATAGCCAGGAGCTCCAGGACAGGAAGAAAACCAGCTGTTGGCTCCTGCAGGTGCTTTGAGGGTGTGGGAAGTGTTGGCAGCTCCTTGAGGCAAACCAGGTTGCACATCTGGCCTGGACTCCAATGGCCTTTGGCTGAAGTGAATCAGTGGGAGGAGGAAGAGGCTGGCCAGGAAGAGTAAAGGCTGAGGGGGAGATGCAGGGAAACCACCCAAATCCCAGCCCTCTGATACAGGATGAGGAAAAGGGGAAGGGAAAAGGGTGTCACCAGCAAAGAACTGCCCTGCAGTTCTCTCACACAATCCCCTAACCCACAGACATTTTGGGGAGGAGAGAAGAGGCTGGATGAGAACAGAGGCAGATCTGTGTTCCTGTTGTTGTATAAATAAACACCCAGTGAGCGCTCACAGCCCGGACACTTCACCAGAGCCGCTTCCTGTCGGCTCCCAAACGTGTCCTGTTTGGGACAGCTGGACAGGGTTTGTTCCTCTGATACCTCCAGGGACGACACTTCTTTAAGTCCTAAAACATCACATCTGCATGGTGGAGGCTATTCTGGGAGCTTCTGGCTGGCTCCTGCTCTGGAATCCGTTGGGCTCCGTGTTTGTCCAAGTCACTGCCAGCCCCGGCTGGCACAAGGGCCCGAGTTAGGCATAAGTGCAGGGAAAGTTTTGGCTTATTTCTAGACAAAACAGAGCTGATGGGAATTTTCCCTCTAGGAAACCTCTCTGTTTCTCCTGCTACCTGCCCCTTTTTGCAGTGGAAGTGCCAAAGGCTTTGGACTTCTTGTCCCAGAGAGCTGGGCTGGGATTCAGTCGTGCGGGGAGTGAGCTTGGCAGCTGGAGTTATGACCTCCAAGAGTTATGATCCTATGGGCTTGTAGCTTGGCTGGGTCTTTTCCTTTGCCTCTTGACAGCACCTTTCAGCCCAACTCAGATCCATGAGATTCCAGCCTGAGTTTTTCTCACCTCCTGCAAAAATCCAATCCATGGAACATTTTGCTGCTGGAGGCAGCAGGACCAGCTGTGTCAGGCTCTGGGAAATGTGTGACCCCCTTCTTATTTTTATGGACATTCCAGTCATACCTAAAACGTTTGATAGAGATTTTTATTTTTTTTCCTTGGGCTCTGTTTTGCTGAGAACTTGTCCTGCCTACGAGCTCTTCTCCACCAAGTTGGTTTCTGTTGTGCTTCAGCCTCCCGCCAGCAGTTCCTAGAGCTGAGTCCCACAGAGAACTCATCAGGGCCTTGAATCCAGGAAGTTTAGTCCCAAATTAGTGGTAAACCACGGCTGGAGTGCAGTTTGCTCTCTGGTTTCTCCCTCAGGGTTGCAGGGTTTGTGTGTGGTTCAGTGGTGCTGGATCTGGAGCAAATCCTGAAGCTGGGATGTCAGGGTCACACAGTGGTCTCCTAAAATCTATATTATTTTACATCTCTTTTCTTCTGGGCTGGTCACTAACTGCAGATAAATCAGTTTCCTCCAGGATCCAATTTCTGATTCAATCACACCCCCAGGGTGGATTTTAAGAGATGGTGGCTGTCTGAAGCCTTTGGCCTTCCAGTGACCTTGCTGGAACAATTTCAGCTGGATGGGTTTCCCCCTCTGCCCCCCTCAAGTGCAGACAGAGCCATTTGTCAGCAAAATGGTCTTTAAATGTCTTCCTCTGGCAAACTTAACGAGCTTTTAATGGAATTCTGCAGTGCTGTGCATGGAAGAGCAGCTCCTCCTCCTTCCCTGTGGTTGCTGACTAAAACCCCCCCTACCCAAAGCTCCAGTCTGGATCCTGCCTGGGGGTTCTCACCTTCTGAGACCCTTGAAGCATATCAAGGTTGATTACAGTTGTTTTAGCAAAATTTAGTTTCTGTAATTTTCCCAAAAAATTGTGCTCCTACAGCAGCAGCTTCTGGCAAGCCTTGCTAAATGCTGGCTACAGTGTTTAAAATTGCTTATGGTTCATTAAAACAATTAATTATTGGGAAAGTTATTGGGAAAGTTACAGCATTTCCAACAAGGTGAGATTTTCTTCTAGCTGTCTGTGATGCTTTAGAGGAGGAGGAAGGACTTGTGTGGGGAGCAGGATGGGAGGAGGAAGGATTTCTTGATGACTAGAGCAGGGATGGGCTCATCCTGTGCCGAAACCAAAACAAGGCACGTCAGATCACCTGGAGGTGCCAGGGGAGTTTATCTTGCCTCAATCCTACAAGTTCCTGCAGGTCCCTGTCTCTCCTGCCTGCTCTGTTGGAATGATCTCATCCCTCACCTGACAGGGAAGTTGTGACCTGTCATATCTCCTGATCCAGGTACAGGACCTGGAGGCTTTTGGCTGTGCCTGGGCAGGTGGCCCTTCTCCCACAGAGGTTCTGTAATTCCCAACATCTGGCTGTGTTAGGCAGGATGTGTTATCCCTTTGTCTCTTCCCCCAGAAAGCTGCTGCCCAAGAGTAGGATGTAAATGACTAAAACCTGATGCTTCTAATGCTCCTTTTTAAGGAAGGACCTGGTCCGTGTGGAGGCCACGGTGATTGAGAAGACAGAGTCGTGGCCCAAGGTCAACATGCGCTTCTGGAGGAGGCACAACCTCCAGAGGAAGAAAAGTAAGAAGGAAAGGACACATTTCCTTCCATGCTGGATGTGGGAGGGGAGGTATCCCAGCACAAGGACCCGAGGAAGGAGCTCATTCTCCATGTCCCCAGAGCCCCCTCAGGGTCCCTCTCCCAGGTGTGCCCACAGACCACCAGGATTTAATATTCCCTCTGTGTTCCCCAAACTTCCTGGGCAGGAAAGCAATCCCAGTCTCTTCCCAAAGCCTTAAACACTGGATGTGTCATCACAGCTCCCAGCAAGCTTGAACAGGGTCCTGCGCAGATTTTGGTTGCCAAATGACTCTTCCTTCTCTGAGAGAGGGAAGAATTACGGCTATTTTTAATGGGATGGATGGTAAGGCCTTGACCAGGCTGCCCCAGTGCCACTCTAGGACCTGCTGTCCTTGGCATTCCCCATGGAATGCCACTGCTGCCAGCACAGCCTTCCAGGAGCCCTGGCATGAGGTAGGCACCAGATTTATGCTGTTTCCTGATCCTTCTTTTCCCCCCTTTTCCTTCTTTTTCAGTCATTACAAACCCCCAGACTGTCCTCCGGATCAACACCATTGAAATCTATCCCTGCTTGTCCTAATTGGAGGGAGTGGGCCTGGGACTCATTGTTGGTCCAGGCAATTGTGGAAATAAAACTGCCTCGGCACCGGAAAGTTCTGGACTTGTTGCTGTGGTGGGAAATGGAAATCTCTATGTGCTTTCTTTTTAAAATAATGAAATATTTTTTAAACCGTTGCTTCAGCCTTGCTGGTGTTTATTTGCCAGGAGTTTTAAACCACCCAGGATCCATTGCTGGCTGTCCAGCCTTTTCCTGCCTAATGGATCTTTTTGCCTCCGCACCTCTCTGAGCTTTGGGAATTCTGGTCATATAATTCCTGGCATTGTGTGGCTCCAGGGAATATCCTGCGGTACAGTGTGGCCCTCAGCCTGTGGGACTGAAGAGAGCAGTGAAACCAGGTGACTGCAGGGTCTCAGATCTACTCCCAAATCATGCCAAAGCGTGGAAGTCCTTCTTAATGATTAGCACTGGGAAGTGGAGCTGAAAAATTCCCCTCTTGAAGGTGAGCAGCAATAAACTGTGTCTGTGTGTAACACCATCAAACTGAGACACTGGTGGCTCAGGAGGGACTATGTGCCTATTTCAGAGTGAGTTTTGACCTGCCGAGTGTATTCCGTGTCTAGATCCTGGTCTTTTCCCTCTTCGGTGGCTGCACACTGAGCACTGTCCTTTCCTGAGCAGCACAAGGCTAGGTGGATCCAGCTGAGGTCTGCTGGTGTTTCCAGGCTGGATATTCACCAGGAGGAGAGTTTCCTGAAGTTTCCTGGAGTTTCTTGTAGGGTTCTTAACAGCCACCATGGGAAGGGATAATGAGCCCAGCTCACCTTGTCACTTCCCTAGGGAGTACCTTGCTTCAGATTGGCAGTAAAACCACATTTGGGTGTCCTTGGCACTCCCACCATGGCTCCTCCTGGGACAAAGGTTACCACAACCCCGTGCTGCGGGAAATGGAAGTTTTGTCCCATCTGGAGCTGGCCCTGGCTGTCCAGTCTCACAATTCCTTTGGGAGATAACTGCAGGTGCCACTGTGGGGCTGTGGCTGCATCTCACCTTCAGCTGGAGAAGGATCAAGGTGTGCCAGGGTCAAGCTGGTTCTTCAGCTACTGGAGACAGCTGGATCTGCAGGGGTGGACCCAGCCCTTCCCATTTCAGATCCTCTAGCCCAAATAGCCCTTGGGAATGCTGCTCTTTCCCTGCTGCTGAGGTTAAACACAGAGTTTTTAGCAGCTGATGGAGCGTGGAGGCAGGAATAGCTTGGATCTTCACATCCTTGTTCCCAACCTCTTCCAAACGGAAAGGGTGGGGAGGCCCCTCCAAAAATCATCTCCCACCTCTTCCCCTTCTCCCACAGGTGACTGCAGTTCCATGCTGGGACCAGCAGATCCCAGCAGCAGGCAGAGTGTGCTGTGGGTTGGCACAGGGTCCACAGCCTCCGGATGCAGGCTGTTCCTGGTCCACAGTGGAAGCGGCGTTGCCAGCCGAAGGAATTGGACTGGAAACCCTCAGTCCCTCTGTGTTTGAGTGCTGGGGCTAAGAAACAGCATGTCTTGGCTTTAAGGGGATGTAGCAGGAATGTTCTGTCCCTCCCAAATAGGAAGAAACACTTGGAAATAACATGAGATTCAGGGCTCAACAATACGGAGGGCAGAGGCTGCTGTGGAGTCAAAGGAAAAGCAAAGGGCTTAAGTTCTGCTACTCTGATCCCCCAGAAAACCCTTGGGAATGTAGTTCTGATCAAAGTGAGATACTACACAAAATTAGGGTGTTTTCACAGCATTTTGAGGGGGACATAAATTCAGGAAGGGAAAAATCCAACTAGGATCATGAAGTTCGTGGTTTGAAAACTTTATTATGCAAAATAGGCAAGTTTTGTTGGAATTATTTATTCACACCAAGGTTAAAAGGAATTATTTTGATGTTTTCTTCAGGAGAATTTAAATCAAAAGCTTTTTGTCATTCCAAGTGGAAGCAGGAATGCCCAGCTCTCAGGGGTGAAGTCACGGGCCTCCAGGGGGCTTTATGTGTCAGGGGAATGATCCTTGTCCCCCTTCCTGATGCCAAATAGCACTGAAAAAGTTTAAGAGCAGGAATTTCTCAGCAAAACAGGTTTGGGCTTTTTTTCCTTAAGCACTGATTGATGGTGGAAATTTATCTGCCAGGACGAAACAGATCCGGGTGGAATTTGAGATGCTTTGCCCAAAGCTGAAGATCCACGTGGGTTAGACAAGAAGCAGGCCTGGGCTCCGGCCACCCCTGTGGCGTCTGTCCCCCCCCCGCGGGAGGGAGGCTGGAGAGCCGGAGCAGAGGGCATGTGCTGGGAATTGGGAGTGAATTCCAGCGCTGATCCCTGCCCGCTGGCCACAAAGCCGCTGCCTGTGCTGCTCCTGCTGTGCTTTCCAAGAATGCCGGCAGGGCTCCACGGCAGCAGGACAACTGGCTCCGCAGCCCTGACATTTCCCATCATAAGGAAGCGTTGTTTTCTCGCCAGCTGCAAGGTTTGCTCGGGAAGAGCTGGTGGGAATGATTCGGGAGGTGCCGTTGCTGCTCTGTCGGCTCCCCATGGCATCCCTTGTTTTGGGCAGGAACAAACACCAAGTGGATCCGTGCCCCTGCTTCTCCCTGGATCCCAGGTGTGTGTTCCCCGAGACCCTTCCTTGCCCTCCCCTCTCCGGGAGAGGTTGAATCCCTAATTTCTGTGTGCCATGCACTGAGCCCAGCCCTGACCTCCTCCTCTGCCCTTTCAAGAGTGGCCTAAGGAACCGGAATTCCTTTGTGGCTCCAGGTTTTCCCCTCCCCCTTAGCTCCAGCTGGTTTTAGGAGCCACTTCCGAGCGAGCTTTCCATCATTTCAAAGGCTGGTGCTGTTCCAAACCCTTCCAATGCTTTGGATGTTGCAGATTTGTGGGGCTTGGACTTGTGTTTCACATAAAATCCTTCTTGTGATGGAAGATAATACAGCCCCATCCTGGTCATCCCACAGGATTGTTTTTTGCAGCATTTCTGGAGGTTTCAGTTACTTCCATGATGGGATTTGTCTTCCTTCCCTCAGCACAGTGCACCGTGTTCTAAAATCAGCTTCCCAAGCAAATCAATTCCCGGAGTGGGAAGCTTCCTGCTGTGAGGAGCTGTTTGCGGAGTCTGGTGGAGCCTGACAGACGGGGTCTGTGGCAGTGTCCTCCTTCTCAACAGCCAGCTCCTGCGGGAAAACAAAGTGCAGGACACCCTCTTTGGAACCCACGGGGCAGCAGAGGGATTTAGCAGCTCCCGTCAGGACATTTGGATCACGCGCTCTGCCAGCCCATGAGCTGCTGGTGTTTATCCAGTGGCAAAGGAGCTCGGAAAGCTCTGGGGACATGTTGTTCAGGCCCTGGGGTGGGAGGGAAATGCTGTTAATTTGCCCCTTCCCTGTGTTTTTTATCCCTCACGGCTTTGGGAAGGAGTCTTTGAGCTCTGACGTGGAGCCAGATTTGTTTTCTCAGCATGATCCGGCCACGTGTCGGAATCCGCTTCAGCAGCAGACAGGAACAGGACATCAGGAAGCTGTGTTGGTTGGACTTCTCTTGCACCAGAGGTTTTATTATCTCCTGTGACCTAAAAAGTAGCCTTTTATTAAAAAAAGAAAGGGAACGTGTTCCCAGTGGGTCCATGTTGATGCAAATCCCACACGGAGAAGTCCGTCCGTGCCCGGCACGCCTGGACACGGGGCCTTTCATCTGTTTTCCCTCTCCCTATTTATAGCAAATGGAGAAAGCAACTGGGATTTATGTCCCTGTGCCTTGTCCTGGATGTGAATGCAGAGGTTTCACTGCAGCGCTGGTGTCAGAAGGAACAGAGGAAGGTGAGTGGCTGAAGGCTGGAGGACTCTTAGGCATACTGAGTTTACTGCAGCAACCCAAAATATGTTTGTGGACAGGCCAATGTGGCTTTGGTTATATCCTTGGAAAGCATTCCCCGATGGAGCTGCACATGGAAAAGTCTGTGCAGTAATTGAGTGGTAATTAAATGTGGTGGGTGAGCTGGAAAAAGGTTTGAGCTTTCAAATGGAGGCTGGGGTCTAGACCTTGGGGAACTGAGATACCTCAATCATTTTTGAACTGGAGTTGGCTCCTCCATGGATCTGTTGGCATTTTATGCTTTTGGATCATCTCATGGAGAGAAAAAGGGACTGGTGTTATTTTATCTTCCTTTCCTAAATAAGAAAACACCATTGCCCAGTTTCAAAAGCTGCAAAGTTCAGTTTCTGGGCAGCTGTCAAACAGCTGACAATCCAATAGGGAAGTGGTTTGGACCATGGAACAGGATCACCACCACCCCTCTCCCCACCCCCCCCCAAGATCTGAGGCCACAGCCTGAGGGGATTTGGCTCTTTGCTTTAGGCCAGCTTTTCATTTCAGCTGATTTTCTGTTTGCAGGGCTGTGATTCATGGGAGCCTCTGGCTTGGTTCCCAGAGCAGACTCCGTGTCTTGAAGGACCGGCAAGTATGGAATAGCCTGACCACAAATATTTCACCAGGACACAATATCTCCTGCACCTTTCCGACCTGACTCTGCCGCAGAGTGCCGGAGGTGGATCATCCAGTGATCACCGGTGATAAAATCCTGTTTCCACTGTCATCCAGCCAAATATTCCCTGGCAAATGTGGGACGTGGCGCTGAGTGCTCCTGTGGGAACACGCATGTGGCTTCCACCACGCCAAGGAGAGCTGTGTGTGAGGAGCAGGAGTTTCTCCCAGCTGTGCTGTCAGGGACACAAACTCCCCAGCTCCTGGACTCACACTGACCTTTTCCTAAAGAATCCAGGGGTATATTTTTCTGGAGCAGCTGGCATGGGATTGGAAGGTCATAGTGCTCATGGAGGTGGTGGGAAGGGAGCTGGTTTTCCCAACGTGACATTTGAAGTCTGTGGCATGAGTGCAGCTGTGCTTCCATTTCAACTCCATCCTTCTTGTTCCTTTGTTCCCTTATCCCCAAAAAATCCATGTGCTGTTAACACACTCGGAATTAAGGCAAGTGTGACTGCCTAGCTGCCAGGGCTGTGCTGCCAAGGTGCTGCACCTGAGGAGAGCACAGCAGGAACCTGGAGCAGCAGGAATTTTTACTCTGCATTCCCCCAGCCAGTTCCTGCCTTCCAAAGTGCAAAGGTTGTTTTTCCATGAAATTTGCCCATTTGTTGTCACACAACTCTCAGGAAAACGGTTTTCTCTGTGGCTTCTCCCTCATTTGCCTGGAATCAGGCAATGCATTAAAACTGGTCTTGGAGAGGATCAGGCAAGAAGAGGGCTTGATTGCAGACATCTCATTTCCGTAGGAAATGGGGCTAAAAATAGGGAAGGAATGTAATGGAGGCTTCTTTTTCTTGTTGCCCCCAGCCCCCCTTTCCCCAGCTGGGAATCTGCTTTTGTCCCAAAATCTGTTTATTGCCTTGCTGTTGTTTTCTGGGGCCCAGATGTAGCCATGAGCCTAATTTCTGGCTTTGGAGGAGCCGGAGCAGGGCTGTTTCTAGGGGCTGATGCACAAGGAAGACACACGTGATGGCAAGATGGGTTTCTGGGAGAGGTCTGCTGGCTCTCCAGGCTCTCCACAACAGTCCCTGTGTCATCCAGGGGCCTCCCTCCAGTACTGATCCCACTGGCAGCAGCTGTGATCCCGATAACCCTGTGGCTGGATGAGTGTTGATGTCCCTGTAGGCACCAGGACATTCCCTTTGGACACTTGATAGGGGCTATAAATACCAGGTGGGTTCATGTTCCCTCAAGCCCCAAGTGGGCTGTGCCAAGTCACCCCAGATGGTCTGACTGAGAGATCCCTGTGCCCGGGAAATGACTGCAACCTTTGGAAAAGGGACTGAGTCCCTGATGTGAGAATTTGAAGGCTCCACACCCTTGGCCAGGTCCCTTCTCCCAGCTTCTTTTTTTGCAGCAATGGTGTCACCGGGGGTCTGTGTCCCACGGGTCAGAAGTGTTCTGGGGTCTGATGGAGAGAGCCAAGATGCTGCTCAAGGTGTTGCCAGGCTTGTCCCTTCTTCCCAGGATGCCCAAGGCATATCCGTACCAGCTCCAGGTACTGCTCCGAGCTGTTACATGTTCCCTACGCACCTGGGTGTGCCCTCACACTGCTGCTTATCAGCCTGCTGGTGCTGCTGCACCAAAACACCCAAAGTTCAGTGCCAGGCTTGGTGTGAAGTCCTTGCTCCTGGATATCCGTGGGGATTTAGTTGCTGGTTTGTGCTGAGCCAGGAATCACTCCTCGCCCTGCTCATGGGGCAAGGGGGAAGGCCGGGGCTAAGTCAGCTCCTCTTGTCTTTACTAACTTGTCTGGTGCACAAACATGGGGAAAATGATTTCGGGCAGCGGTTTGGGGGCAGGCAGCACTCCGGCTGTGTTACTCTGGCTGGGGAGGTGTTGCACCACCTCCCCCTTTCCTCACTTCTACAGACTCAGGGAGTCCCAGGAAGGTTTGGGATGGAAGGGTCCTCACAGCCCACCCAGTGCCACCCCCTGCCATGTATAGGGACACCTTCCATAGCCCCGTCCAACGTGGCTTTGCCCCTTTGGCGGGAGCAGCTTTCCCGGTCTGGGAAGCGCCGCCCGGCGCTGCTGCGTGCCGGGAAACTGAGGCACAATTCCCGAACCGCCTTCGGGACGGGTTGAGGACCGCCTCCGCTGGCCAGGGAGGAGGAGGAGGGCATCAGCCGCGCCCGCCCGGGGCTGAGCCCCGCCCGGCCCCCGGGGCGGAGCCGGCGGAGCAGCGCCCGGCGGAGCGGGGAGCGGCGGATCCCGGGGCAGCCCTGGCCCGGCTCCGGGATGAGCTTCCCGCGGCCCCTGCGCCGCTCCGTGAGCCTCAGCCCGGCCCGCACCCTGCGCCTCGTCGTGCTGGGACAGAGCGCCGTGGGCAAGACAGGTAGGACGGGGCTCTCCGGTATCCCCCCGGTGTCCCTCGGTATCTCCCGCATCCCTCTGACATCCCCCCGGCACCTCTCTGGCATCTTCCTGCATCCCCCAGCTATGCCCTGGCACCCCTCTGGCATCGCCCTGGCCTCCCCCCAGCATACCCCCGGTGTTCTCCCTCCCGGCCAGAGGGACCAACCTTCCCATGTCCCTTAGAAAGCCGGGACGAGGGACATTCTCCGGGCGCCCCCGCAACCGGTGGGGTTTAAGGGCATTGAGTTTCCTTCTCGAGTTTCCCACATGGACACTTTGCAGCCGGGGCTCGTTTCCCTTGCCCGAGGGGTCCCGCCGGCTGCGTGGGGGCCGGGGGTGGACATCACTGACCGGGAGAACTTTCCTAAAAGCCGGGCTCGGGATGGGGTTTTCACGGCTGTGAGGAGTTCGCTGCTCGTTCCCAGCGGCCACAGCAGTTTGTGGAGCCTTCTCCACAGTGCCGGGCTGTTTTCCTTCAGGAAAACTCCCTTTCCCTGTGCCTTGTTCAGCCTTCTCCGTCTGTGCCTGCTGAGGTGGGGGTTTGGGATACTGTGCTGGGAGCACCTCAGCTCCCTCCTTCACCACATTCCTTCTTAGGGATCATCCTTCCCTGCTTCCCGCTCCTCCATCCCGAGCTACGAGCACTTGGGGGCAAAGGTGTTCCCTGTAGCGCCCAGAGTGCCAGGACTGGGGTCAGAGGCAGGGAAAACTGTGGAGCCATGTGGATCCATGATCCATGCAAAGCCTGGTAGGACACAGCTGTGCTGCCGTGCCCTTGGGGCCAGGGAATATCCTGCCCCTCTGGAAAAGGGAAGGCACCACAGCAGTGGCACCCGTGCCAGGGTGTTGGAGCCACTGGAATTGTTTCCATGTCCAGCAACCGGCATTAATGAAAAATCCTAATTCTCTTGATTAAATTGAAGGAAGTAACTCCCAGCTCTCCCTGAGCAATGCCAGAGCACGGGATGGGGCTCAGCTCCAGGGTACCCAGAGCCCCGGGGCGGGGGGGGGCGGTCCCTGGCGGCGTTTGGCCCTGATGGAGCAGATGGATGAAGGGGGTGTAGGAAGCCTTTGGCTCACCCCCACTCCAAACACGTGTGTCTCCAGGCTGCTGGGCATCCCACCCGGCACACAGCAGATTCCTGGCAGCTTTGGGCCCCTCCTGTGGGCAGGTGCGGGGGTTTTTGTGCCTCCTCCTTAGGGTGGGATCGTGCCGAAGGTCCATAAAAGTCCCTCCAGTTGGGTTCGGCTGTCAGCGTGTGTGCCTTGCAGCAGCGGGGTGTGTGACAGTGACACAGGGCACGGAATTGGGGCACAGGGAGGTAATCGATAGGTGGCTGGTGCAGAGGAGCTCTGGAGTGTGCCAGGAATAGGGAGCAGCCCCCGGGAACGGCAGGCAGGCAGCGCCCCCTGAGTGAGTCCCTCCCCAGCTGTGTCCCCTGGACGCTGTCCTGCACGCCCTCCCCTGCCAGGGGACATTTTGTCACCTTCCCCGGGGACTGTGCCTGACCTGCTGGGTCCTGCTGCCTGCCAGCTCTTGCACTGGAGTGGAGGACACCTGTCCTGCTGTCCCTGCCCAGCTGGCAGGTGACATCCCAGGTGATGGATCGACTGTGGGAGAGGCGAGGAAGGAGCCAAGAGCAGCAGCATCATTGCTTGAGCTCCTGTGGGGAGGATGGGGGAGGCAGCTGTGTCCCCAAGGTGGGGGTGACATCTCTCCTGGCCAGGGTGTGAAGCAGACCAGGCTGAAGGTGGATTTCATCCCTAAGCTGCCAAGCTCCCATCCTGGCAGGATGTGAGTGGGCCCCACTCCAGAGCATTCCCAGGACGAGCTGCTGCATCCATGGGATACAGAGCCAGGTTGGGAGAGTTGAAGGATGGGAACAACCAAAGGGTAAATCCCACATGGCCAGCTACAAAGGGGAAAAATAAACCCTGATTCTCAGCAAGAGTTTGGGTTATTTTGGAGAAGTTTGGAAACCTTCAGGATCTGGTGAGCCAAGGTCCCAGACCCTCCGTGCAGGGATGGGTTTGGATGCAGTTGTGGGTTTTAGGATCAGGGCTGTGTGAATCAGCAGCGGGGGCTGGAAATCCAGCCCAGCTGGGGCTTGTGCTGTCCTCTGCTGCTGCTGCCCAGCGTAAACTTTGCTATAATCCAGAGCAGAGCTCTGCCTGCAGCACGTGGAGCAAAGATGGATCGGCACTGGAGCCGCTCGGCAGCGGCATAAACAGGGCAGCACGTGGGCACGCACTCGGTGCGATCCCAAGGTGCCCAGCCTGACTCCTTGGCAGGTAAATCACCCCTTGAGCCCGCAGCCATCCCCCCCCCCATATTTAAAGCAAAATTAACCCTTTCAGCTCCAAGGAAAGCCCTTCCTGAGGTGACTGATGTTCAGGATGGGGAGAAAAAGCTCCTTATAAGGCTGGGTGGCCACAGCCGCTCCGCCTGCGGCTGCTTCCCCCACTGGCAGCTCCCCTCGTGTTCCTGTGCTCCAGCCAATTTTTAATCAATCTAATTGGCTCTTCTCATCCCACACCATGTGCTCCAGCTTTGGGTGGCTGCCTGACATATGACACACAATCAGGTGCTTTCTAGAGACCAAGCCTGCCTCGTCCTGCTCCCCCTGATAATTCCTTCGCCTCTTTGAAGGTGCCTGTAGGTGCCTCCTGCAGGATCCCTGGTTATCTCCTCAGAGCAGTTTGGCTAAATTACCTGCTTTTTTCTTCAAATCCCTTCCCTGCTGGGCAGGTTTGAAACCCAGAGACAGACAGGGAGGGTGAGAGGATGATGAAGCCCCCAAAGATGAGCCAAACAGGTGTGGGAGGCAGGAGAAGTTCCTGCATCCGTCTTACCCTTTCTGTGGTTATTTAAGCCTGGCCCATGTGGGGTGCCACATTCCTGGGATAACCACAGAGATCCTGATGGGCTTGCTGTGGGTCTGTGAGGGCAGGACACCAGCAACATCTGCTGCTGGGCAACTGGGACAAAGTGACCCTGGGTTGCAAGGGAAAGGGAGCTCCGAGTGTTGCTCCAGCGTGGTGTTGGCTTTTCATTTCCCCTTTTGTTTCATCACATCTTGGTTCTGGTGAGGTTTATCCGACTGTCACACTCCTGGTCTGTTTTCCCCTCCTCTTCTCCCTCCTGGGTCTGTGCTCCTCACTCCTGCCTAGCTCTTTTGGGATTCCACCCCCACCCCCCTCCGTTTTTTTCCACTGTTCCACTAATTTCACTTTCCACTCCTGTTGCCTTTCCAAGCCAGCTCTCAGCCTCTCCACTACCTTTCACTCCCATCCCCATTATCATCATTAACGCCTTGAAGGGCTCAAGCACCACTTCCACCCTCCACTCCTGCACTCTCTTCACTCTCCCAACCAAGGCTTTGTCCAGAAATTCCCTCTCCAGGCACCAGCACTACATTTCCAAAGCAGCTTCCTGGAAAAGATGTTAGGGCCAAAGGCCCCAGGGAAGATTTTTGCCAGCAATTTGGGCCTTGCCTTGCTGGGCTCTGGTGCAGGGAGATGTGTAATCAGATGAGGGGGTTTAATTGTCTGAGCTGTGGCTGCTCCTGCTGCTCCTTTGCCCTTGCAAGGAGGAAAAGTTAGTCCAGAGGACTGACAACTCCAACAAGGTTCATTGTGTTTTCTTCCAGCGCTGACCGTACGATTCATCACCAGGAGATTCATTGGAGACTATGACCCAACCCTAGGTAGGAAAACTCCTTTTCCTTGGTGCTGTCACCATGGCAGAGCCAACTCTACTCCCAAATTTGCCATATTCCCTCTTCTTCCTCCTCAACCAGACAGGCAGCCCGTGGACATCCTGACACCTCCCGGGGTCCTGCATGCTTTTTTCTCTGGCTGGTGTTATTTAGGCAAAACCTATTGGGATGAGCCATTGGATTGCACAGGGAAGTGCTGCAGGCTCAGTTATGGGATCACGGAATCATTTAGAGTCATAGGACCCCACGGAATCATTTAGGTTGGCAAAGACCTCTGTGATTCCAATCATCAAACCAACAGTTCCTCGAATTCCTTCCCAATCTGCTGGGAGGTGGCTTTTAAGGGACAGGAGGCATCTAAGCCCTTGGAGCCTGTACTGTCCTGAATTCTAGGATTTGGGTTTTTTTTTTGCATTTGAGTTGTTTTTTGAGCACTGAAGCCATGTCCCTTCTGGAATGTCCCAGAAATGTCCCCTACTCTGTGGAGCCCTTCTCCCTCCCTTGCTGCTCCCACACTTTGGTCACTGCTGCCCTCTCGGCCACCCAGGTGACTGAGGCCACCCGGGCTGTGGCTGCTCCCTGGGGGTTCTCTCACACACCTTCCCCGTGTGTCCTGCCCAGAAATGATCTACAGGCACGTGGCTGTCATTGATGGGGAGATGGTGCACTTCGAGATCCTCGACACGGCTGGACAGGTGAGCTCAGCCAGGAAAACACCATCGGAGCAGAGTGGCCTGCCAGGGAAGGCAGCCCCTGCTCTTCCACTGCCCTAATTCCTGGTGTCTGCAACATCATGGTGGTTACCTCAGGAGAAAAGGGTGTTTTGGTGAATTTATGTCTAACCTCAGTTACAGTGTGGTTTCAGGTAAGTATTCCCCCTTTCCCATGTAGGGCATAGCTCTGCTTCCTGTGCCAGTGGAGCACCCTGGCAGCTCAAGGGAGCACTGATTACCCCAACATTCACACCAGGACAGGGCTGATGGCCGTCCTCACCTGCCACACTGCCTAAGCCACCCCATCCCTGCCCTGGGCTGCTGGTGTTACCGCTGCTGTCCCCAAACCCTTCCTGGAGACAGCGCCGCGTCCTGGGGAGGTTTTCTGGGGTTGCATCCAGCAGTGCTGGCATTCCAGCAGTGCTAACAGGAGCCCGTGTGCCCCGGCAGGAGGAGGACTCGCTGCAGATCGAGGAGAAGATCAAGTGGGGCGATGGCTTTGCCGTGGTGTACTCGGTGACTGACCGCTGCAGCTTCGACGAGGTGATGCGGCTCTGCTTCCTCATCAACCATCTGCACGCCAGCCCCAAGCGCAGCGGCGCCGCCGAGCAGCCGCCCGTCGTCATCGTGGGCAACAAGAAGGACCTGCAGTTCGACAGGATGGTGTCCACCGAGGACGGGGAGAACCTCTCCAAAGCCCTCAAGATTCCCTTCTACGAGATCTCCACCCGGGACAGCTACGAGGAGCCGGTGGCGGTGTTCAGCAGCCTGTACCAGGAGCTGCTCAGGCAGGGGCACTTCTCCCCGGGCTCCTTCAAGAGGAGGACAGTGTCCAAGCTCATGGAAAAGATTCCCAAGATGCAAGCCAGCTCCACGCTGAACTGCACAGGCCGGAGCCTCAGCTTTAACTCCTTCAGGGACTATATTCCCGAGTGAGCGGCCAGGCTCCAGCCCGGGATGGGGGCAGCTGCTGGGGCTGTGCTGGCTCACTGGAGGGGAAGGTCAGGAGTGGAGAGGGTGACACTGGGGTACAAAAGCCTCTGGGTTCTTCTTACAAGGGGTTTTGTGCCAGCAGGGAAGGTTTTCTTCATCCATCTGATCCCTTTGTTCCCTCCTCCCCCTCCAGCATGGCTGCAGTGTAGCTGAGGTGGCCCTGGTGACTCCAGTGGTGTTGGGACAACCCTTGGAGGGAGGCTCAGCTGTGTTTTGGTGGCACTCAGACCCAGGATAGACACGTCTGGGGGGGCTTTTCCCCTCCCCTGAGCTGGCTGGGTGTGTCTGTACCCCAAATCCAACACCCACCCTGCTGGGTGACCCCGAGGGCCATGCTGGCTCCCAGACTGGCGCCAGCCATTCCCTGGGAATGGAGCCTGCTTTCTCAGCATGACTGGTGAGTAAAACCCCCTGGACCCTCAAACCCTTCCAGCCCATCCAGGCTGGGCTCAGTAGTATGGACACAACAGAGCTGATTCCAGAAGCTGTTTGCAGGTACCCCTCTGTCTGCTCATCCAATGCACTGTTCCCAGAGGGAAAATCACCATGGGCTGAGGACTTGTTTAGCACAGGGTTGGGGCAGGAAAGGCATGGGGAGGAGCCAGGCTCGTGGCTCATATTCCTTCCGTCCCTCTGGGTGTTGGGGCCTGTGTGGCTGGTCGGGGTGGCTGTGCTGGGACCCTGCGGTGTGACTCCTCTGTCCCCCCTGTTGTGACCCACCCCATTGTCTGCTGCTGTGTCCTGTGACAATAAAAGCTGAGTTCCCAACTGCCTGTGGCACTCCCGGGATAGGTTATTTTAGGGAGCCTAAGGAAAGGAGTGCATGGTGTGGGATCACTCTTAAATTAGGGCTGGGCATCCCCCTTATCTTGTCCCTGAGCCCTGGCACCATGTACCCTCCTGGCTCCCTCCACTCCTAAAAGACTTCCCTGCAGGATCACAGCCTGGGAAGCCACTTATCCCACCTCCCCAGCCTGCTCCAGAACCCACTCAGGCACCCTTTTCCCTCATATAGCTCCCAGAGGTATTTCCTGGTGCTGCTTGTGTCTAGCCCAGGGGTTTCCCTTCAAGGAAGGGGATTCATTATATTCCATTTCTCTTCATACACCCACATTCTCCTGTGGGAGGGGAAATGAGCCCCATCAAGGAGCTGGGCTGGGGAAGCAATTTGGGGCTGCTCCTTCTCAGCACCTTCATTAAAATCCCAATTTTATTGAATTAAATTTAATTTAGTGAATTAAAATTTGCTCAGGGCTCTGTGTATGGGCAGAGCCCAAATTGGGCTGAAATGCCTCAGAGGGCTGGACAAGGGGTGGTGGTGTTTATTTTTAGAGGGTTTATAGCATTCCCAAGGGAGTTGAACACTGGGAGCTGGATTGGGGGTTTGTGATCCAGCAGCTGGGATGGGTGTTGCTGCCCTGGCTGGAGAAGAGCCAGTTTGGGAAGTGCTGGGATGGGGAGAAAAGAGGTCAGGAGGGATTGAACTACAGTGGGACACTGAACACACACTTGAGCCTGTCAAATGAAGGATTTGGGTGCTCTCATTCCACGTTGCTCTGTTCCCAAATATCCCCAAGGCTTGTCAAGGGGATGGATTTAGCTGCTGGCTGGAGCCGGGCATGGCGGAATCCTGCAATATTCAGCAGGAATTATTCCAAGTGATGGATGAGACAGGACCAGCTCATGAGCAGGAAGCCAGGCCAGTGCTGGAACAGCATCCCCAGTGCTCCTGGCAATGGAGGAGCACTCGGCACGGCCGGGATCGCTGTCCTGGAGTAACCCCGGCCCTTTTTTATATCCCAAGGAATCCAGAAGGCTCCGTGTGTCACTGCCTCAGCCCCTCACCAGGGCTCCTGGCCCTGCCTGCTATAATTAG
Source organism: Cyanoderma ruficeps (assembly GCA_008694505.1). Lineage (NCBI taxonomy): Eukaryota > Metazoa > Chordata > Aves > Passeriformes > Timaliidae > Cyanoderma > Cyanoderma ruficeps. Next base: position 1,038,420 of record VZDJ01000246.1, read on the forward strand.
CACCAAACCTCATTAGGAGAGGCAGAGGCAGCTCTTCAGGACTGGTAATTGCTAATTAGTGGAAGCCTCTAATGGCTCTCCAGGGGCAGTTTCCTCTCCCTTATAAAGGAAGGTCTTGAGGATGCAGCATTCATTGGGGTGGGGAGAGGTTTTGGGAGGGGGGGAATTCTGGGGGGTGTAAATCCTAAATTCCTGTGGTGAGAGGTCTGCAGGGGTTGGGCAAGGGAGAAGGAGGAGGAGGAAGGACAAAAACAAGAAGAAAAAGAAGAGGAGGAAGAGGAAGGTCTATGCCTTACTTGGAGCAGAGCCCAGAGTTTCAGAGCCCTGGGCAGGTGAGTCCGAGCCAGGTCCCTGGAAAGGAGGTGCCCTTTGGGAACCTCCTTGGAGCCCCTTGGAGGCAGACGTGGGGATGTGGGACCTGCAGGGCAATGCCACTAAAACCACACTTCAGAGGGGTTTGGGAATGGAAGCTGGGAATGAGGGCTGAGGTTTGGTTTGCCTTGGAGCCGTCCCAAAAGAACCACAACTGTCCCTGGGGAGCACCAGGCCTCGGGGCTGCTACGAACTCCCCCAGGGAACAGGGATGGATGGAGCTGGGATATCCAGTGCAGACCCCCTGGATGGATGTTCCTGTGTGTAGCTGGGAAGTGCCACCTCTCTGGGGACAGGTGGCTGTCCTGAAGGTGGTCCTGCACCTTCCCAGCCTGTGGTGGCTCAGCTCCACGGAGAGAAGCTGAAGAATTTTGGTGTCATCATTATCCAAACAGCATCTTCAGGGCTGAGATTGAATTTGGCAGCAGGCAGGCTGCAAATCTGCTCACCAGATTTCTGGGAAGCTTGGGAGAGGCAGATGAAGCAGAAAGGTCCTTTCCAAGAGCTCCCTCGCTGTGCTCACCCCCAGCAGCTCCCTGGCATGCCAAGCCCCCCAGTTGTCCCCCTTTGTCCCCTCTGCCAAAGGGTTTCCTGGAAAACCAAAATCATGGGCTGAGGTTGTGGGGTGAAGCTGCTCTGTCTTCACAGCCACAGCTTTTATAATGAGTTGTGCCTTGTTTTAACTTAAAAAAGAGAGGTTTGGGGCTTTTTGAAGGCTTCTCCTGGAGGAGCAGCACCTGGACCTGGCCTCTGCAGCCCTGTTCCTGGGAGTGGTGGGGAAAGTGGAATTGCCAACAGCCCTTTCCAAGCAGGTGCTACCTTTGGAGATCCCAAATCAGGACCCTCACCCCCCTCTGAGGGATTTGAGCTCGGAGCAGGAACATTGAGGGTGTTCAGCTGCTGCAACATTCCCTGGATTTAAGGTACCTGGAGTGGGTTTGGAGGTCCAGGGGGTCAAGTGCCCCATGAAGGGGGATTTCCTCAGCACAGTGGGCTCCTCTCTCCCCAGATTACAGATTTTATGAAACATTGTGCATTAGGAACTTGGGTCTGGTGTTCCCAAAATATCAGGCTTTGACTGAAGGGAAAACAGGGGCAAGGGGTACACAGGGGCTGTTTCCATCCCTTCGGTAGCAGCCAAAACTGGCAGCTGGAGCTGGTGACTTTCCAGCTAGAAAATTATCCATCCATGGATTATTTCAGGTGCTCCAGTCTGTCCCCCAGCCCACCCTCTTCCCAAAATCTGCTGCTTGACATGAGATCCTCCTAAAAACCCAGATGGGCTGTGGATGGACTCAAATTGCTCCCAAATCCAGGCAATTCTGGCTCAGGAGACACAGTTGGAATGGCAAGGGACAATAGTCGCTTCCAAGGGCTGCTCCTGTTTAAAAAGCCACGTTGTCAGTGCAAGCCCTGCTGCTCATTTTTTGCTTTATAAATAGCTGTGGAGTTCATGGAAATCTGGGATTGCTTTCCAAGAGGAAATCTGGGTTGAGATTTGGGGATTTAGGAACCATATCACCATCTTTGTTTTTGTTTTTTTTTTTTCCCTTTTAAACAGAGCAATAGCTCAGCTCCAATAAGGAGCCCAAAGCTCTCTAAGGCACGGAGAATTCCAGCACAGCCAAAGGCTTTTGCTGGCCCTGAAAGGCAAGTCTGGGAACTGCAAGGGGAAGGAAAACCCAAGGAGAACACCCACCACGGCACATTGGCTGGTTTATTCCCGGGATAGATTCTGATGGTATCTTTTCCCTTTGGATAAACTCTGGGAGGGCAGGAAGATGGGATATCATGTCCATCCATGCTGCCAGCTTCAGGGAATCCACTCTGCTTCATCACTGTGTCTCCCAGCTTATAGATATAATGGATAAAAGGATAAAAATGAAAGTTTGGTGTAGGCTTTTGAGGTACAGTGGGATCCATCCCCATGGGGAGAGTTTTGAGATGAGGCTGCTCCCCACTGGGGAAAATGGAGGAGAAATGTCCTGGAGGCACTTTGCTGCTCCCACCAGTTTTCCTTTGCTCTTGGCCAACCCACACAACTTTCCTGTATTTTTTTTAAAATCATAATATTTAAGAAACCCCAAACCAGAAACCCCATGAGGGTCTGGCTGGGAAGCTGTGGCTGTAATTGCTAGTGCTTAAAGGCTGTAGGAAAATATTGATGGAAGGGGTTGGGCCTTCCCCAGTGCAGCCCCACAAAAGTGGAAAATCCCTATGGCTCTCTGTGCTCTTCCTTTTTCCAGCCAGCCTGAACTCTGGAAAGGAGTGTGATCCACAGGATGTGCAGTGATGGAAGCCTCTCTTAGGGGACAGTGATCCTAAATCCCAGTGAGAATAACCCTTGGACCCTATTTTCTGGGTGTTTCACCAAAAAGCTTGGATTCTCAAACTCTGCTTATGGATGCTGGTGAACTAAATGTGTTTCCAGCCCCTCACTCCATCCCTTCCCTGGGCACTATCCACCTGCAGGTGCCACATCCCACATCCCACTGGAGGGCTGGCAAATCCCAGAATCCTGGAATGCTTTGGGTTGGAAGAGACCTTAAAGCCTGTCCAGTTCCAACTCCCTGCAATGGGAAGAGATACCTGCCACCAGAAGGTCCCTCAGAAATCTTGGAGTTTGGAAAGCCCCACTGGATATAAAAAAGCAACCTCAAGGTCTTTTCAACCCTGAAAAGTCATGAAGAGGGAAAAGATGATCCATTTTGCATAGGAGGAGATTTTAAAATGTATTAAAAAAACCCCTCTGGAAGCAGAGGGGCAGGACACCCTTCTGGAATCCAGGGAGCCACCCCGAAATATTTTTTTTTCCTGTGGCTAGTCAAGGCTAAGTGGTTTTTGTTGGCAGTGGGAAGAAGATGAAGGGAGGTTTCACTCTGCTTGTGGGAGCCAGTTCATGCTGAGATTTTTGATGGGTAGGAAAGTCATAGATCCATTCCTCCTCCCAAAACCCAGAAATTCTGGGAGGGTGGGAGAGGGCTCGGCCCAAACCCCCAGGCCATGTGTGGAATTGGGGGGGCCCAAACTTGGCCAAATACTGAGTTGTTAAAAGCTCCAGCAGGTTTTTTCCCTGGGATTTGAGCTGCTTTTTAAGGAAAGGTTTTTAAAACCATCCCCATTTCCTGCTATCCCTCCTAGGCATGGCCTCCTGTCCCTGCTTATCCCACTGCATCCACACCCCGCTGGACGCGCCATCCCGGGGTTTCCCTAATCCCACCTTGGAGGCCCCTCTGCCATTCCATGGATGTGATTTAATCTTCTGCCATGTGACAGAGCTTTGCCTTCAGCTGCTGCAGCCAAACAACCTCATCAGCTGCCCCCCTCCCAGCCCATTTTGCGGTGGGAAACAGGGAATTGCCAATCCTTGGGCAGCTTTTGTGGCTTTTGGGTGCTGCTGCCATGTCCCTTTCTCTCCCTTGGACAGAGCATTTAACTTTCCTGGTGTACCAGGATCCCAGATCATCCCAAAGATCCCTTTTTTTCTCTCCCTGTTTCTGCAGGTTTTGCAGAGCTCTCCCTGAGGCATATGGACCTATAAAGCCTCACAAGTAATTCCACAGCTCTGAATTACCACAGTGTTTATTCACTTCCACTTTTCCCCTTTTCCAGGTCATGGGGAGTGTTGGGCACCCAAATGCCTGTAACATCCCTGACAGAAGGAGCACCCCTTCCTCCTTATTTTTTAATTTTTTCTCTTTATTTTACCTAGATTTGGGGTCCCATGGGTCCATCACCTACAATTTTGCAATCAGCCTCTCCTGACTGTGTCCCAAGGGGATCCCCAGCCCCTTTGGGATAGACATCACAGTCTCCTAGCTCATATCTGAGCTTTTTTCATCCTGATGTGATCCACCATTTTCCCCTCCATCCAACACTGGATATTGCCCCACCTGCAAGGAAAAATTAATCCTGGGGTGGAAAGGCCCCATCCAGGGGCTTATTTGGGCCACAGATGACAATTTTCCTGGTGGATTTGGCTGTCGTGACACAGACTTCGTGTCCTGAAGTCTGGGGTGAGCAGGACTTTGGCCTTGAGATTTCTGGTGTTTTGCCTGGATGCAGGATGGGGAAACACTTTTAAATCCCAAGTTTTTTATATCTTGCAATCCAACAGGTTACAAAAGGCAGATCTTCTCTGATCACCTGCAGACAGGGTGAGATGAGTGTGAATGGGGACTAGAGCATTGAAAAGTCAATAGAAAGCTCAGATTTCCACAGTTTTTGCACTGGAGGGGATTGCAAGTGTCCTGGGAAGTGGCTTCCCTGTGGTTTTGGGTGCAGGCAGCACCTTCAGCTGCAGCACCCATTTTGGCAGCCCTGGAGTTAATCTAAGGGAAGGCCCACTGGCTGATGTGAAGCAGAAACAGGGACAAAATCCCCAAGTTTGAATAATAACAACAACAAAAGCCAAAGCAGGAGAACAAGGAGGCTCAGCACTCCCAGGGCTTCACACGTAGATTCACAGGTGTGGAGTAAAGACTCAACCAGAGCCACCTCAGCAAACTGGCAAAAAAACCCCAAACCCATTTAAAATTATCCCCCTACAGATAAAAGCCTTAAAAAATTAATATTTTTCATGTCCTGCCCCTGCTGGGGATGCAGCCACCTGTGGCTACGTGAGGGCTGCAGGGGAGCGGGCGGGCAGAAGGGAGGGAGGGAGGGAGCCTGGCTTAAGTAACGCTCCTGGGTTAGTCTGGATCAAGTTCCTTCGGCTCCACGGGTCTCAGACGCGGCCAGGAGAGAAAACTGCCCTGGGAAAGAGGAGGAAAACCTGCTGCTGGTGGGAAAACCACTGGGAAAAACATTTTGGGGCTGTGACAGCGTCTCCAAACCTGCTTTTAGGTAAGGGGGTGGCGGGGGCCACAGGGGTTGCTGTGCTGTGTCATGGGAGGTGGCACCATTCCCAACCTGCCAGCGGGCAGTGGGATGGGACCTGGCATACAGGGACAAGCCAGTGCCACCCCATGAAGCTGTCACCACAGGTGACCCCTCACCTGGAGGAACAGCAAGTGCCTGTTCCCTTGGGCTCAGCCAGTACCCAGACCCTGCCCACAGACGATTTTGCTCTGCAAAACGCTTTTCCAGGAAAGAGAGAGAGGAGATGGAAAGAGAATGTTTCATCCCCTCATTTCTCGACCCACCCTGGGATGTTTTCCCATACTCCGGCTATTCGCCGCTGCTGAAACCGAGCAGGGAAGTGATGCCAAACCCCATGCAGCAGCGGAGGCCAGAGCGTGGCCCCGATTCCCATTGTTCGTGGCCCCATCTCCCTCCTGGGCTCTCATCCACGTGTGTCCTCCTCCTCCTCCTCGGTGTCACTGGGTGCTGCTGGCTGTGCCAAGGGGCCGAGCCCCTGTGTTTGGGGGCTGAGCCACCGTCACCGAGCCCAGCAGTGGGATTTGCTGTGCAGGAGGCTGTGGAAGGGACTCTCCTTACCTCGGGATTAGTCCAGAGAGAACACAGTTGCAGCTTTCATTCTTTTAAACTATTTTTTTAGTTAATTAGTTTTTTGTGCATGCTTTTGGAGCTATCCCAGAGGATCTTTTGGAGCTATCCCAGAAGATCTTCTGGAGCTATCCCAGAGGGTTTTCTTTCCTGTGCTGCTGCAGGAGGGGAGAGCGGCGGAGCCGCGGCATCCCTGCGATCGCACCATGCCCCTCTCCCGCCACACCGGCCAAATCCCGGAGTCCACCTGGACCTTGGGCTTCAGGGAGATGACGGAGCCCTGGAAAGGCGCAGTGGGCTGCCTCGGCGTGGCCGTCTTCTTCGCCATGACCATCGGCATCATCTCGTGGCAGGCGCTGGAGCAGTCCCCGGAGGAGTGGGTGCTGCGGGGCCGGGACGCGGGGATGCTGTGGGAGCGCGGCCGCGGGGCGCTGCTGCTGCGGGCGCTGCCGGCCGGGCGGCCCGTGCTGGCCATCGCCGTGGGCAGCGTGCCGGCCACCGAGCCCCCGCCGCCCCGGGACCGCTGCTGGCACGACGGCGGCCAGTTCTGCTATTCCTGGGAGGAGGACGCCGAGCTCCGGCTCTCCCTGGAGCCGCCGGCAGCCCCCGGAACCGAGTGCTACGGCGTCCGCTGGACCCCGCTGCGCCCCGACGTGACCCTGAAGGTAACGGGGACCCCTCTGTTCCGCTCCAAACCCTTTGGGATCCAACAAGGGACGGTCTGGCATGACCATAATCCCCCAGCTCAGTTATGGGGTCGCAGTGTGGCCGCGGCTCCCTGTCTTCCACGGCCGGAAGGTGCGGGGTGGGAAAAACCTTTTGGAAGCACCGTGCTCTGAAGCTGAGCCCCAAAATCCGGTGGTGGTGCCACGTTGGTGCCCCTGGGGTGGGAGAGCTGTGTTTATATGGAGACAGAGTAAATACCCACTGGAGATGACAATGCTGGCGAGAATCTCGGGAAGGTCTCTTCCAACACAGACACAATGGGCAACTCCCGTGGGATGGGAATAATCCGTGTCCGCTGCTGCAAACGTTTTTGGTATCATTCCCTGTTTTCTCCCCCAGCTAAATAGAAGCAGACTCTGGGAAGGAGCCTTAGGAGGGGAAGGAAAAACGCTGTCAGAGCAGGGTGTCCAGTTGTGGGGAGCCCTCAGAACAGGGAGGGAAGCAGGATGGGATCCTCTGGGGTGAAGGATTGTCCCCCTTTAGCCATAAATCACCTGCTGGCACTGTTTTGGGTGGGTGGAAGGTGTTGCCTGAGCACAAACCCGGGATCTCCTCCACTGACTTTGGTGTGAGGCGTTTGAGAGGATGAGTGAGAGAGGACAGGCTTTCCCCCACTTTTTTAAAAACCCCCAAACCATTGGAAAATATGATCCAGCGAAATCTGAGTTAAGAACAGACTGTTTTCCCTCTTTCCAAGCTGGTGTAACGCGTTCAGCTGACACCTGGTACAGCTATTCCAAGCCTCCAGGGTTTCCACTTTAATAATTTACATCTCCTCTCCCCACCCCTTGGAGAGACTTAACCTCTCTGTGCCCCCGAGCTCAGGACTCCAGGAGGCTCTGAAGCCTTGGGATTGGGAATAAACATGAGGTGGGTTGAGTGGGGGGTCTTCGGGTCCCCTCTGCCACCCCAGGCCCCCTTCACGGCCCCAGATCTCTGGGCTTTTGGGGAAGCCCATCCTGCCTGGGAAGTCACGAGGGCGCTAAGTCCTGCTGATCCCACGATTTGGCAGAAAGGGGAAAGTTTGAGAAGCTCTGAAGTGAAAACTGATGATTTCTGACAGGGGGTGGGTCAAGGATGGGGATGTCCCCCATCCTAGGGCTCTACAAGAAGTGCCCCAAATCTCCAAGCTGAGCCTCTTGAGTGAAATTTTTGTTATCAGCCCTCGGGAAAGAGGGAAGCTGTGCCTTGGGAGGAAGGATGTGTCGCCCTCAGGACACTGGTGCCATCAAGGTGAGGGCTAAAGATGGGGCTAAAAGTTCTCTGTGAGAGCTCAGGTGGGGGCATCTGCACTTGCAGATTCACTCCAGAAACTCTGAGGAAGGCAGCTGGAGAGCTTAATGTGTCTTTTAAATAAAACAGAGAAAAAAAAACCAAAGAAAAAAACACTGAACAAAAAATACCAACCAAATAAAAAACCTGACCAAGCCAAAAAGACACCTGACCAAACAAAAAAAGAAAACCCAAACAAGCCAGGAAACCAAAATACATGGATTTTCCAACTGGATTTCTGAAAGTGCCCTCAGTGCATTTTAAAGCTGTCTCCTTGAATTTCCCCCTCTGTTGTCCTGTCCCACAGCCACTCACACCTGCAGGGGTTTCTTTGCTGAAACCTTTGCACCATTTTTCACCTGAGGCTCAGAGATGTTTGACAACTGTGATGGGATGCAGAGGTGTGATTGCCATGGCCGTTTGATTTTATTTGTGCTCCTCCAGCAAAAACTGGCAGGCTTTGGGAAGCATGTCTTGCTTTTCCTTTTTTTTTTAAATGAAACCATAATTTTATACTGTAGAAGGGACACCTTCCACAAGCACAGTTCGCTCCAAGCCTGGCCTTCCTGCTCCCCCTGAGTATTCCTTGCTCTTTGATGATGCTTTCCTGGCTGCAGGACTGTTTTTCCATGGCTAATGTGTCCTGGTATGGAGGGCCAAGCATCCGTGCCCAGCGCTGGCCTCTCAATGGTGCCGAGAGCCCCGCACAGCCCTTGGTCAGCGGCGACCTCAGCACAAACCCCAATGGCTTTGGGCCTGTCCTGGAGAGGTACTTCCTGGGATCCACAGGTAACCACCTCCTTCCCTGCCCAGTGCCCAACAGCTTCAATCCCTGTGCTTCTCTGCCCCTCTCCTCACCTCTAAAGCAGCTGGTTTAACAGCAGTGTAGATGTCTCCAGGGGTAAAATATCCTGCAAATGTAACAGCAACAGGGCAGATGGGAAGGATCCCACACCACCTCATTCCTGTGGGAAAGGGTGTGATACTGAAGCTGAGTGCCTGAGGATGGGGTGGCCCAAGCCACTCCAGAGACATCCTGTGCTCTTGGTGTGCCTGGTTTGTTTTTAAGTCCAGATCTGTGCGATTGCTGCATCCCCAGCTCCACTCAAGTGGCTTCATGGCTCCCTGATGCCACTGTGGGATGCTGGATCCAGGCAGGAATTCTGCTGCTGGTGTCATTTTCTGGAGTATATTTGGGTTAGTCTGCAGAACATCAAACTTCAGGTATTACCCCAGATTAATCCAATTGACCTGCAGCTAGCCTGCACTGCTGAGGCTGCTGAATGCTGAGCAAAAAGGCCAGGAAAGGGAGAAATACAGCCCTTGAAAGGCATTTTGGACTCCACAAGGGAATAGCAGGAACAGGGTGGGAATGATTGGCATGGCGGGATCAAACCAGGAGGACTTCGCACCAGACAGGCTCTGCCCTGCTCATCCCTGTGGCTCCCAGGACCAGGGAGCAGCTGGTCACTTGCTGAGGCAGCGTTTCCCCACTTTTCCCCCAAAGGAGTGACGGTGACGGTGACTCCCGACGTGTCTCTGCTCCTGTCTCTGGAGAGCCACAGGCAATTCTGCCTGGAGACGCCGGCAGGACGAGCGGAGCCCCTGCAGTACCAGCTGTGTGTCAGCGCTGACGTGGCGGCCGCCCGCCGGCACACGGTCAGCGCTCTGGCCGGAGCAGCTCGGACACTGCCGGACACAGCGCTCCTGGGGTGAGCGCTCCTTCCCCCGATGGTGGGAACGCTTCCAAACGTCCGGCTCGCTGCCCCAAGCATCTCATGAGGAATTTCCCACCCTGCAGGTCTCCGATCTGGAGGTACCATGGCCCGGAGGGTTCTGCCGCCAAAATCAAGCGAGGCCTGAGGTCGCTGGTGAGGAGGCTGAAGCGGCATCGCCTTCAGGAGGGCGTCGTGGCCCTGGGGGAGCGTGGCACTGCCGTCCTGGCTGCTGCGGTATGGCTGTCCTGACACCCCCTGGGCACATGGGGAGTGTGGTGCTCCTCTCCCACAAACCACTTATTCCCGCCTTTCCCGCCCGCAGGACCTTGTGCCCTCGGGACGCAGGAAGAGGCAGGCCGTGGCCCTGGTGGAACCTCTGGAGCTCTCCATCACGCTGTCCCCGTATGCTAGTGTCACCTCCCCGCTCTTCCTGCGCTCCCTGCGTGGCGGTGAGGCTGCAGGATACTGGCTCAGCCGCCAGCCCCGACCCGGGGGCAGTTCGGTACGGGACCCCCCTCAAGCCCCAAACCAAAATTAAAGCTGAATAAGCCCCCTCAGGTTTATTATTTATCAAAGGACACAGCCCGATCCCACTGTTGTGGGACACAGCATCTCTCCTCGTTCCTATGGAAGCAGCTTTAAAATTTCCACTTCCAGTGTTCACATGATTCCCCAGCTCCATTTTGTGTGGTCATTTTAATGACCCCTTTGCCACCAGCTCAGGGATTTTTCAGGGGGTTGACAGAGTTTTCACCTTGATGCGCTGCACCATGACAGTGCAGGCTGGGATGGGGCAGCATGGCATCCCCCACCCTTGCACCCCGGAATCAGCAGGGTATCCTATGGATCTGACAGGCATTTGTATCCCCCTCCTCTGCAGATCCCGCTGCTGACCACCTGGAAGGGGCAGCTCTGCGCCCGCCTGAATGTCACCAGTGAGGCAGCACTGCGCTGGTACCTGGCTCGTGCCCGGCACCTGCGGCAGGCACTGGGCGCCACCTACGTGGCCTTCGAGGGAGTGGAGGGCAATTCCTTCTTGGAGCAGGATGTCCCTGCTCCCGCCGAGCTGGCGGGTGATGGATACACCGAGGTGCTGGCGGCAGCACTGGCGACGCTGGGCAATGGCACCATCATCAGCGCTGGGACCAGGTGGGCACCAGGACGAGGCTTTGCTGGAGCTGACAGGCACAGGAGCTTGGGGGACAGTTGAACTGGTGCTTGGAATACATTTGTGGTATTCCAAGATGTTTCTTGGCACCCAGGGAAGTGGTGAGGAAGGTGGGCTAGGGCAGCGTGTTGGAATCAACCATCCTTGTGGGATCTGAGGGTGGTGCAGCCCCAGCATAGGGTACCCAGAGAAGCTGTGGCTGTCCCATCCCTGGAAGAGTCCAAGGCCAGGTTGGACGGGGTGTGGAGGGATAGTGGAAGGTGTCCCTGCCCATGGCAGGGGGTGGGACTGGATGGACTTCAATGTCTTCTCCCACCCAAACCATTCTGGGACTATAATCTGGCCCAAGACATCTGGGCTTCAGGGAATTTCACCTCCTGTGAGCCCTCTAAGCAGCTTGAAAGGTTTGTGTTGTTTCTGCAGATCCAGTCACCTCCCGCTGTTTGTCCAGATGAGCCCACTGCACTCCGACTGGAGCCACGCCGGGCTGAAGGGGCTCATCCCCTCTGTGCTACACTACAGCCTCCTGGGCTACAACTTCTTCATCCCTGATGCAGTGGGTAAGGATTTTCCATTTCCCCCCACTATTTCTGGCTTCTCTGCAGTGAGTTTTGCAGCTTTTTTCCAGGCACAGGACATACATTTGCACCTTAGGTGTGCCACGGGGAGGCTTGGAGCACTTTGCTCCCTAGTTTTCTGTTGTGCTGGCTTGATTGGGATGAATGCTACCAGGGAAAAAAAAAAGTGAGGAATTAAAACCAAAAGAATATGCTGTAAATACTGCCAGGCAACTCCAGCAGCAGCTGGGTCTCTGGGGATGGCCTTCCAAAAGTTCCACCACAGCCCACCCCTGTGGGGCTTGGCTTGGGCTAAATCCCACCTGGCACAGCCAGGATCCGCATCCCCAGGCTCCTGGCTGGGGAATGGATGTTCCTAAAACCCCAGCAGCTCTGCTCCAAGTCTGCCTTTCTGCTCCAAAGCAAAATGGCTGCAGAAATCCTGAAATAAAAGCATTAGAAAAGGGCAAGAAACAACCTTTAATCAGGGCCAAATGGATCCGCTTCCCTTTTGCTTGGAGCTGATGGAGTTAGTGGTGGTGAAAACATGCCCCGAGTGTGCAGGGCTGTGCAGAAGTGTCAAACATGGAGGGCTGAGCTAAACAACAGCCCTGAAATAGGGATTGAGAGTAATATTTCAACTTGGCCTCTATTTTTAGCCTGTTTTCCTTAGAAAACGAGGCTCAAGCAATCCCAGCATGGGAGTTTGCTTCCCAAAGAGGTGCTGGAGCCCTTTGGCTTGGATGGATGGGAGCAGAGATCCTTCTGCACAGAGAGAGCTGGGCAGTTTGCTGCCAGGGGTTGTGTCCCCACAGCCTGGGAGCTGCAAGAGTTGGGAAAAGCCTCTGGAGGAAACAGAAATTTGTGGATGGCTGGGTGAGCCCTTGGCATTGGGGGATTTGTGCCATTTCCAGGGAAGCTGTGCCAGGTTTTCAGAGCCATGGCTCCCAGCGGCGCTTTAGGCACTAGAAGGAGCTCTGAGGTTTCCCAAGAACCTTTTCATGCCATGTGAGGCCCTCACTCCAGCCCCATGTTCCTGCAGGAGGGAGCGTGGCTGGAGCCACCCCGGGGGACCCAGAGCTGTTTGTGAGGTGGCTGCAGATTGTGACATTCCTGCCCGTGATGGCCTTTGGGACCCCACCCTGGCTCTGCTGTGACGCCTGGGTATGTATCCCACACTTCAGATGGGAGGAGACCAGGATTCTGACATGGCCAATGTCCCCAAAAGCCATGGAAGGCCTGCCAGCTGCTGTCCTCAGCTTTGCACTGAAGTGGGAATAAATCCATTATCTACGGGTTTAGATTCAAGTACCAATGGTTTTAAATATAATGGATTTGTACCCGTTATCAATGGATTTAATTATATTTTAATTCAGTGGATTCATATGCATTATAAATGGAATTGAAATCAAATTTAATAAGGTCCTTTATCAATGGATGTCCATTGATAAATCCATTTAAAACTAATTAATTAATAATCATTATCAGTAGATGTAAATCCATGGGTTCATATTCATTGTCAATGGATTTAAATTCACTTAAATCAAATGGACTCATATCCATTATCAATGAGTTTAAATCCATTCAAATCCAATGGGTTTATATACTTTATCAACGGATGTAAATCCATTTAAATCCAGTGGGGTTATATGAATTATCAACAGGTTTAAATACATTTAAATCCAACAGGTATATATATTCCTTATCAATAAACTTAAATCCATTTATATCCAATAGATTAATGTTCAATATAAATGGATTTAAATACATTTAAATCTAATAGATTCGTATCTATTATGAAGATAGTTAAATCCGTTTAGATCCAATGCATTTGTAACCACCATCAATAGATGTAAATGCAATGGATTTATAATAATTATCAATGGTTTAAAACCATGTAAGTCAAATGGATTCATATCCACTATCAATGTATTTAAAATCATTAAAATCCAATGGATTTGTATCCATTAGCAGTGGATTTAAACACATTTAAATTCACTGGATTTAAATTAATTAACAATGGATTTAAATCTGTTAAAATCCAATGTATTCATATCTGCTATCAATAGATTTAAATCCAGTGGATTTATAACAATTACCCATGGATTTAAAGCCAATTGATTTATGTCCATTATCAATGGATTTAAATGTATTACCAATGGATTTCTAGCTAAATCAGTTAATATCCAATATCAACCCCATTTGCACCGTAACTTGATCAGGACGTTCCAATCAAGTAATTTCTCTTCCCAAGGGAGTATATATTTTGCTTTTAATTTTTAAATTATTTATTTTTTGGTTTTTCCCTGCCTGCTTTGCTGTTTCCTGGATGTAGGGCTCCTCATGGATTTGTCCCTCACCTGCAGGTCCTGAATCTGACCCGTCAGTGCATCCAGAGGCACCGGGACTTTGTCGTGCCACTGCTCCTAAAATACAGTGAGGAGTGGCAGAGTTTGGGATATCCCATCTTCCGTCCTGCCTGGTGGCTCAGCCCCACGGATCCAGCTGCATTCACCATAGAGGATGAGTTTCTCATTGGAGATGAGGTGGGAATTCTGCATTATTCCTGTAAATCCAGCTCTGCACAAGTACAAACCAGGGGTTGGGTTTGAGTAGATTTAAATCCAAGCCAAAGCAGCTGAGTTTTGTGGGTTTGGGGTCTTTGCTTTTTGGAAAAGCTTGTGTTTCCTCATGAAACTCCTCTTTAGGGCCCCAAAACCCTCTATCAGTTTTGGAAGTGAAATGATTTAGCAGGAATAAGTAATCTCAGAATGTTGGGAAGTGCTTTTGGGAACTGCTTTTCCCATAAAACAAGGGGAAAAAATGCTCCCTGGAGGTGGGATTACATTGGCTCTATCACTGGGGAAGAGATTTTGCAAGAAACACACGTTTTTGATGGGTTTTTTCATTCTGGTTTTCAAAAATATAAACTAGATGGAATCTTGGGGCAGCTGCAGGCAGGGATGATCCCAATCCCAGTCAAAGGAATGTCACTGCACTGCATTAATGGTTCTAAACTTAAAGAAGGCAGGGACAGATGGGATTGGGAAGGAGCTCCCTGTGAGGGTGGTGAGGTCCTGGCACAGTTTGTCCTGAGAAGCTGAGGCTGCCCCATCCCTGGAAGTGTGCAGGGCCAGGTTGGATGCAACTTGAAGCAACCTGGGACAGTGGAAGGTGCCCCTGCCCATGGCAGGGGTGGAACTGGATGATTTTTAAGGTCTCTTCCCACCCAGACTATTCCAGGATTCCCCGACGACCATCTCATCTCCACGTGCATCTTGGCTAACCCTCTGCTGAACTTCTTTTTCCTTTCTTTTTCTTTTCCCTGCAGGTCCTGGTTGCTCCAATAACAGAAAAAGGACAAACATGGAGGGATATCTACCTGCCAGGAGAGGGGCACCTCTGGCTGGACACCAACACTGCCCAAGTGTTTGATGGTGGCACCACCCTCAGGAATTACTCTGCCAGCCTGGCCGAGGTGCCGGTGTTCATAAAGACCTCCTGAATCCAGGCTGGGCAGCTCTGGGACAGAGACCTCCAAGGGCAGTGCTGACCACAGGCACTCCCTCTCCCCTCAGACTTCCAGCCTCTTTGCACTTTTCCAAGATCCTTTTGTTTTGTTTCGTTGGGGTTTTTTGTTCGGTTGGGTTTTTTTGTTTGTTTGTTTGTTTTTNAATTTCAGCAGAAAGTGTCTGAATTTTCTTACTCGTTATCCTAAAATAGCGGCTCTGCCACCAACATCCATTCACACTGAATGCTGCATTTTTTTTACAGGGTTTTCCTGGTGAAATGTCTGTGTGTGTATGGTCAGGTGGGCATATCCCAGCATTTCCAGGTCCCTGGCACCATGCTCAGAGAGGCAGGGAGAGGATTTTCCAGGAGAAAATATACCTTATACCCAAGGGGAAGGTTTGTATTTAATGAAAAAATTAAATCTAGGGCAAAACTACCACGGTAATTTTGGTGCTGCATATGGCCACCTCCTGTGCTGAGCAATGCTTCTCCTACCTGAGGAGGTGGGTGGTTTCCAGGTAACAAGAGCCCATCTTTTGAGTATATTTGGGAAAATGTGTGAATTCCAGATGTATTTGAAGCAGGTTTCTGTGGAAGGAAAATAAACTCAATCAAGCAGAGGAGTGGCTCTATCACAGCATGATGTGGATATCGAGGATCCTTGCCCACCTCCTGTGTGCCCAGGCTCCTGCTCTTCACCATTTGTTGAATTTTATGGCTTTTTTCCAATTATTTCTTGCAGTGCAAGAGGGATCCAGCGTGACCAGCCTCCTTCTGTCCAGCAGAGACTGTATCCATAGGCAAATTCCACGTCCCACATGCTGAATATGCATTTAGGGAGATGATCAGCTATGCTGATACATCAGATTAGAGATCAGTGGGACACTGCAGGTTAGTGGGGTGATTCCAAAGGGTGGCATTTGGGGACAGGGGCTGGATGACAGCTGGGAGGGAAGTTTAGGGCAACTTTTGGCCCTGGAGCTGGGCTTGGGCACCTGCAGCACTGAATTGGATCAGTCATACCTTGGGTTTTTGGGAAAAATATTCCTGCACCAAGCTGTGGTATAGGAATATGAAAAAAATGCTAAGGAGTACTAACTTCTTCCAGCAAAGTTTCCCTGGATAAAACTGAAGGGAAAGCAAAAGCAAAATCCAAGTCAGGTTCAGCCATGGAAAGGCTGTGTGGGCATGGAGAGGGAAAGAGCACCTCAGCTCCTTCCTTGATCCACAGAGGCACCTAATGATGCTGGGGGGAGCTCACAGAGGATGAAGCTCATGAAGGCAACTCAAGGGCCTGGGCTGCTCCAAAATATCTGTGGAGGCTCCTGAGGTGGCAAAAACACAAAAAGAAGTAAGGGAGTGCTGGCTCAAGTGGCATTAGTTTATTTGCAGCAGGTGAAGCCCTGGAACAGGATGTCCAGGGAGGATCTGGTGGCTCCATCCTGGGAGATCACCAAAGCCCGCCTGGACACCCTGGGCTGAGCCTGAGAGTGGCAATTCCCATTTTGGGAGGGTGGGCTATGTGTCCCTGCGCCTGGCACGTCTCCAGGTCCTGTGCCGGTGCTGGCTCCTCCCTGAGGAGCCCAGGATGTCCCGCTGGGACCTTGGAGCTCGTCTGTTGTCAGCATTCCAGCTTCTCCACTGCCTCTGCCTTGCGGAGTGGTTGTGGGGCACCGTTCCCTGGGAGGCTGTCTGCGAGTTCTGGCCTCTCCTGTGGGATCTTCCCCGGGTTTGGCTCCTTGTTATGTGCTGTTGCCTGGAGGAATCCCAGCCTTCCCACTGGTGTCTCCCGCTCCTCCTCGAGGGGATGTCACGCTGGGGCCTTGGAGCACGTCTGTCATCAGCATCCCAGCTCCTCCAGCGCCTGTGGTTTGTGGAGTGGTCATGGGGCACCGCTCCCTGGGAGCCTGCCTGGGAGTTCTGCCCTCTCCTGTGGGATCTGCCCCGGGTTTGTCTCCTCCTTGTATGCCATTGTCCGGAGGAATCAAAGTCTTCCCACTGGTGTGTCTCTCTCCTCTCTGAGGGGACATCGTGTTGGGGCCTTGGAGCATGTCTGTCCTCAGCATCCCAGCTCCTCCAGCGCCTCTGCCTCGCAGAGTGGTGGTGGGAGCCTGTCTGGGTGTCCTGGTCACTCCAGAAGGACCTGTTCTGTCGCCTGTCCCAGCGATGGGAACGCTCCCTGCCCCTGCGGTGGCCCCATGACCCTTCCTGCTGGCTCCATGACCTGTGGGACCCGCGCCAGGATTGATTTTGCTGTGAGGAGGCCGGGATGGCCCATTCAAACCTTAGAGTTCGTCCCTCTTCAGGCATGTCCTCCCAAGCCCTTCTCTGCTGCTGCCACCACCTCCTCCTTGGGGAGTCGCTGCCTCGGCTGTTCTGAGACCGCCAGCGGCCATCGCGGGGCCACCTAATGGATCCCCTTCGCCTCCTCTCCCGGGGCCTGCGGTGTCCGAAGTGCCGGGAGCAGCTCCGTGGCTGCCGTGCGGAGTGGCTGCGCCATCTCCGCTTCCTGTCGTACACCCGGTCCTGCACCTCGTGGTACAGGGCCACGTGCTGGGGGTAGGGGTGGCGCGTGGGCCGCTGGCACCGCGGGCACACGCCCTCGCCCAGGCTCCAGTCCCACAGGCACAGCTGGCAGAAGCAGTGCCGGCACGAGCTGGAGCACACGGTGCTGATGTCCTGGCAGTCCGGGCACACGGGATTCTCCTGGTTGTTGTCCTGCAGTGTGGGTGGGGCAGCCTGGCTGGTGCTGGCAGCAGAGGTGCCCGGTTCCGGACTGTCCTCCCTCGATGACATCTCGCCCTGCAAGAGGGACAAAGTCTATTTGCAGGTACCTCTCCCAAAAACCCCTCAGCTCCTTGTCCCTCTGGGGCTGTCCCACACCTCAACAGCGGGGCTGTGGTGGGGCTGGAATACCGGTGTTTGTATCCCACAGGTCTCACCATGGGATTGCGGCTGTGTGCCCCCTGTCCTGCTTTTGTGATGTGGCCCATGTCCTGTGGCTGCTGTGACATCACTGATAGTGTTGTCACAAAGGGCCACTGTTGAGGCGTGGGACAGCCCCAAAGGGCTGAGGTGCTGTGCTTGGGTTTAGGGACAGGTGTCGGCAGATAAATTTTGTGTCTTGGAGGGTGTGAAATTGTCACAGGAGGGGAACCCAGAGGGGGTCCTCAGGGAGCCCAAAGGAGATCCCACCTGTGGCACCATGATGGCCACAGGTGGCCTTGGCACGCCCAGAGCTACAACTCATCAGGAACTACAGGATTCGGACAAGGGGATTGGCTCCAAAATGGAAAAGGGGAGATTTAGGTGGAATACTGGGAAGAAATTCTTCTCTGTGTGGGTGGTGAGGCCCTGGCACAGGTTGCCCAGAGAAGCTGTGGCTGTCCCATCCCTGGAAGCGTTTCAGGCCAGGTTGGATGGGGCTTGGAGCAACCTGGATAGTGGAAGGTGTTCCTGCCCATGGCAGGGGGTGAAACTGGATGAGCTTTAAAGTCCCTTTGAGCACAAACCGTTCCAGGATTCTCATCAAGAAGAAGGAGCTGGCAGTGGAGCAGGGCTTGGAACAACACTGGCAATGACTTTAGTCTGCACCCTGAGAGCTGAGGCTCTGCTTGGGTGAGGTTCCATGGAGACAGACCAGGAATCTTTCAGTTTATTGCACTACTGGCTATGAACACCTCTCTGAAACAATTCACTTTGCTGGAATCATGGCTATCCAGTTTTCTTCAGATCTCATGTTGATCTCAGGTTTGTTGCTATTGTTGATAAAGGCAAGTTATGTAACCTTCAGCCATGATGACACAAATTCTACTCGAATAAAGGAGTAAGGGCTGAAAACTTCTGTGTCCTGCGTATGGGAATAATTGGATAGGCTTTCTTCTACAGTGCTCCATTCTTACAGCAGTAGGGGGAAACGGAGGTATCTTAGATCAATAAGAAGACAAGATTTTCCCAAGAAGCTGTTCCTTGGAGTGAGAAGGATGTTTTTTGGAGACAACAAAAACAAGTGTGTTTTTGGGAACAGGCCATAGCTGGGCTCGCACCACCCCCTACTGCCACAGGCTTCCCGAGGAGGTGGTGGAATGCCATCCCTGGAGGGATTTAGCGCGTGGATGTGGATCTGTCCGTGGCACTTGCGGACACGGTCAGTGATGACCTTGGGGAACAACGGGACCCGCGCGCTGTTTTCCCTCCAGCCCGCGCACGGCCCCACGGGACTAGTAGTTTTCCTCTAGTTTCTCCCAGCTCGCAGACTCCGCTAAAGAACTACAACACCCAGCATGCCCAACAAGGCGCTGCGCACCTTGGCTGGTCTCTTCCTCCGGGTCCGCGCGGTGCATCATGGTGCTCGTAGTCCAACCTTCCCCGGCGGCGCGTGGCGCGGCGGCGTGTGGGGACTGCATTTCCCAGCGACCGCCGCGTCAGGAGAGGAACCAGGAAGTGCGAAGATGGCGGTGGATAAGGAGCTGCTGGAACGGGACCTCTACGGGCTGCTGGGGATCGGCGAGAAGGCGTCCGAGAAGGAGGTCAGGGGCTCGGGCCGCTCGGGACGGGCTCCTTCTCTCCTCTTCCCTGCCTCCCTCTTTGTCCCGGTGTTCTCGGGAGCGGCGCGTTCCCGGCGCGGCGCATGCTGCTCTCTAGTGCTGAGCTGAGGGGCTGTTCCAAGTGCTGCTGCGGGACCGGGGCTGTCCAACGCAAAAAGCCCGGTTTTACTGATGTTGGCGTTGTCATATCCCGCTTTTACTGGAATTGGCGTCATTCCCCCAATTCACCCCTGTGCATTCTCAATCCTGCGGGGCAAGTCCCGCCTTTGGAGGAGGAGATGGCTTGGAGAGAACTGCGGGGTTGGTCTTGGGACACTGTTGTTCTCGTTTTGTTTATGTGCTTCCAGAAGGGAAATTCCCGTGTTGATCCAGAAATCCAGTTGTTAGAGGTTTGTCCGAGTGCCCGAAAGTCACGTAGTTAACTTTGTGGGGTTGGAATTGCATGTTTCCGGTTTTTAATTGAATTCAGTTGGTTAGTCAGTGCTAAGCAGAGAAAGGAAGCTCCGAGAGAGCTGCAGAGAGGCTCTGGACAAGGGCCTGGAATAACAGGATAAAACGGGAATGTCTTCCCACTGTCAGAGAGCAGGGTTAGAGGGGACATTGGGAAGGAATTCTTTGCTGAGGTGGGAAGTTGGAGGATGGAGGAGACGCCTCTCCCTCATTTGGACTCTTACGCAGGAGGTGGGGTCATCTGCAGGGCTTTTCCTGCACATTCCCAGTCCCGGCAGCTTTGTCCACCAGGTGGGGCCGGGACACAACTTTTTCCACTTGTTTTAGCAGGGAATTGGTTGGGAGTGGGATAGAGTGGCTTCCTTTTCTCCTTTCCCCCCCTTTTTTTTCCTTTCCACTTTTATTTTTCTCCATTTCCCCATTTTTCGTTCCCTTTACCTCTTGTTTTTCTTTTCCACTACTCTTCCTTTCCCCATTTGTTTTCCTTTCCCTCTTTTTTCCCTTCCCTTTTTGATTCCCTTGTCCTCTTTTTGGTTCTCTTTCTGGGTTTTCTCCCTTCCCTCATTTTTTTAATAATCTCTCCCTTTTTTCTCCCCTCTCTTTTTCTTCTTACTTTCCTATCTTCTCTTCAGCTTCCTTTCTCCATATTTTTTACTCTCCCCCTTTTTCCCCTTTCTCCTTTTATTTTCTTCTCCCCCTTTTTAAAATTTTTTTTCTCTCTCTTTCCCTTTTTTCCTCTCTCCCGTTATTTTCCCTGAGGTTTAACTGCTGCAACACCAGACACCTGGAAGTAAAAACAGCTTTTAAAAGCCCCAAGTCCTTCCAGACACGGCTGTGTCCTGGTCCCAGTGGGTTACCCATGAACACAGGGATTATTTTGGTTTTCCAAGTTGCTTTTTTTTGGCAGAGACCAACCAGTTTCCCCCAGTAACTCCCAGTGTGGCCCCTGCAGGTGAAGACAGCGTTCCGGCAGAAGGCCCTGACCTGCCACCCGGACAAGAACCCCGACAACCCCCGGGCAGGTGAGATGGGGCAGCTCTTCCTGCTGGAGTTTTCACTTCTCCAGGCTCCTGGAAGTGGCTCTGCTTCCCTAAGTCCTGAGGGAATGGTTGGGTGTGTGTCCCTGGGAATACACACAGGGCTGGAGGTTGCTCCTGTTGGGGTTAACGCTGCTTTTTCCAGCTGAACAATCCCTGCTGGGTTTAGAAACACCAGCATTAAGTCAGTGCTGGAATTGCAACTGCACCCCTCCAAAGCTTCCCAACCTTTGCCTGTTTGGACACGGCTTTGATCTGTAGCTCTTACAGTCCAAACTTCACCAACACTCCATAAATCCTGTTATCTATGGGCAGGGCAAAGCGGGAATTTCAGCCACCTGCAGGGAGTGATTGCTGAGGGTGGAGGTTGTAGAATTAGCAGTTACTTTATACTTTGTGTGTCAAGACTGCAAATTCATCTTTATAAAAAATAAATGCAATTTGCCAGTGCTTGCAGTGGGACAAGAGGAAAGACTTTTGAAGGATAGATGGCTGTAATGCAACAACTTCCAGTACAACATAAACAGGACTTCTTGTTGAAGGAAAAGGACTGAGAGGGAGAAGGAAATTGTGGGCTCCCGATAAATGTGGCGTGAAGATTTCTCTTAAAATGAAACAATCCCAGTCTTTTGTTTCTTTATTTACACTCAAGTTTGTGCAACAAGTTTGAGTTCACGTGGCCCTGGCTAGAGGTTGGCTTACAAATCTCTTCGACAGGTGATTTTTCTTCATTGGAGAGACCTTCCTGCAGGAATTGTCTTTGCTGGTTCTTCCCCAGCTTCCTCACCTGGTTTTCCTCATCTTGCCCTTATTTCTTCTTGTTCCTAGCGGAAATCTTCCACCAGCTGTCCCAGGCCTTGGCCGTGCTCACAGATGCAGCAGCCAGGGTAAGGATGCTCCCTTGGGAGGGGTGGGATTTTGGGGTGTTTCTGGGAACTGTATTCCTGCCTGTCCTGCTCTCTGCTCCGACAGAGACTCCACGAATAAAAATCTCAGCTGTTATTGCCCCTGGTTCTCCATGAGATCACATCTCAGGTACCAGAAAAAAGCTTGGAGAAATGTTGTGTTTGGGATTTGCTGCTGGGAGCAGCTCTGCCCTGAGGTTCTGCCTTTAATAACATGCTGGATTGGGGCTTATCCCATTTAATAACACCAGTGATAACCGTCCCTGATTCAGGAACGTTGAATTCCCATGGTAACAGTGCATCTGCCATTCCCATTGAGCCAAGGGCTGACAAATGAGTAATACCTGGATGCAATTCCTGAGGCTCCAAGCTTTGCTGTCTGTGGGACAGAAAAGAGCTTGGATCCTTCTGGAGCTGTGAGGAAGTGGCTGAGAACCCACTTCCCAAGGCCTAAAAGAACCTGGAAATGTCCCTGGAAAGAATAAAAGCAAACGAAAAAATAAGCAAGGAATTCTATCCAGATTAGCTCAGGAGAGAGAAAAGTGTTGATTCCAGGTGATAAAAGCTGAAAACAGAAACTCCTCTTTTCAGGTACTGGCAAAGCTTGTAATCCAAGAAGCAGAAGATGCTTCACCCCTGCCGACAGGGTTTCAATCCCTGATGTTGTATTCCCTGTTTTCCAGTTTCTCTCCTGGTTTCTGTAGTTTCCCACTGTTGTGCTGGTTCCTTGGCAGGCAGCCTATGACAGGGTGAGGAGGGCGAAGAGGGAGGCTGCAGCAAGGACACAGAAACTCGATGAGAAGAGGAAGAGAGTAAAGCTTGGTAAGAAACATCAAACCCTCACATTCTCCTGAAGTCTCCCTTAGCTGGCTGTTTGCATTTCTCGTTCCACAGGAATTCCCCAGGGATCAATCCATGTGGGATGACTCTGGTTTCTTTGTGCCCAGTACAGTGCAGGAGCCACCTGGAATCTCCTCCCACAGCCATAGCTGGGGTGGTCCTGCTCTGGGAAGGAGGGAATTAGGTCCTGCTGTGGGAATTGGGGGGTTGAGGACTATTAAGACTCTTTTGGCGTTTGGAGCTGGAGGAGAGGTAGCAGAGCGATCAGGATATTTGTGTGGCTGTAGCCACACAAAGAATATCGAGTTTGTGATCTATCCATCTTCCTCTGGTCAGCAGGAAAAATTCAAATTCTCTTGGGATTGTTTTAATTTTGTTTTCTTTCTCTGCAGATCTTGAAGCTAGAGAACGGGAAGCCCAGGCTCAGGAGAATGAAGAGGAGGAGATCAGGATAACGAGATCATTAGAAGAAGAAGTAAGGATAAATTCTTAGTTCTCTCTGCTGTTTTTGAGAAGAATTGCTGGAAGTATTTCCATTCATGATGAAATCCATGGGGTGAGGTGCAAAAAGTCTCTGGACAGCAGGCCTTCAACCTTTGGGGTTAAAAGGCTCTGTGAATCAGAGGATCCTGGAATGGTTTGAGTTGGAAGGGGCCTTAAAGCCCATCCAGTTCCCCCCCTGCCATGCTCAGGGATCCCTTCCAGCAGACCAGGTTGCTCCTCTTGGAGCTCTCCCAGGGGAGCTGGCAGGAGGGGTGTCCCAGGAGATGGCTGTGAGACCCAGGCTGTCCTTGGAAGTGTCCAGGTGACATTCCAGCCCTGGCTCTGTGCCTCAGGTGCCCGTGCTGTGTTCCCTGTGCTGTAGATAATCCGCCTGCGTGAGGAGGGCTCCCGGCAGCTGGAGGAGCAGCAGAGGCTCGTCAGGGAGCAGATCCGTCTGGAAAGGGAGCAGCACAGCCAAGGTGAGCACAGGGGAAACCTGGAGCCCTCACCTGCAGGTGGCATCGGGCTCTTTGGCAGCTGTCCACCCTTAATTTTTCCAATTGTCCCAGCACAACCTTCTTGTAGGGAAAAATGCCTCAGAACATGTCTCCTGCTTGTATTTTTGCTGACCTGTTTCTAGCCTTATCATGGCAAGTCTGGGCTTCCTAGAAGGGAAGAATGCTGCCATGGAGTATTCAGTCTGTGCTGCAGTTCCTGTTGCACAAGGTTTTTGGGACTGGAATGGTCCAGTGGAAATCCCAAAGTGTTTCATCTTAGGTATGTTCTCAGGGAAAAAAAATTGCGCAAAATGATGAGGAATTTTCACCCATGTCTTTTCTTTTTCTCTCGTTAGGCAAGCAGGAAAGAAATGGAGCAGAAGGCAAAATCACTCCTAAGCTCAAGGTAAGACATCCTTAAAAAGCTGTGTTTTGGTGAAAGCTGATAGAACATGGTTGAAAACAGAAGGGACATTTCAATCCGGCTGAGCTGGCACATCGTTTTTTATACTGGAGATGAAATTCCTCCATGGAATGTGCATCATCAGGTGAACAGCTCCTGTCCTTGCTGTTAGAATTCCTTCCTCACTCACCTTTTCTTTGTCTGCTCCAGATTTCTGAGCCTGGGATTGAGTTGTTTGTGCTTTAAGCACAGGGAAACATCTGCTAATTACCTTGGCAGAGCCATTAGCATCCTTTCAAGTGCGATCTTTTTTTATTCCAGTGAGCAGCGTTTCTCTCTGTTCCCCAAACAGTTTGTTCTCTGTGCTCATTCCCATGCTGAGATCACTGTCTTGGCAGGCCTGGGAGTGTGGCTGGAAATAGCAGACCTGGTGAATGTGCAGGGGGGCGGGAGTTGCTTGAGCAGGCAGCGCACCCAAACTGAAAAAATTAACTCCTGGTGTTTGTTTCCCAGCTCAGGTGGAAATGCAGGAAGGAAGATGAGACGGGAGGGGGATACTCCAAAGATGTGCTTCTGCAGATCCTGCAAAAGGTCCTGTCTGACACTCTTCCCTGTTTATTACTGGGTCTTCCCCTGCTCTCAGTGCTGCAACAACAGTGAATTCTGGGAAGCTGCATATCACAGAACCATGGAATGATTTGGGTTGGAAGGGACCTTAAAAATTCAGTTCCACCCCTTGCCACGGGCAGGCACACCTTCCACTAGACTGAGTTGCTCCAAGCCCTGTCCAACCTGGCCTTGGACACTTCCAGGGGTGGTGCAGCCATAGCTGCTCTGGGAAATCTGTGCCAGGGCCTCAGCACCCTCACAGGGAAGGATTTTACCTTAATAATCTATTCTAAACAGGTAATCTGATCTAAGATGCTGGTTTGAAGCCATTCCCTGTGTCCTGTCACTCCATGCCCTTCTAAGCTATGAACTGGAGTGGCTCATTTCCTTCCCTGTTCAGCTTTATCATGCCATTTTCAGAGCTCATCAGCATGATCCTGGAGTCATTAAGGTTGGAAAAGATCTCTTAAATCATTAAGTCCAGCCTTTGAACCAAGTCGGATCCTTTGATCCCTGAGCTGGGAGCTGTTTCCCACTTAACAGCTCTGCCTGGCTCCCAGCAGTGACTCTTGCTGAAACAGAGCAACTGTAGACTCTTCCCACTGGATGCTTCCTGCCCACTTAGTCTGGCTCTGTGGTTGTGGTGCACTCATCCTTCACTTCAAGCACTCCACGTCCCTGCTGTGGGAAGTGCAGAGACAGGCACAGACAAGCCTTTGATCTGATCAATCCCAGCCTGGCATCTTTATTTTCCCGCTGCTGACTCTGCAGCCCTCTTGCACTGGGGCTTGCTGGGAGCCAAGTGTGCAGCTCCATGCCTTCCCAGATTATTTCCTGGAGGGACAGAAATGGTGGGATCAGTGGAAGGAAGACAGAAATGGTGACAGCTCAAGCCTCATGTCTGTGAAAACACATGTTTTCTCTTTGTGTTCATTTGATAAATGAACTAGACATCTCTCCTGGCTCTGTAATGAACTTTCCATCCTTCCTCTCTTTCCACAGTATGGTGATGTGCTCAATTTGTTGATCTCCAGCAGGAAGACTGGGAGTGCAGTGGTGGAATTTGCCACAGTGAAGGCAGCAGTGAGTGTGCAGAGCCCCTGCTGGGTGTGCTGGGGGTGGCACAGGACAGGTGACAGCCGGGACACTGCCCTGTCATTAAGGCAGTGGAGAAAGGGTAATGAGAGTCTAAAGGCACGGAGGGAGTGGCACAGCTGGAGGCACCAACCCAGAGATCAGGCACATAAACAGGTTGTGCATGGAGCAGGGTGAGGGAAGAGGCACTGCCTTAAAAATCAGGCACTGAGCACTTACTCAGCTCTCTGTGAAGTGAAATGCCTTGGAGTTGGGCTTATGCGTTTCGGAGGCATTTGCAGTGAAAAACAACCCAAAATGTTTTGACTCACTGTGAATTATAATAATTCATGTGGCTGTGGGAGCAGAAATCATCAGTTACCCTAAATTTTGGTAGTTCCATCAACTTGGGCTGTACAAGATATTCCTTGTTAGCTTTTCTTTCACTCATATCCAGATAATAAAACCCCTCAGAATTGTGTGCAACCTGTATATCAAAAATACTGGCAGGGGTATGGACTATAAAGGTGCTTCTCATGTAGGGCAGCTGTGAAATCTGAGAGTCATGGAATGGTTTGAGTTGGAAAAATCCTTAAAATCCTGCAGAATGGAATCGTAGAATGGTTTGGGTTTGAAGGGACCGTAAAAGAGCATCCATTTCAAGCCCTCAGCCATGGGCAGGAACACCTTCCCCTATCCCAGGTTGCTCCAAGCCCCATCCATCCTGGACTTGGACACTTCCAGGGATGGGTCTTGTTTGTGCCCTCATTGGCCTTGAGGCCATTCTGAGATGGGAATATGATTTTAGTGACTTGTGATGGAGAGTGGTCTGCAATTCAGGTGGTGATGGAAGGACATTTTCCCCGCCAGGAGATGGCTGTGAAGAATGAAGTTGGCCTGCTAAATAACCCCCTGAAGATTTCCTGGCTGGAGGGCCAGCCACAGAGCCGCCCCAGCACTGTCCTCCCTGACAGCACCAGCCAGCCCAGGACCTCACAGGTAAAGGAGAATGGGCTGTGGGATGGAAAGCTGGTGCTGTAACAACCTAAATCTCAGTGTGCTCTGTGTTGTGGTCAGATAGAAGCTCCTGGTGCCAGGCCTGGCTTTCCCAGCAGCCCTTTCTGTGCTGCATCGGTGGCTTTCTAAAGGACCTCTTGCCTGGGCAGCAGCACACAGGGAACTGGAGCTATTTGGATGACTGGATCTTCACTCATTCCCTTGCTCAGCCCGAAGCTTCCAGTGCCATTCTGATGGGATTTTTAACATGTCTTGACTGTTGGAATCCTCTGAGCGAGAGTTGCTGAAAGGTTCCTTTAGGGAGTCTTGGTTACTCACTGCATTCCCAGAAGGAGGAAGTTTCAGTGCTGGAAGCAAACCTCTATTCTTAGGGTCTGCAGGAGGGAGGAGACAGCAATATCAAACTAAATACCTTTTTGTATGTTCACTCCCTAAATAACTTTATTAACTTAAACTTATATAACTTAAGCACGTTATTTGAGAATTTCTCACTAGCAGAGAGTGAGAACGGGCTCATTCCTACCAAAGGGGGTTGCTGGTGCAGTTGGAGCTTGGTAGTGGATTCCAGCCTCTGTGGGTTCAAATCCCTGAGTTTGTCTTGGCCTGTTTCCATGGCCAGAGCTTGTTAGTGTGGAAGTGCAGCGTCCGCCTGCGGTGCAGGATTACTGTGGTGGGGCAGCAGGGAGAGCAGGAAAGCAGCACACAGTGCTGGTGACTCACCTCTGCCCAGCACAGCCTCCTCAATGCCACCTGGCTCTGGGAATGCTGAGGAGCTGCTGCCACGGACCTGCATCCTTCCCAGGAGTTACACAGCTGGTGCTTTGCTGTCCTTTCTGCTGCTTTTAGCTGTAAGAAGCTGCACTGCAGCCTTGCATCTCCAAGCTGCTCTCCTTCCTGTTTTCCCTTGTTCCTATTCCAGACCCTCTCCAAATCCTCCTGCTGCATCCACTAGGATGCTTCTAAAACCTGTAGTGTGTTTACAGCTCCTCTCGGCTGATCTGCTTCCATCTGACTTAGCTTGTGCTCTCCAGTTCAAGACTGTGCAGAGTGAGCTCCCAGATCCCTGCTCCCTCTGCCTCTTCCCTTCACACCCAGCCTGGCTTCCCAGCCACCAGGCTTCACGTTCCTGCTTCCAGGCTGCACTTACCTCATTCTGATTTAAGCTGCTCTTGCTTCCTATTCACTTCCCCCCTCTGTTTTTGTCTGAATCCACCCCCGTTTTGTTCACACTCTGTGCAAAAGCAGCTCCTTTGCTGCTCTGCTTCAGGAAACAGCCCAAACCCACAGCGTTCTCATGGCAACGCGCTCACTACTCATCCTCTGCTCCCTGTCTGGGACAGGCAGCCAGATACTCCCTGCCTGGGAGAGCCAGCCAGGACCTGAGTACTAAAATCCACAGGTAAAGGACAGCCAGACCCCAGCCAGGGGGTTTGGAAGCAGTTCCCAGGTGGAAGCTGTGCTGTGAAGAGGCTGCTTGTCTTCCACAGCCTTGTTGTCTCCTACAGCAACAGCTGCACATTGTTCAGCAGTTCCTGGAGAGCTGCTGGAGCCAAGCAGGCTCCAGTTCCCCTTGGAATTCAAAAGCTGTGGCTTGGCCAGTGTTACTCCAGGCTGTTGAGAGCAGTGGCTGTGTGATGGTTCAACGCACACAGCGGCTGCAGAGGGCTTGTTTTGCCACTCCAACAGCATGCAATGCTCAGTTTTGGGAAGATTTTCCCTGCTCCTGCAGTGGAATCTCCCTGCCAGTGCTCCTCAGCCATTCAGCCCTGAGAAAAGCATCCTGCCTTGTGTTCTTGTACCTGTTCTAAGCTCCTTCAGAGGTTTCAGAGGGTTTATTTTCTTTTATCTGACTTTGGGAGGTGAATCTCACAGCATAAGAGGCAGCTGTGCCTTCCCTGGAATGTCCCTGCACTTTGCTGTGGCCACTTCCAAAGCTCCTGGTTATCTGGGAGTATGGAGGTTTAATTGCTGTTATTTTTTAAAAGAGTCCTAATAGTCAAAAAGGTAAGAACTGGTAGTTTCTTTTAACAGTTTGTCCTGGTGCTGCCCAAAATGTGCTCAGCCTGGCAGAGCCTTTCCCACTGTCCAGCTTAGGGTAGGGAACTGTTCCTGTCTTGCCCTGAGCTGTGTGAGCTCTCCTCAGGGGAAAACCAATTCCCAGCAGCTCTGTCCTTCCCTCAGAGCCACACTGGTTCCCCCCCACCCATCATAAAACCCTGCAGTGCCAAGGAGGATGGACCTGGGCCACTCCAGATACCCTGTGCTCCTGGTGCCTGGGATTTCTGTGGCTTGTTACCAATGAAATGAGGCAACCAGACACTTTCAGTCACAGATACATTTATTCTTCTATGTCTGTACAGCTGGGAGCTCAGTGCGTGCGTGAGGCAGCAGTGTCAGAGACACCTCTTCTCCTGCCAGGAGGATAAATCCACTGCTGGTGCTGTATCAGGAACCTACTTGGATGCTTACCTGTTTCCAGGCTGGGAGTGCCACCTGCACTGGAGTTAAGGGAAAAGAAACCCACAAGGAGGAAGAGAAAAAACGGAGGAACAGCTTTGAGCGTTCACATCCAAACATGGTGGGAGGAGAAGCCCCAGTTCCCATCTCTCAGCCCTCAAAGCTTTGGCTTTGGGGTGCAGTGCTACTGCCTCCTTGCAGGCTGCTGCTGTTCCACAAGTGATCCATGACAAATCCCCGTGTGTCCCTGCCCCACAGTGTCACGTCCCCAAAATAAGTCTTTCCCAAAAAGTGCCAGTCTTCCCTGAGGAGGGGACACACAGTTCAGAGTAGGAAATTCCTGGGGTGGAGAGTGGAAAGTTGCCCACGAGACAGCTGACAGTGCTCTCACCTGAGCACAGAGCCCTTGAGCTCTGCTCCAGAGGATTCCTTGGCAAAGACAGGGATGGTCTCTGGTGGGTGAGGTGAGGACAACAAAACAGGCCACGCACAACAGGCATGCTCCAGTATCCTTCCTCCTGCTGGAATCAGAGGAACTGGCAGCAGCAGTGAGTAACTGGGATGTGATGAACAATGAGTACCTTCAAATGGCGTAATCCCTCGGGTTCTGTTTCCTGAGGGTCTGCAGCACATCCTCGAGGAGCGATAGCCCCAAATCCACTTTGAAGGACAGGAAGGGGTCAGCCAGGTCGGGAAGAGTGGTGCTGTTCGGGAGACCTGCCTCTGAGGTGCCGCGGTCTGTAGCCTGGTCCTTGTGTGTTGGAGAGGCTTTGTGGTACGGAGCAGCGTCGGTGAAGGAGAGGTCGGAGTGGGAGTCTGTGTGATCGATGATGTTGGGGCAGCTGGAACTGTCCAGGTACAGCCGGGGAGGCTTGGGAGGGGCTTGTGCCTTGGCCAGGTTCTGCTCGCTCTGACAGGACAGGTACTCAGACTTGTCCTTCAGATCTCTCAAGCATTCCCTCTTCTGGCCGTCTGTGTCCAGAGTGTGGCTGTTCTGGTTCAGGATGACCACTTGGTTGCCCAGCTTTTTGTGCCTCCTGAGGGAGAAGCGTCGGAAGAAGGTGGTGGACTTGATGGACCCCCTGCGCCAAGTATCCATGGTGAGGAAAGGCAGCAAGGAGCAGGAATGCTGACTCCTCACAGGCTTCAGGGAGGGATCAGCAGAGAGCCACACAACAGGAACAACCTCTCCCTGCCCCGTTCCCGGAGCTGCAAGGAAAACAGAGGCTGGTAGTGCAGGAAATGCAAACTCCACGCTGTGGCAAGGAGCACCTGGCTTGTCTTGGATCTCAGGGAGTCTTCCCCCTGGAGTGGAGAGGAGCGGCGGTGTGTGAGTGAGCTCGTCAAACGTGTGTTGCAGCTCCGGGCTGGTGGGGAACAGCAGAGGCACAGTCACCATGAGAACAGATCTAATCTGGCATCTAGAACAGAAGGGCACTCGGGTGCCATGGTAACCAGGCACCTTCTGTGGAGGGGCACCGCCGGAAAAGCATTGTGGGTGGCTGGGAACGAGACGGTGACTCAGTCCCACCGAAGGGACCCAGGGAATACAGGAGAAGGGGGATGTAAAAAGCGACAGCACGGGAGACAACGCTGGGAGAACGGAGTGCAAAGGAGACTTACGCCCTGTTGGAGCAGCCCAGAGTCCAGGAGCGGAGAGGAGAAGCTGCTGGAGCACTCGGAGAACTGGGCCTGCCAAACTCACCAGGATGAAGCAGCAAGTCCAGGGAGAGCTCAGCCAGGAGTCCAGCAATTCAGCCAGGTTGGACCCAGAATGCCAAAAGTCCCCAGCGCTGCCACCGCTGTCCCTTCATGTGCCACCCGTCGCTGCTTCCCGGGCTGCGGCTCCCTGCGTGTGGATGTGTTTGTTTTGAGCCAAGCCCTTGCTGAGTCAGCCACGTCAGAAACTGGGTTTTACTCGATTGGTAATTGCCAGGATTGCAGGAAGTAGGTGTGTGGAGTGGCAGAGCCTCAGCCCACGCTCAGGCACCTGGGAGCACGTGTTGGGAGCCCACCTGGATCAGGCTGTTCTCCCTCCTGCCACTCTGAGGGCTCCTCATGTCAGCAGAGCTCCTAAACCAGGCTGCAAATAATCTCCTGGCTGTTTTAAATTTCAATCCCAGTGTGAGGTGGGGCTTCAGGTTTGTGTGGGTGATTCATATGCATGAGTCTCAGGCAGCCTCTTCCATCCAGCCCAGAAAATTCCTGGGGTTGGTGGATGGGACTTGGAAGGATCCCGGCTGAGGGCTGATACCATCGGTGCTTTCTCAGACACTGCTGCTGCCAGTACCCAAAGGTCATTTCGCTCAGGTGGCTCCTAAGACACCAATTAGACTCCTAATTTCCCACTTGATGTTTCTTATCTGTTGTGGGCTTTCATTGTGTCCTCACAGCCGGAGGAACCACTTTGCTGGCATGGGATAAGGAATTGCACTTGCCCATGTTTCCATGCAGAGACTTACTTACGCATTCTATTGCCTTTGTATGCCTTCTGCTTCCTAAGAAATCCTTCAATATCTAGAGAAGCTGTGGCTGCCCCATCCCTGGAAGTGTTCAAAACCAGGTTGGAGCAGCCTGGGCTCTTGGAAAGTGTCCCTGCCCATGGCACGAGGTTGGAACCAGATGATATTTAAAGTCCCTTCCCATCCAAACCATTCTGGGATTCTGTGATTCTCTGTGATCACCACTTAACCAGCTTCCTAGAAAAATGAATATGGAGGGGCTTTCTTTTCCCATTCACCTTCTGTCAAGACACTCTTATTTCCACCTGAACTGTCAAGGAAGGAGCTGGATGTTTCCAAGGTTTGCAGTGCTTTCATACATCCAAAATAGCACGGCCACCTACTAGTGTGGAATGGCTTTGGAAGCAGCGCCAAAGCACTGGAGCAGCTGTCATCTGCTGCCCACGTTCATTAGGCAGAGTCTGCAATCAACTGCCTTGATGTGACAGTTGCTGCCACACACAGCAGGAAGGCTCTGGGAGCTTTGGAAAACTGTTCCATTCCTGTGTCAGGTTTGGGAACGTCCCTGGTGGTTTTCTTTCTGCAGATGCTTAGAATCACGGAATTGTTTGTGTTGGAAAAGACCTTTAAAGTCATTGATTGCAGCTGTTAGAATCCTGGAATGATTTGAGTAGGAAGGGACCTTAAACCCCATCCAGTTCCACTCCAGAGTAGGGACACCTTCCCCTATCCGAGGTTGCTCCAAGCCCTGTCCAACCTGGCCTGGAACACTTCCAGGGATGGGGCAGCGATAGCTTCTCTGGGCAACCTGTGCTCAGGGGGGCTGGTGTCCTCACTACTGTCAGACAGTTGGAAGTTAGTCACTTCCATGACTAATCCACAAAGGTTTGATTTTTTATGGCATTAACCTTTATAACAAGTGAAGTGTACGCTGGACTTGGGCACCAACGTTGTAGGTGCAGGCTGATCTTGTCATCCAAAGTAATGCCCCTTATGGAATACCCAGCCTTGTGGAATGCTGGCTCCGTGTCTGTTCTGCTTTCCTCATCAACCACACTTACTGCAAATTATATTTAATAATAATTTTAATAACAATTCCTGGTTATTCCTTGTAGCCAGGCAGCTTTCACCCACCTCACCCAATTTCTGCGGGATCAAACCGCTTCCTGCCTGGAACGCCGGTGTTGTGAGGTGGGGTTTGGGGAAGGTCTGGGAGTCTGTGCTGTCCCTGACGGGTTGTGTGTGTTTCCTGCTCCTTCCCAGGCGTCGGTGGTGTCGGAGCGGGACTTTGAGAGCCTGGTGATGATGAGGATGCGCCAGGCAGCTGAGAGGCAGCAGCTCATCGAGCAGCTCCAGCGGGAAGACGAGGAGGAAAAGTCTCACACTTAACATGAGAGTATGGATTCTCCTCACCCCTCCGTCCCCCCAGAGCTGTTTCTTAATTTAAATCAATAAACCTCCCTTTTGTAAAAGGTGTTGTCGGAATAGAAACTCCCAGGGACTGTGGCCCTTATCCCTTTCCAATTTTGGGGAAGGAATGGCTGCCTGAGGTTCACAGACGGGTATTACCCTGTCAGTGTGTGTGTGCCCAGAGCAGGTGCCCCGTCCCATGGGACAGGATGTGAAAGGTGCCATGAGAACACCAAACCTTGGAGCTTTTGATTCCTGAAAGCTCATTCAGGAGCTGTGCATCCACAGGGATTTTGCAACAGCTTTAAACAACCCACAGAAAGACATTGGTCTCTTTGGAGCAATGTTTTATTGTTACCCCCACAGCAGGATCCATGCACAGTCCCAAAGAGTCCAGCAATTTGGGATTTAGAGCCTGCACCTGGAATAGTCACGCAACCTTTCTGTGTTACTTTGGGAATCCTGTGCTAGTCTGGGATCTGGAAGTTCAGTGGTGCTGCTGAGATGGAAACGGGGCCTTGCTGCCAAGGGAAGGGATTCTCGGAGCACTGGGAGTGAGTTTAGTGGTTCCCCCTTGGATTTCAGGGATGAGATGGGATGGTGTCCATGCCTGGTGTCCCTCCCTAACCCCCTGGCCTAGGAGAAGGCATGGAGCTCTCCGGGCAGCCCGAGGAGGAGGCAAACAGGGCTGCTGCTGAGCTTCCTCTAGGACATGCTGAATGCATGATTAAAATGTAAAACCTGGAATTTGCGAGACTGCCATCCCACTGAAGGCAGAGCTGGAGCCATCTGTTCCTTCTGCCTGATTCTGGGCATACCTTCCTCCCCCTGGTCTTGGGAAATGCAACAGGGATGGCAAAATTCCACTGGGTCCAGCTCTGCCTCTGTGCTGTTCCTGCCCCCGCCTGAGTGCCTGGAGTCTGGGATAGGAAGGAATTAAGGGGGAAAATTTTGCTGCCAGTCTATAAGATGGTCTCCAGCAGGATGTTGTCGGGGTGAAACGCAGCATTCTCCCTGGCTATTCCCTGTGGAGGCACCAGACCAGGGTCTGGCCCACACCAGTCATGCTGACCACGCGGTAGCCGAGGCTCTCCAGCTTGTCCAGGACCACGCGTGGAGCGTCATTCACGTAGTACTCACAGCTGCACCCGGGAAAGATGGGAATAAGATGAGCTGGGGGAGGAAGAGATGGGAATTTCCTGGTGGAAGTGAGCCTGCCTCACTCCTGATCCCTGTAAGACCAGTGGCCACACCTGGCACAGGTGTGTGTGCCACAGGGCCTTGGTTAACCCCAGGGAAGGCACAGCCCAAGGTGCCAAACCATGGGAATCCTGTCCGGGAGGGAAGGATCAGGTTGAATGGGAATGGGGCTCAGGGGGGCTGGTGTCCAGAGCTGCTCAGTACCTGGGCTGACACTGCAGCAGAGGGTTCACAGCTAAACACAGCACGTTTTTAATATACCTAGGAATACATGGAGGAGGAGAGGAATGATTCAGATGTTTCTAAGGAATGAAATCCCAACATTCTGCCTATGTCAGAGCATGTCTGTGAGATGGGTGTCCTTGAGAGATTGTTGCAATTCAGAGATTGGAACAAGGTGCTGCTTTCAGCCATCAGGGAAACCTTTGGAAAGCCAGTAGTCATCCATCCTGCATGGAGGTGCCAGGTGAGGTGGAGGCCAGGTTCCTCTGTTCCAGCAGTGCCTGGGAGCTGATACCGGGATCCTTGTCCAGCTCTGATTCCCCGTTGGTTTGTGCTGGCATTATGCTTGGAGCAGAATCTGTCCCACATTCCTGCCCCTTGATCTCAGAAGCTCAAGGGCTTTGACAATGAAGGGATCAGGCACAGGCTGGGCAGAATTGGGTGGGGACAGCCGAGCTGAGGTGAGTGGGACCTTTGGCACTGGATGTGCCAGCTTCTCCTTTGACATGACTTTTGGGATAAGGCCCAGAGCAGCTCAGCTGTAGCTGACTCGGCAGTGCTGGATAAGTGGATAATGATGGGCTGCAGGATTGCTGGGGATCCTGCTTGGGCACCTGAACAAAGCGTCTCCTGCTTTTCCTGCTAATAATGATTAAAAAAAAGATCCAAAAGCCTTTCCAAAGCTGCTCCTACTTGGATTTTGGAGCTGTGCTGGAGCTGGGAGTGCTTTAAAGCACAAAATAACCCAAGATGTGAGAGATTTTCCAGTTTCCCAAGACAGACCGTACTTGGCTGTAATTATAGATGTGGTATAAAGATAATGTGCATTATTATAAGTGTCTTTGAAGTCTGTTCTTTCTCCAGGAGGGTTGCTACATACCCTTCAGATTTGCAGTGGGAGCTGGTAAATATTATTCCCATTATTCAGAGGATGTAGTAGAGGCAGAGATTTGTAGGAACCTAAAAAATGGAGTAGCTGAGCTAAAAGCAGGAGGGAAGAGTTCCCAGGGCTTTATCCCAGCTGTGTGTTGAGGGAAATGAAGATTGCACACTGGAGGTGTCGGATATGCTGCCATCTCTGTGTGCATCCAGTCGGGCTGGGATACCTGCCAAGCCTTTTCTTCCAGGTAAACCCCACTCCACCCCTTGCCCCAAGGGCTCCGACCCCGAGTGAGAGGGCAAGGACCACATCCCTGGTCCCCACACCTTGTGGGACTTAATGAGGGCCATGTGTCTGTGCAGAGCTCTGGAACAGGATCCATGCACTCCCTCATTACAGGGATTTCAGCTTCACCTGTGCATCCCAGTTTCCCAGCAGGTCTGTGCTGCTCAGGCTTTTCCTTCAGGCTCCCTACAAGGTCATGGCTAAAGTTTTGGGGCCCAAGGTGCTACAGGAAGGCAGTTTGCAGCATCCATAGCCAGGCTCTGCTCATAAAGGAATTGGGAATGGAAAATCCTGCTTGGCCACAGTGCAGATCCTGGAGCTCCCAGCCCTGGTTGGGATTCTGAAGGAGGCGGGCGGGCTCGCCCCACTGGCACGTGGCTGTGCTCTCGGGGGTGCCAGCAGCCACATTCCAGCCAGGGGACTTTCCCCACTGCCTGTTGCTCAGGCACACACGGGGAGGACGTGCTGTGCCGCAGGGATGTGCCGCGGGGACACAGCGGAGTTCCCAGCTGTGACACAGGCCATGCCAAAGAGCAGGTGGGGCAAGTGGAGCTCGAAATGCTCCGGGCCACAGGGAGGAGAGAAAGGTGGTGAATCCACCAGGGAGATCGCATAGGAAGCTCATATCCCTTCCCCAAAACAAGCAGAAGGTGGAACTTCCGTTCTTTACAGTGCTGTGGCTCCCCCAGCTGCTGGGGCAGGCACCCCAGAGGCTTTTATCTGTTTTTGCCTTCCTTTTCCACCTGAATCCCAGGGATCCTTGCCCAAATCTCTCACGATCCAGTTCCTTCTTGGAGCCTGTTGTGTTTCTCCCCGCTCTGTTGTCTCCCATCCCGTTGCGTAACTGCGGGCTCCGCACGGCGGGTGGCAGCACGACACTGGCGCTGCTGCCAATCTCTGCCCACCCACGGGCTTGGAAATAGCGGCACAGAGACGGATCAGCCCGGCACACCCCCCAGGAATTCAGCTGGGATGGATGGGGAGGGGGGGCTCAACACTTGTATTTTATCTCCTTACTATTAAAATTTCCCACCCCACTCAGATTTTTAACACTGCAGCAGCTGAGGATCCAGCCCTTGGTGTTGGCCAGGCTGGTGCTGAGTAGGAGAGTTTTCCCAGCTCCATGGATGGAAGCTTGGGAACATTTGGGATGAGATTCACCCTCTGTTTTAGTGCCTCATCCTTCTCCTCCTCCTCCTTTTCCTCATTCTCCTACACACCACGACACATGGGATGCAGCAGGAATCGAACTGCTCCTCTCTGTAAAGTTCTTTTGCATTTGGGCGTTTGTTTTGCTTTGCCATTGTGGTTTTTTGTTTTTGTGGGTTTTCTTCCCCAGGGAAAACCAAGAAGTGGGATATTAAGTGAGGAGAAATAGGAAAAAAAAAGTGGGCCAAACCATGAGGAAGACACTGGTCACATCTCTGAGTGGCACTTGGCCAAAGACTGGGGTCAAACTCGGCGTGGGCAGAGGTGGGGACATGGAGAAGTGTCAAATATCCAGGGCTTGGGAACATGCCAGTGGAGGGATTGGAATCGGGCACACAATGGGAAGCAGCTCCAACCCCAGGCCTCAGCTGCTCATGGAGAATTGTGAACTATTGGGAAGGGCTGGTTCGGGTGAAATGTTGAGCTGCACTGGAGAGCGGGATGGGATGGGATGGGATGGGGGGGGGTGGGATGGGATGGGATGGGATGGACAGACAGACTGCAGCTGGGAGGGACAGGATGGACAGAACTAGGTAAGCATTCTGGGTGTCGCTGCACCAAGAAAAGCCACAGGCAGAGCAAGGCAGGGATGGCACAGAGAGAGGGAAAGGGGGGTTCAGGTGCTAAAACAGGTCAGAGCAAGGGAAAAAAAGAACCAAGTGAAATATCAGGCAGCATTTCCTCATTAACAGGACACATGCAAGTCCTGGGATTAACTGTACAGCTGGAAGGTGCTGTGGGGAATTCCAGGAGTGAAAATGTTCTGCATTTCTTGGGAAAATAAGAAGAGGAGGACTTACAAGTTGTTCCCCGGCATGGTCCTCTTTGTGGCCCCCAGGATACTCATCAGGTGGGGATCTGAGTTCTCGTCACCCACCATGGTGGGCCCAGCCTCCTGTGGGACAGGCACAGAGTGGTGACACAGCCACCCCCCGCTCCCAACACAGCTCCAGTGAAAGCCCTTAAGGAAGGGAATTGCCATCAGCCCGTCCTGGGAGGGGCCCTCAGTCCCAGCCACTGCCAGCAAGGTGCAGTTGCTGACCCATGCAAGGGCAGAACGGGAAGTTTCCAGCCTTAGCTCAATGCCAGGTTTCATGCTGGAAATGTTTGCTTTGCCTCTTTGGTAAAGAGCAGAGTTTCCAAAGTCTCTGGAGGGCAGACTGAACCCTACTGCTCCAGGCTGTTCCCTCCAGTGCCATGATCCATGTGCCCCTTCCTGTACCTCATCCATAATCAATCAACTTGTACTATCCCAAATGCCACTGCCAGCAGATGCTTGGTGCTGCAGCATCCCCACACATTTCCATTCCCGATCCACTGCTGCTTCCTTTGGGACATCTCCACTGGCAGCAGTAGCAGTGTCCATCACAACTCCCTCCCTTTGCTCATTTGCTGTTTTCACTGTTTTGCTTCCTGCCCCAAACCACACCGGCAGATCCAGGCTTCGGGAGGGATGACTGTCGGGAAAAGGGAAACCCCAGATAAACACATAGAGCTCCTACCGAGTCCCGCAGGATGTGGGTGCTGCCAGTGCCGGGGGGTAACGTTGGCTTTGTGGCTTTATCTGATAGTGACAGACAGCAATCCCACCAGTGCTCCCGGACGGTGATCCCAGCCGGAGATCCCGGCCAGAGATCTCAACCACTGCCCGGCTCCTGTCAGCCCCAGCCATACCCACTCCCTTGGCCGCGTTTTCCACCCTGGAATGGCTGTTTGGGGACGAGGGAAAACCAGCTGCGAGGACAAGTGGAGCCGCCCCTTTGGCGTTCGTGGGACCCCGCCACAAGTTTCCTAAGTGACTCGCTGTTTGGGACTGGAGGGTTCGGGGGCAGCAGAGCTGGGGCGGGGGCACCGGGGGCTCTCACGGAGTTCTGCCGGACACCCCACACCGGCCACCGGCCGCCGGGCACAGCCTGGCTGTGCTGGGGGTCCCCCAAACCTGCATCACCTCCCGACCCCCCAGCAGCCGCAAGGCTAGCCCATCCCGGGATCACTGCGGGGCACCGGAGGCATCGGCGACGGTCGCACCGCCGGCTGAGCGGGTCTCGCCGCTCGCCCCGGTCGGTCCCTGCTCGCCCCCCGGCATTCCCCACCCCCGGGGGTCCCGCCGCGACTCACCAGGCGGATTTGGGTGCTAATGAGCAGGTACGGCATCGCCGCTCCGCCGCTCCCGCCGCCGCTCCAGTGGGACCGTGCCCGGAGCCGCCCCCGGTCCCGCCCTGCCACCACCGTCCGGGGAAAAGGCTCCCAAAGGGGTCGGGGGTTACCCGGAGGGCTCCGACGGATCCCTCGGGATCCTGGCGCTGCCGTCCCAACAAGGGATGGGCAGGAGGTGAAGGGCTGGAAGGTGATGGAGCAGCAGGGGACAGAAGGTGAAGAGCAGGGAGAAGATGGACTAGGAGATGGTGGACTGGGAAGCAAAGGACAGGAGATGATGAGCAGGGAAAGGATGGACCAGGAGATGAGATGCAGGGACGTGAAGGACAGGGAGATGTAGGACAGGATGATGAGCAGGGAGGCAATGAACAAGGAGATGATGGACAGGGAGATGATGGATAAGGGAGACGAAGAAAACGGAAATTAAAAGCTGGGAGATAAAGGACCAGGAAATAACAGCAGGGAGATGAGGACTGGGAGATGATGGAGCAGGAGCCAGGCAGGTGGGGAGCCATGGGCCCTGCAGAGCATTCCCACTCCCACCCTGCAGTCTGACCAAACATTCCCCTGAAGCAGAATGTCCAGCATTACCAACATTTTTTGATTTTTTGTTGGTAAAACAAATCTGTTTTTCTACTGGCTGTTATTATCTGGGAACACGGTGGGGGGGGTGGTTTAAATCCCTTCATAATTTGAGAAGTCCCATTTCCTGAGAGGAACTGCATATCCATTATTATTCATGTGTTATTAATTGTTAATGTTGTTGTTATAATTATTGTTGTTGTTAATTGCTATTATTGACATTGTCATTGACCTGTTGGTTGGGTTTGGTGAGATACAAGAAACCCCAGAGGCTGATGGTCTCTTCCTAAAGCATGTCCCAAAAATCCCAGTATGTCCATTTGGAGTTCTCTGTGGGATACCCACCCCCCCACAGGTTAAACATCAGCTTGTTTCGATCATCCCCATCCTCAGCAGAGCCTCTTCCCCAAGTCCTGGGCAGCTGGAATGTTTGCTCATTGCTCTCCTGTCCCAGTGCAAACCTGTTGCCCAATGAACCAAGGGCACATTTCACCCAGTAGGGTTGGATTTTGACAGAATTCCCATAATCCATGACCCCTCTGGACCTCTGCTGGGAACATGTGGTCTGTGGTTACGTAGGAAATAACATGGATGTGAAATCCAGACCTTTCCAGAAATTAAAGGAAAACTAGCCATGGTTCTGGCAGCCTGCCCAGCTCTGGGTCTGACTCTTTATGTGGCTCTTTCCTGGGGAAAAAAATGTAGTAAGGAAAAAAGAGGGAAATGGGAGCAGAGCTATATGTAACATTTTAATATTGAATTTCTTGAGGAGATACCGAAATCTGTGAGGCAGCTGGAGTGCTGATGGATCTCATCCATCATCCCAAAGCAGCTTATCACCCTCTGGCTCCGAGCTGGCTGCTCCCAGCTCTCCTTGGACTGGACTGGCTCGGAATTGCTCAGAATAATTCAGATAAAGGGAAACAGAAGGTTCTTTGGCTCTGGCCAAATCCTGCTGCCACCCAAACCCCCAGGAGCAGGGAGAACACAAAGGGCGTGGTTTTCCCTCTCCTGACTGGCACCTTTTCCTAAGGAATCCTTTGGCTCTTCCAGAAAAAAGCTTTTCTAGTTTCCATGATTCTGGGATAAAGACGTTCTTCCTGGGGAATCCCACCAGGGATGTAACCACCCACCACATTTCCTGTAGAGGGAATTCCAACCCCAAATGCTTGGGATGATTGTTTGGCCATTCCTGTCTCCTTTGCCTATTCCACCTAAAATCCACTATCTCATCCCAGAAACCGGTGGCTCTGTGCCCGCAATCCCACAGCCCACAGCCCCCGTGCCCAACTCCCTCACTACAATAACCCTGTCCCACTCAGCTCCCTTGTGCATCCCAAATTCCCATTTTTTTGGGCACGTTTGTCCCTCACTGCTGGAAGCTGACCACAAAACCCAGCGGGGTTTCCTCCCACGTGTGGGAGTGCCCACAGAGCGCGGGGCCGTGCGGAGACACCCAGCCTGTCCCCTCACACCCGGGCCAAGGTGTCACCACCACGGCACAGCAGGTGCAGAGCCAGCGGCCTTGGAGGGTTTTTCCCGGGACACTCCGCGGATTCAGCGCGCGGGGGCCGGCGGTGACACCCGCGGAGGGTGACACAGCTCCAGGGCCACCTTCACGCCGCCCCCCCGTGCCCAAATGTCGCCACAGGCGTGGGGTGGCCGTGGCCCCACTGCCCCGCGCGGCGATGACGTCACACGCCCATAGCCCAGCCCCTTCCCTGCCATTGTCGCCTCCCCGTTACGTCATCGCGCCGCGCCGCGGGCGGTGCCGCGCGCCCGGAGCGGCCATGGCGGTGCCGGTGGCGGAGCCGGCCCGGGCCGGGCCCCGGCTGGGGATGGCGCTGGGGCTGGCGGCGGGCGCCGGCCTCTGCCTCGGGGTGCTCTGGGCCATGCGCCGCCGCTCCCAGGAGACAGAGAGGTCGCCGCGCCATGGTACGAGCGGGATCGGGCGGCGGGGAAGCCGGGTGGGGATGGGGAGAATGGGGTTGGAATATCAGCAGTGGGGCTGGAATAGAGAGGAATGTGACTAGAGCCTTGGATAGAGGGAATGGGCCTGAAATGGGGAAAATGGGATTGGAAAAGGAAGAATAGGGGAAATGTGGCTGGAGTAGGGGAGACTAGGGATTGAATGTGGGGAGTGGGGCTGGAATACGGGGGAATGGGGCCGGGGTAGTGGAAAGTGAGTTTGAGATGTTGGGCTTTTAGAACTGCTGATTCAGAACCTTGAACTTGCTGAGTTTCATCCATGTCTGTGCAAAACATCGGGAACAGAAAGTGAAAGGGTGTTTTTCACAGTGACCATGGAATAATGGAATCCTGGAATGATTTGGGTGGGAAGAGACCTTAAAGCTTATCCAGTCCTACTCCCTGCCTTGGACGAGGACATCTTCTACTATCCCAGGTTGCTCCAGGCCCCATCTAGCCTGGCCTTGGACGCTTCCAGGGATGGGGCAGCCACAGCTGCTCTGGGCAACCTATGCCAGGGCCTCCTCACCCTCACAGGGAAAGATTCCTTCCCAGTATCCCATCTAAATCTCCTCTTTTCTAGTCTGGAGGTATTCCCCTGTGGTCTATCACTCCAGGCCCTTGTAAAGAGTCTCTTTCCATTTTTCCTTCAGGTTCCTTCAGGCAATGGAAGGGGCAGTTGGGTCACCCCAGAGCCTTCACTTTTCCAGGCTGAACAATCCCAATTCTCCCAGCCTTTCCCTGCAGCAGAGCTGCTCCATCCCTCTGATCGCTTTGTCGTCCCTATCAAGATTAAGCCTCACATCCTCTGCCAACAGAGCTGTGTCCAGATTTCCCTCCCCCCTGGAATCCTTCCCTGCTTGGATCTAACGGCCTCGTTGTGCTCTGGTGCAGCCCAGGCCATGTCCGGAACGCTGCTCCCGGCGGGTGCAGGCGATGGAGCCGTGTCCAGCCTCCTGCTGAGGCAGGACGAGCAGCTGGAGGTGTTGGAGCGCCTGGACTTTGTGGTGAGGAACGTGGTGGAGCTGAGGAAGGAGGTGGAGGAGCTGCGGAACAGCCTCCAGCACCTGGCGGTGGAGATCGTGGGGGAAGTCAGGTACTGCCCCTCTCTCCTGGGCTCAGAGCTGTCCCTCCCTGGCATGGGAAAACAGCCACAGGATCCCAAAATCTGGGAATGCCTGGGCTGGGAGAGACCTCAAAGCCCACCCACCCATGGGCAGGGACATCTTCCACTATCCCAGGTAGCCCCAAGCCCCATCCAGCCTGTCCTGGAATAGTACCAAGGGATGGGGTGGCCATAGCTTCTCTGGAAATCCATTCCAGTGCTGCACCACCCTCACAGGGAAAGATTCTTTCCTATATCCAACCTAAATTTCCCCTCTTCCAGTCTGAACCCGTTCTGTCACTGTAGTTCCTGATACAGAGGCTGGATGAACATCACGTCTATGGATTCTGTATGGATTCTGTATGGATTGGTCATGGATTGTCCAGGGAGGAGGATTTGCTTTATCTGTAGAATATAAGATCAGCTCCATTTGAGTTTGTATAACAAGGAGTAAAACACCTTATGGATTCTTTGGATATAAAGGGAATGGGGTGGAGTCTGCTGGACAGGAGAAGGGGAATAGCAGATATTTCACTACCATGTATTTATTTCTCTTCCTTTCCCTCCAGGACCCACCTGGAAGAAACCCAGCGCATGACTCGCCGGAAAAAGTTCCCCTTCTGCAGGGACAGAAGTGACTCCACAGGCTCCAGCTCCATTTATTTCACAGCCAGCTCAGGGAATGCCAATACAGATGATGGAGAGAGTGAAGGAGGGTAAGCAGAGCCACTGGGACAGATGTTTTAGGGGATTTGATGCCACATCTGGGCAGTTTAGAACATAAAGGAGGGAATTTTCTTCCCTTA
Source organism: Cyanoderma ruficeps (assembly GCA_008694505.1). NCBI lineage: Eukaryota > Metazoa > Chordata > Aves > Passeriformes > Timaliidae > Cyanoderma > Cyanoderma ruficeps. The sequence continues at coordinate 1,081,799 of VZDJ01000246.1, forward strand.
CAGCCTGTTTTAATTTGCTTTTATTACAGTCAGTGTGTTACTGCCAGGGCCAGACTGAGAGATCTGAAATGATCCTGACTTTTAGAGAAAGGAAAAATAAAATTTGAGGGGTTTAAAGGAAATAATTTGATTAGGGAACTTTGCAGAAGGAAGGGAAATACAAGTTCAGCCTGGCAATGGAGCAAGAGAGTTTGGAAATTAAATTTCCGGACATATTAAAATTATCAAATCATTGAATCAGTGAATATCCTGAGGTGAAAGGGACCCAGGAGGATCATCCAAGTCCAACTCCTGGCCCTGCACACGACAGAAAAGTTGTGTGTGGTGTAAGAACATCATTAAAAATGCCAATATAGCCGCAGGTTTATTCTTGTTAGAGAGGTAACAAGCTCTCCTGCACCTGTGACTGCTGATTTTCTGAGGAAATGCTGCTCTTTTGTGTCTGAATCTGACGACTTCTGTAGCTTTTGGGGCATGGGAGTGTGTCCCAAAACAGGTGGTGTTGCTGTATACGTTTTCCCAGAGCAGCTGAGATGAAATGTCATTTAAAGAGGGATTTTAGAGCAGTGGGAGCATTTCAGGGGGAATTTGGGTAGCCAGATGACCTGGGGGCTGGTGCCAGCTGGCATTTCAGCAGGGATTTGTCCTCGCAGGACAAAGGACAGGGATCTGTGACTGCCCTAAACTCGTGTTTATCTCTAATAACTGGAGCTCGTGAGGCAGCAGGGAGCTGCTGTGATCTCATTGGGGTTGTAGAGCTTCATTCAGCTCAAGTGGGTGTTGGAGTGAGAGGGAAATTAGGGAGGGAGTGATTCACGGTGGTGTAATAGGTTACAAGGCTGCAGAACAGATTTTGGAATTGTGGAGTTGGTTCTGAAGGCAGGACTTGTGTATTTGGGTAACAGCAGGTGCACTGAGTCACCAGGAGGACAATGGTTTGTGTAAAGCTGTTGGAAAAGGGGGTTTTGTCCACACATCCCAGCCCTGGCTGTCCTTGGATCACAGAAAATTGTGAATTGTGACAGAGGCCAAGAATTCAGAGTTACAGTAAAGGCACCTCCTGAGGGGGCAGGGGTGTGTTTTACTGCAAAACCTCATTAATTTATTGGGAATCCAGTGGTGGTTGGTGGAGTTGTTACAATTTCATTAACATCTGTAATTAGCTGTAATGACCAGTATGGAGATTGGTGGATTAGCTGCTCTCACCTAATTTAAAACTGGAATCTCAGGTAATGCCTCACTCTGGTCCCACACAGAGAGGTATAAAAACATCAGTCAGGTCAGGACCGGCTGCCTGCATGTAGTGTGCAGTGTTGTCTGCTAGGGTTATAACATTGAAAAGTAACATTTTTGGGGCAGGAAATGTAAATTTTGGAAAAAGCCATTGAAGCTTTGGAGCAGGCACTGGGAGGAAGAATGAGCCTGCTGCCAACAGATGGATTTCAGCCGGGTGTTCCTTGCTGACAGCTGAATTCTTTCAGTGAAATTCAGCCAAGAACCCTCATTTCAGCTTTTATTTTGTAAACCACGTGGGCATGGGCAGCTTCTCCAATTTCAGACACAATTCCCAAAAATCTCCCAAGACTTTTCAGGGAGGTTGTGCTGCTTAATTTCCCTGTGTGGCTTTGGGTTTTGGGCTTCTTCACCTCCTCTTTCCATGGGCTCTGTTTTCCTTCAGTATTGCCATATTAAAGCATTCCAGAGCTTTCCATCATTGTAAGCTCAGGAAAACAGAGTAGTAACACCTAAATCCCTTAATCTTCCTGAAAACTTGAGGTTTCCTTGTCGTTTTGAACTGGCAGAATCTTGTAGGGGCTGTCTGGCAGAAAAGACAGTTGTGTTTTTGAGCTGAATGACCAAAATCTTGGCAGCTGCCAGTAAAATGTTGGTGTTTGGGATGGGGAAATCAGGGAATTCAAGGAGTTGGTGTTTACTGGAAATGCGGTGGTCTAGAGAACTAATAATGTCATTAATATTAAGAAATGTAAATAAATGAGGGTTTTAATCTGAGGTAGAGCCATGCCAGTGTCACCTACCCTTGTGTGGGTGTGTTATCCATTAATTCAGTGTCATCTCCAGCATGGCAGCCTTGCTTTCCTGCCTTTGCAGTGTGTGAGGCTGATGCTTTATTTCTTGCCTTAAAATGTTTCAGGACAACATGGTGGGGTCTTGAATGTGTGGGTGAGGGTTGGAGGCTGTGGTGAGGGAGCAGAGAGGGGAATTTTGGAGAATTAGGGATGGTTCTCGGGAAGCTTTGATAGCCAAATGTGTCCTCTTATCTGTGCGTGGGCAGAGCCCTGTCCCTGCCTCCTTCAGATAGGGGTTGTGGTCACTTATCTGTGTCCGCAGACAAAGGCAGGGCCACAGGGCTGTCCCTGGGAGGAGGAATCAGCCAGGAGCAGAGGGAAGGACAGCTGGAAGTACCCAGTGCCCCTAGAGTGTAGGGAACTCAGTTCCAGCAGAACTGCTGAAGTTCTCTTGGGCAGTTACTGACTTAAATCAACAAAATCCCTGTGTTGAAGCGCATGTTTTGAAATGATTGGCTGATTTGTGCCTGTTCTGTGGTTAAGAGTTTGCAGGTGAAAGTGAGGGGCAGAGCTAGCCTTGTTTGGAAAGGAATCAGCTCTGTAAGTAGACTCCCTCCTGCTGTGGTACCACTGTGTAACGCTGGTTTAAATTTTAAATTCCTAGCTTGGGTGCTGGGGGAGCTTAATTTTTACCATTTTCAGGAGCTTTGATCTGAGCTTTACAGGATCACTGAGGTTGGGAGAGACCTCCAAAGTCATGGGGTCCCACCAGCACCTCCATAATCCCTCATGTCCTTGTTTGTTTTGGCTACTTCAGCTGCTGAACATTCCCTGGGTTTTTGCACCTGTGGTGACCCCTTGCTGGATTCCTTCTTGTGGGGCATGGTCCTGCTGGTTTTCCTGCTGTCGTGCAGCTTTCCAGGTGGCAGTGGGAACAGGCTGTGTAATGTTTAATGTTCAGGATGATGGAGGTGTGAGGTGTTGCCAGGACAGCTGTTGTGCCTGAAATTCCCTGGAACAGACTAAAACCCTCAGGTTATATTTTGCACAGGGATTGTTGAAGTTCCCTTTTATCACCTGTATATTTACCTGCATTTTCCTGGCTCTGGTTTCAGCTGTTTAATTCTCTTACCCTGAAGTTAGAAGGGCAGAGAGGGAGGAGCTGACAGGGTGTGCAAGGGAATTGGAGACTGTTAGAATCCTAGGATGGTTTGGATGGGAAGGGACCTTAAAGCTCCTCCAGTGCCACCCCCTGCCCTGGGCAGGGACACCTTCCATTGACCAGATTGCTCCGAACTGACATGGGACTTAACTTGGTTGTCACCTTCATCCTTCAGCTTTCTGAGGGTGATATGAAAAATAAGGTTGTGTAAGGCACTTGGGTTGTGCAGTTTTCTCTGGGATAAGCTAAGATACTCTTCCTCTCCTGAGGAATAGCTGCTCAAACTGCTTTGGTGATGTTTTTTCCCCCAAAGTTACAGCACGGCCAACGCCGAGTCTGACTATGACCGGGAGTCGGAGCGGGAGAGCGAGGAAGGGGAGGAAGACGTGAGCTGTGACACAGTGAAGACTGTGCGCAGGGATTCCCTGGATCTGGTGCCCGAGGATGAGAGTCCTCTGCTCCTGGATTCCTCCCTGGAGGAGGGGCTCGGGCAGCTCCTGGAGCAGGCTGACCGCCTGCACAGCGGGGATGAGCAGGACAAGAGAGAGGGGTTCCAGCTGCTCCTCAACAACAAGCTGGCGGTAAAGGTGCCTTGTTGTATTTTCCAGCAGCAGGGGAGGGGCAGCTTGGATGTCAGGAGGGATTTGATTTCTTCACTCCAAGTCCAACCTGTGGCTGATCCCCACCTTGTCATCCAACCCAGAGCACTGAGTGCCACGTCCAGTCATTCCTTGGACACCTCCAGAGATGGGGCACCACCTCCCTGGGCAGCCCCTTCCATTGCCTGACCACCCTTTCCAGGAAGAAATTCCTCCTGATGTCCAACCTGAACTTGCCCTGGCACAACTTGAGGCCATTTTCTTTTGTCCTATCCCTTGCTCCCTGGGAGCAGAGCCCGGTTCCCACTTGCTGCCCCCTCCTGTCAGGAAGTTGTGGCGAGGGAAAAGGTCCCCCCTGAGCCTCCTTTTCTCCAGGCTGAGTCCCCCAGCTCCGTTCCCTTCCCTGAACATGCTACATCCCCTCCCTCACTGCCTTTCCTGTCTTGAGAAGCCCAGAGCTGGGCACAGCACTGGAGGTAGCCCTGCAGTTTGCAGCAGAGGACAATCCCTGCCCCGATCCTGTGGCCATGCTGAGTTATAAACTTGCCCTCACTTCCTTCCGCTGTGGTTCCGCTTCAGTTCCTTTGGAATTGGGGCATTTTTTAAGGCTTAGAAAAATCTCTGCGTGACTTGAGCTGTGAGTGCCCTGCTCAGGCTTTGTTCCTGACTCCCTCTGTGGTGTGGGCTGTTTGTGTTCCCTGCAGTACGCGGGGCAGCAGGAATTCCTGTGGCGCCTGGCTCGGGCACACAGTGACATGTGGGAGCTGACGGAGGACGCTGACGAGAGGAGATCCTACGCCACTGAGGGTAAGGAATTCCCTGCCGGCCCAAAGGAAGGCTGGCACTCGGCTGTGCAACCTCTCCACCTGCCAGCGGGGCCCTGGATTTGTTGGTTTTCCCTAGAATCTGGTTTTTAGGGGAGTGGGAAGCAGCGCTTTAAACAAATTTTTTGTGTGTAAAAGTTGAGCTTTCTAAAGGAGTCTAAATAGACCGAGACCTACTTAGAGCTGGGAGAGTTGTTTCTCAAACCTGTTGTCCATTTCTCTGTGATACTAAAATAAAGCATAAAGTAAATATAAAATAAACAAGCTTTGGCTGTAGCACACTGGATTTTATCTGCACTAGCAGATATAAAAACAATTATAACAATTTTTAAATTTGCTTAGGAGAGTCACTTTAATTTTGTTCCCTCCTTCTTTACCACCTCAGAGGTGTCTACAAGGTTTGAGATGAGTCAGAACAAAAATCATCTTTATTACAGTTAAGATGTGCAACAAAAGATACTAATCTAAATAATTTGTCTTGTTTATTATGTGCATAACTTAATAGAGTTAGTTAATTCTGGAGCTAATATAATTACTCTTTTCTGGGAATCAGTGGAGCCACTAAAACATGGAATTCTGAGTTTTATATTGCCCTTTTGGCCATCAGTAGGTGCTTAGTTTTCAGCTTTTTAAACCTGCCAGAGGATACAATGACGTGTAGGATGTTTTCAAGCCAAATGCATTATCAAATTAACAAATATATGACTTTTATGCTGTTCTGTCACTCCGACAGCCTCAGAGAAAGAAACTGGGAGAGAAAGCAACTGAATCTCTTACCTCTGGCTACCTTTTTTGTTCCAGGGAAGGAAGAGCTGGAACTTGCCTTGCAGAAATGGGATCAAAGTGCTGAGTGCCACCAGTGGTAAGTGACTTTTTACTTCTTGCTTTTAATTGTAGGAAAAGGACCTGAGGTTTTTGTGAGCAGAACTGCAGTTAAAAAATAATAAGTACAACCCCCCCACAAACTTACTTGCTATTACTTGCACTGTGCCACACTGCTGGTGTTTTTCCATAAAAAGCCATTTTAACAGCTTTGCTTACTTGGTGTAAGGAATAACTTGACAGACAGAAGGTTTGGTTGTGATAGTAGGAATAAATTTGGGGTTTCTTACACCAATTTAATTATGAATTTCTCTCTGAAAAGCTCCCAAGGAAAAGCTCCCAAGTGGAGCTGCTTTGAGGCAAGAGGGGATGTGTTTGACTCCATCAATCAGGCCTAGAGTGTGGGCTTGGTGCTGTTCCAAATTCCCTATTTTCCACTTAATTCTGGAGGAAGGAGACTCATCACTCTTATCAGACAGGCTTTTAGAGTCTCCTGGAAGTGTTTTCTGGCACTGCTGGCTCTGCTCTTGTCACCCTGCAAGGCCCTTAGGTTGGAAATGAAGGGACATAGCAGCACGTGGCTTTTTTTTATTTAAACAAAGATACTTTATGTATTTGTTCCATGCTGAAAGAAGAGATATCTGCAGTTCAGCCAAGAACTTGTGAGCAACATTTCTGCACAGGGTTTCAGGAAGGAGGCAGGAGAAGGGGGAAGGACCTTGCTGCCTTCAGCAGCCTGGATGGGCAGGCTGTGCTTCCAGCTCATGTGTGGAATTTTTAAATGTCCTTTATAAAAAATTACTCCAAAAGGGAGTTTGTGGAGTGGCACAGATATTTGTGAAGAGAAGAGAATGTGCTTTTCTGTGACTCTGGTGAATTCCTCCTTGAATAGTGTTTGTCAGCAGTTGCTCTGAAGGACTGACAACACTTAAATTAGAATAAAGGGATTGTTTTCTTTTTTTTTTTTCTTCTTAATTGCAAATTATTGGGAAAATAGCTTGCTGAGTGTCTTTACCAACAAGATCCGTGCTCTTGCCATGAGTAAATTGCTTGAAGGATTGTTTTGAACTACTGGCATCTGAATAAATGCCTTTATTATCTTAAATTGTATTTCATCTGTTGGTAATGAATTGCTGCTCTCAATTAAAGCTTTGATAGGAAGGGGGAATTTGGGAGCAGGAGAATCTCCAGCAGATCATAGTGTTAGGCTCTGTCAGATTGCTGGCTTAACATCTTTGAATAATTGGAGTTTAGTTGCCAGGATAAATCTTAAAATTTGTGTTTTACAAAGCCAGGTTCTACTCCAGTGTCCAAATATTGACAGTTTTGCCTTGGAATTCCAAGTTTGGGACAATTCTTCACCCCCCAGACCCCTTTCTCAAACAGGGATAAGGCTCCTTCCTGCACAGCTACATCTTGCTTGTAATTCCCCAGGGCAGCTGGAGAAAGGAAACAGCAGAGCAGCATGTGGGAGGCGTGGGATTTCTTGGGAATGAATATGTAACTCCCTTTATCAGCACACAAATTACTATTTTCTGCCATGAATAGAACAGGAAATTATTCCCCTCCCAGCTCTGAGGTGGTCACAAGCTGGCTTAATTGCAGTCTTTCTTTATGCTAATTGAATTTACCCTGGGGAGAAAAAAACAGCAGAGGTTTTAAAGCTTATTTAGGGTGGATTTGATGCCCCAGCTCTTGGGAGAAGCAATCAGAGAACATTGTTCACATTTATTTAAATTACAGTTTTATTCTGTCATATTTCTCTCTAGTGACTAATTCCCTTGCTGAAGACCCTAATCCTTTATCATCTTCTGTCTCTTACCACCCATGTTGTCTTTCCAATAGTCTTCTCCCTCTTCCTTGCAGTTTTTCAGACAAAAGTGGAGGAATTCAGTGCAGGACACAAGCTGTGGCAGTGGCATGGGTCCTTTGCATTCTTTTTTCTACACACAGCAGTCAACATTACCTTTCTCTTTCCCACTGCATCCAAAGGGCCACTTTAAAAGAAATATTCCCAGTTATTTTGCCGCCTCTCCACACCGGCTGTGTGAAGCCTGGTGGTGCAGGTCTCCTGGGCTGTGTTTTTTCTGTGTGCGTGCGTCATTTCATGTTGATTTTCTGATTTATCAGTTGCCTCTTAAGAGTTTGTGGATTTCTTTAGATGAAATTGTGCTGGTTTTTGGTGCTTATTCATTGTCTTTTGTGCTTGTTATTTCCTCCTACTGCCCACGTCATTCCCAGTTTTTTGAGGTGCTGAGGAAGACAAGAGGTACTTTGCCTTGCAGTTATCATTGCAAGGAAGCTTTCTCCCCTCAGTGCCTCGTTGTTGTTCAGTCGTCATTGACATTTTAAAGAAACAAAGAAAAAAAATAACTGGGGGAGGGAAGTATTTCTGCTGGGGCATCAGTGCTGGCTACAGCTCATTTTGGGGTTGGGTGGTTGGAAGGATTCAGCAGCAGGAGGAAAAGTGGTTTCTCGGGAGTGACAGGGAAAGCAGTAAGTGTGTGGGGCTGTGTCTGGCCTGGCTTTGGGGTCTGCCCAAACACAAAGGGGAGGCCTTTCATGGCTGTGTTCTGGCCGTGGAATGTGGGACAAAGCCCTCCTTGTAGTCATTGCTGTTGGAAGCTGGCCCGTCCCAAGGGAGCCATCTCGGGGCACAATGGAGCGGGAATTTGGTCAGGGCTGCACAACAAGCCAGCCTTGTGCAGAGGGACTGATCTCTGCCCCTGCTGCCCTTGGGAAATGTGGGAGTTGTGTTGGGCATTAAATGGATTTAGTGCCTTAAGAGTAGATGTGTATATGGGAGGTGAGGGGTTTACAGGGAGTGATCTTAGAGCCTGTCTGCTCCTGACTTATGATTACCTGGTTCTTACCTCGGATTTAGACACCAGAGTCATTCTCTGCTTTGATTGTCAGAGATCCCTGAGCAGGTAGAATTTTTGCCCATTTAAACTGATTTCTCCATGAGCAGATTTCAGCTCTTGAGTAGGACAGAGCAAGTTCCCAAGTCCATTCTTGTTC
>VZDJ01000246.1:1091508-1199611 GCA_008694505.1 Cyanoderma ruficeps
GAGAGAGTAAGGAAAGGATTAATTAGAGGAAGGATGAAGGAGTTGCCTGTTGGCTGGACTTTCTTGTTTGAGCTATGGAAATGAACTCTGTTGGTAGATTGTCTTTTAAATCATGGAAAAACATGCATTTGGGGAGATGATTTGTGGATTTTTGAGCAAAGGTGTTTCTGATGGACTGTATGATTCTATGAGATGTCTGAACAGAGAGAAAGAGATGAGAAGCTCCTGCACCAGTGAAAAAAATGAGGAGACATCTCTGTTCCTTGAAATGAAAAATCCTTTGCCTTGAAGCTGCTTATCTTTAAAAGGTGACACCCCAAATGCCTGAACTCCACAACCCATAAGCAGCTTGAGAAACTGCTGATGGGAAGAGACCACATGGAAGCAGGTTTTCCCCGGGCAGCTGTTTCTGTGAGGGTTCTGACCCACAAGAGAACTGTTGGTTTTTTTCATGGTTGTCAGTGGGAAAATTCCATAGAGAACAAGAGACTCCTCTCCTGAAGAATAGATGAAAGACTATATTTAAATGGTGAAACTGACTGAGTGTCACAAGTTTTGTCTCTATGTTGTTTGTAGAGAAGTGAACACATGTGGGAGGGGAGAGGAGTTTTGGAGGTTTCTTTCTTTTTTTTCTTTTTTTCTCTTCTCTTTGTTTTCTATCTGTGTGTTAATAAATTACATGTTTACTTCTAAATTGAGCCTGTTTTGCCTCCTTCTCCCAAAATCCTAATTTCCCAGTTGGCAAATAATTTGGTAAACATAAAAACCACCACACCCAACCTCTTCAGGATCAGCTGGTCATTAATTTCAGGTTGAGTCACTGGGAATTCTGCTGTCTCTCCCAAAGTAGTAATTCCCAAATAAAGTCTTATTTTAATTTTTGGTTGTTGCAGTCTAAATACCTACCTGCTAATTCCCTGTCCCCTTACTCAGGTGCAGGGGTTCACATACATCTACCCAGTGCACAGGAAGGTGAAAAACTGGACATGCTCATAAAATATTGGGAAAACTGATGGTTAAAAGAGCTAAGGGCTGTGTTTGGGCAGGCAGAGCACCCTGACTGTGGAGGTTAGGTGCTGGAGGCTCTGTATTCCATGGCAGAATCCTGTTTCCAGGGAAGTCAGAGTGCAGAACCCAAGAAGTCCTTCCCAGTCCTGAGCCTAGGGATTTAAAGTGGAAGATCAGGCTGTCTCAGCTGGGGGTTCATACTTCCACAGAGTTTATTTTCTAATAAATGGGGAAATCCTGAGCTGAGAGTGGGAACAGCACCTTAATGAGGAGTCTGGCTACTAATTAATGAAGGGATATCCTAAGGAAAGCTCTGGATGGATCTGAGCAATAACGCATAGGGCACTCACTGGTTACAGGGGATGAAAATCCCCATAATCATTATTTTATCTCTCCTGGTCCTGCACCTGCACAGTGCCTCTGGTGATGGTCATCCCGATGCTCATCCCATCGAATGAGCTGGAATGAATGACTCTATCCTGCCAAGCTGAGCAAGCAGAGGAGAGAACAGCAGAAAGCAGAGCCTAAAATACCAGAAGTGCAGAGCTGTGGGTGTGAAAATCCCCAACAGGCCAGTGGCCCTGAACCTGGGATCAGCAAAGCTGGGTTGGGAAGAATCATCTTTCCTGAGAATACAGTGAAAAAACAGATCAGGCGTCTCTTCCCATATATATTTTTTAGTTTTATTTCATGGCACCAAAATAGGACTGAAATTTAATTTACTGCTGCTTTTATGCGTTTTTGCCAACATTTCACCAGGCTGTTAAAAACCCCCTGGAATTTGTATCTGACATGAGACAACTGTGTGAGTTATTGTCTAGGAATATTTTATCTCATGATCTTAGAAAATAAGCTTTGTATTGCCTTGTATTTCTCAACCCTAATCATGTTGTAGTTAGGGATGTTTAGTCCAGGCTGGTGTTCATTGGGAGACAAACTGGAGAAGATCCTGAAAACACTTCATCATCTGCACAAACCAGACTGGGGCGGTGGAGCCCCAGCAACAGGAAAAGATTTTTTTTCCAGCTGTCAGGAAAAGATTCTTGTCCCATAATACACTGGTCTGGTAATCCTTGCCATTACCATAAAAATAAGAATTTTAGAGCTGATGTACAGCTTTTCCATTAGAAAGTTAACAAAGGAAGAGATTTAAGCCAGAATACTAAATTGTTCAGGAAACGCAGTTTTGTGCTATAACTTACACATTAGAAATGGAGCAGTGAGGTGTGAGGGGATTGGTCGAATTTTGTGACTGAGGAAATTGTAATTAGAGATTTAAAGGTCTCCTGACAGATTCCTGCACATCTGCTGTGGTTAATCATCCTGAAGGATGCTTTGGGAAATTGATGTTGGTATCTGTGGCAGTACTGGGGTGTGGGTGTAGGAAACGGGGATTGTTATTTGCATCTTTCTGGTTTTCAGCTTTAGTTTTTGCAAGAATGAGCCATGTTATTTGTCTGTCTGTTCCACCTGATATTTTTTGAGCCAGACTCGGAGAAGGGATGGAAATGTCCTCCACTCTCAGAGCACTCTCCTGAGCAGGATAAGAGAGCCCAAACTTCCATCCGTGTGTTCTGTCCCACTTGAGAGCTCTCTGAGCTGTTGTTTCTTGGGAAGTGATGCAGGGAGGGAGGTTTTGAACCACCGTGATGCAGGGAGGTGAGATGAGAGGGTGCAAATCCACAGGGAATTAATCTTTAATTTCACAGCTTGTGCAATAACTGCTTTTGCTGGGGCCTTGCTTCTCAGGCCCACAACTCACAGTCTGTTACTGGACATAACTAAATGGCTTTGCACTTTCAACACTGAACATGTGTCATCTTGTTTCCCAGCTGCAGGATGTAGGTAGGTTTTCTAAGTATTTCCCTGGAAGTAGAACCCTGTGTGCTGCAGCTGGGCTGCTGTGTAAGGAGGTCGCTGTGCCCCGTAGTGCATTAGAGCTGCTGGTAGTCTGCCTCTTGCTGCAGTAACTTCACTCTGCACTCTCTGTGTTTTGGCGCAGTTTTCCCTGCTCAGAGAAGCAATTCCAGGTGTGGAAGTGTGCTGCTCCTGTTTTTTAGCCATCAGTGCAGTGAGTTTGTGTCACACCCAACCCCTCCGGCTGCCTCATCCTTCGAGCTCATTCCTTCCTGGGTGCTGCATTTTTGCTGCTTATGTCCCTTCCCTGTGAGGGATGTGCTGTATTCCTTGTTTTCCCCACTAAGGTGTGAAGCTTTAATGCACTTCACAGACTCCTGGGATGGTTTGGGTTGGAAGGAATCTTAAAGCTTATCCCATTCCACCCCTACTGTGGGCAGGGATACCTTCCACTATCCCAGGCTGCTCCAAGCTCTGTTCAGTCTGGCTTTGAGCACTCACAGATCTTCCTTCTGCAGCCATGGACAGCAGGTAAATGTGGATTACATGTGGATTCAGTCCCAGCTGGCTCATGCAGGTGTCTCCCCATACAGGTTTGCCATCCTTTGTGGGCAGATGTCGGAATACGAGAGCATTCCCAAGCGCATCCAGGCTGGATATATTTTCAAGGTGAGTGGTCAGGAGGTGCTGGGCTTTGTCTGAGTATCAAACAACACTAATTTCTGCAGCAGGAAATTGGGAATATTTGCTCCAGTTCTTCCTAGGGAAGCAGTAGATCTCAGAGATGCCATGAGTGGGTAGTTTGGGGTGAGGAGGCTGATTCCAGCCATGCCTTTTGGGGGTCACCAGGCTGACTCTGCAGTTTTACACACTATAATTGCAGGAAATAAAGGAAATCTTGTAAATGAATTTAGGTAAAGAATGAGACTTAGAGCTTGAAACATGGAATTATTATGTAGTGACAAGATACAGCACCAGCTTGTCTGCAGTACGTGCCTGTGAACAACCCTCACCCTTCCAGGAGGCAGTTACTGCTAAAAGAGGACTTCATTTGCCTCAGATTCCCTTTTTTTTCCCTATTATTATTACTATTATTATGATGCCTTGTGGATGTTCAGGGGAAAAGGATGTACATGGAACAGGCCACAGATAATTGTTTCCCCATCAGCCTTTGATATGGTCAGTGAGGTTATGGCAAAGCCCTGGAGCAGGAATAAAATGCAGGGCAGCTTCTTTGTGTGTGTGTGTGTGTGTGCGTGCAGTAATTCCTGTCCCTGAAGCTGGAGAAATGCTGCTTTTCCTCGTTCACTAAATCCACTCTGAGAAAATTCGGGATCTGTAGGTGTACTGATTTTACTGATTGTGACACTTAATTGTGGATTTCTTCCTTTCCTCTTTCTCCCCCTGCTGTTGTGGGTATTTTGTTTGCTTTTGACAAAGATGTGATGTGTGCTGGTGATGCTTTCCCACAGGAGCACATTGATAAAGCCATTGCCCTGAAGCCACAGGACCCACAGCTCTACTATCTCCTGGGCAGGTGGTGTTACCAGGTAAGAGCTTTTTTTCACCTCCTGGGCAGGCCTCTGAAGGGTTCAGAGCTCCAGCCTTGGGTTTTTAGTCACTGCTGGTGGCATGGGGAGTGAAACAGCAAAGGATGGGTCAGAAAAAGCCCGAGCTGCAAGCTCCTTTCCTGTTTGCAGTGCTTTACTCGGTAAAAACAGCCTTCCTTCCATCCTCTGAGCACACAGGGATGTGGTCAAGGCCAGCTGAGGTGCTTCTGCTCTCCGTGTTGGTGTGTGATGTGTTGCCTGTGTCCCCCTGCCACACACAGAATTGGAGGCACTGGAAGCACGTGCCAGCTGCTTTATGCTTCCTGACAGGGAAAAGCTTGGAGTCAGATGCCATCAGTCAGATTTAGAGCCTAAGAAAGGAAATAAAAATCTGCAGTGACTGTTGCTGTTTGCTTAGTGCCATGGAGCCACAGTGCAGAGATTGTAAATGGGATAATTGACAGTGGGAATTACAGAGCAGCCCAGAGCTGAACTGCTGGGAGCTCCTGGCTCTTTTCCTGTGTGGAAAAAGAGCCTTCCTTCATGCTCAGCCAGGAGCTGCTGAAGCTGTGGAATAAAACCACAGATGAGAAGTATGGTAGTGCTTCATCTAGTCTGCATAGTTGGAATTATACAGGATTAAACAAGGTATTGTCAGAGGGAGGGGGTGGAGTCCCCATCCCTGGAGGTGTTCAGAGAATGCCTGGAGGTGGCACTCAGTGCTCTGGGCTGGGTGACAAGGTGGGGATAGTCGCAGGTCAGTCTCCATGGGCTGGGAGGGTTTTTCCAACTTAAATGATCCCATGACTATCTGGTGGGAAGGCTTCACCCTGTCTCTCCCAAGGAATCTCAGGGTGGAGGGAGCAGGTTCTTGAGGAAGGTTTAGGCTGGGAGAAGGGAGGGCACATGTGGAGACTGGTGTGGCTGCAGCATGGCAGGTTGGGATTTGGGGCCATCCAAATCCCAAATGTATGGAACTGCAAAAGCTGACTCGGGACCAGGGAAAGCAAATCAGGTTCAATTCTGTGACTGGACTTGGATACTCCATTGGAATATTCCAACACTTCTGAGGGGTTTGGCTTCACCTGGGTGCAGGAGCAGCTCCCAGGACTGGGCAGGCCCTTGTTCCTGTGGTGGTGTCAGATGGATGGGCCAGGTTGCCCTTTTCTCTGTGCAGGTTGCCCACCTGGGCTGGCTGGAGAAGAGGACGGTGTCGGCGCTGTTCAAGGAGCCCCCGACGGCCACGGTGCAGGACGCGCTCCAGAACTTCCTGCGGGTAAGGGAATCTGGGAATCTGCCAGGAAAGGGCATCACTGACCTGCACAGCTCACAGGGATGGGAGTGGGCTGCTTGGATCCTCCCTGGTGCTTCCCCATGGCCTGGACCTGGGGGGAAGGAAAGCTGGTGAGAGGAAAAATTGTGAAGCATCTGTTCCAGAATAGCCCGACAAAAGAATGGGACGTTGAAGATATCAGAATTATGGCCCAAAGTGTTGGGAATTGGTTTGGAGGGGTTTGGTTTTCCTCTCTTAAGGCTGCACAGTGATTCCTTGCTCACTGTTGGATACATCTGAGCTGTGCTTCCAGGGTCTGGGAGCTTGGAGCTCCTCTCTGAGAATATTTTACTTAAAGCATGGCTCAGTTTTCAATTTCAAACTTTTCCAGACAACTGCTTGAAGGTTTCAGGGGCGTAGTGCTTGTGTATTTATTAGGATTCTCCTTCCTGCCATCTATTTTTTTTTCCTTTAAAAGCTGCCATGAGTCTGATGTAAGAATTAACTGTGTCCTTGCATATCCTAATGTCTGCTCTTCCCTGTCACACCCTCCTTCTGTTTCTGTAGGTCGAGGAGCTGAGCCCAGGGTTTTCCAAAGCAGGAAGAGTTTACATTGCCAAGGTAACCACTCACTTCTTGTTTGTTCAGAGGGTAAGAAATACTTGTATTAAAAATCACCTTCGGCTGTAGAGTACTGACCATGGAAAATACTCCATGCAGGAGCAAGATTTTAAAGGATGATAATATTTCCCTTTATCTTTTAAATCTTTTTAGGCCAAATCACCTCGTGCAGAGGCTTTACAATTCAGAGGTTTTGCCTTTGAGTCACCCAGTGATGCATCCCTGGTTTTTAACAGATAAAACTCAGTATAAAGCAGGAATGTTGACTTGGCAGCCATGGGCTGGAGGTTTAATCCTTCCCCACCACAACTTCTGTGGTGATACAGCCAGGGAATCATGGGGAGAAGTAAAGGATAAAATATTTCTCTTTCCCCCTCCAGCAGGGGAGTCTTGAGCCCTCTTGCTGAAGTGTTTAGCACCCACTTTCTTTTCCTGGGTGTATTTCATGGTCTCCAAATACCTCCAAGACTCTCTGGGCACCCAAAATCCTCCTGTTCCCAGAGGGATCACAGTGCCTCAGCTGCTGGTCACATGGAGAATATCTCATACCTGTTTTGGGACCTGAGACTCCTGTGGATAATATTTATTACATTTTCAGCTGGCTGGGGAATGATGTGCTCCCAGGAGAGAGGTTTTGTAGAGAAAATGTTGTGAGGAAGAGGGAAAATAGCAACTGGAAATTAAAGTAGAGCTTTGGAAAGGGTGAAAACCACAGAGACACCTTAAAATGTCCAAGCAAAACCCAATCTCCTTGCCCAAAATGAAAGGGAGTCAAATATATTTAGTATTCCAAGATCCGGTGGTGCTTCTGAGGCCTTGTGGCTGAGGGATACTGCAGGAAATGCCAGTACAAAGGGTTAAGAGGCAGAAACAGCTCTTTTTAGCAGTTGCCCAGTTCCATTTGCTGCCAGTTTTTTCCCATTTAACCCTTGTCCCGTTGCCATTTTCCCTTCCCAGTGCTACAGGGACCTCGGGGACGCCTCGGCGGCGGTGCTGTGGATGGACCTTGCCTCAGAGCTGCCAGGGAACACCAAAGAGGTAACACTCAGCAGGGAGCAAAAATGGATTCTGCCCCCTCTGCTCTGCTCCTGTGAGATCCCAGCTGGATCATGGCGTCCACAGGGAGGACAGGGAGCAAATCCCAAGGAGGGACACCAAGTTAGTTGGAGGGATATAGCATCTCTGCCATGAGGAAAGGCTGAGAGGATTGGGATTGTTCAGCCTAGAATAAAGAAGCTTCGTGGTGCCCTAATTGTGGCCTTCCAGTGACAGGAAAGATAGAGAGACAATTTACAAGGGTCTGGAATGACAGGAAAAGGAGGAATGGCTTCAAACTGAAAGAGATTATGCTTGGATCAGGTATTAGGAGGAAGTTCTTCCCTGTGAGGGTAGGGAGGCTCTGGCACAGGTTGCTCACAGAAGCTGTGGCTGCTCCATCCCTGGAAATGTCCGAGGCCAGGTTAGATGGGGCTTGGAGCAACTTGTGCTAGTGAAAGGTGTCCCTGCCCAGGAACTGGATAGGCTTTAAGGTCCTTTTCAACCCAAACCATTCCAGGACTCCACGATGAGCTTAAAAGCTGGTTTGGGGTTGGAGAAAAAGAAGGGAATTGGTGTTTTGTATTTGTTTTAATTGAGTTGTATGTTAATCTATTTCCCTCTTGGATTTCCAGGATGCAGAAAGCGAGAGGGAACTTGAGGAGATGCGCTCGGACTGGGAGGAATAATTTTGGAAAAAACTCATCCCACTTGCAGAGACAGTAAAATTCCAAATGGATTTCATGATCCTGACAATTCCAACTACACTTCATGGATAAGCAACAAGAACTTACAGAAAAAAAAAACCCACCAGCACATCCAGGAAAACATCTTGGACTTAATGGATAAAATCGTGGTTTACTTTCCTTTGTGCAGCACTGCATGTGTTTGATTTTAGGATCCCTAAAAATGTTACATTCCTGAAAAAAGGGAGGATGTGGGAGTTTATAGGTAGAGTTAGTGATATAAAAATATTTGTGGTTTTATATATATATATGTGGCATATATACGTGAGATAGATACTTTGTGATATAAATATGTATGATATATATTTTTATATATGTGTGTATAAATATATGTATTTATTTATATTATATATATATGCACATATATATTTTATATCACACACTCTGCCTGTTGGAAAGCCTTGCTGGTGAGCTCCCAATTCATTTCTGAGGAAAACTTGAACCAAATTTTTTTCCAGTTTATTTGTATTTTATTTTACATAGTAATTAATGGAATCAGTTGTAATAACTGAAAAATGCCTTTTGTGGATGTTTTGGGGAGATCAGGTAAGTGGGACCAAGGAACTTTTCTGCACAATTCAGATTGGATTTTAAGAGGTTCATTAGTCAAAGAAGTGAGGAATAGGATTTTAAAACTTCAGGATTTTCTCCCAGTGATGTATCTGTCTTCCTTCACATCTGGCTGAAAATTTCTGTCCCTCCAAACTGTGCTACTGTGGTTTAGATGGAATTACTGAGTTTGGGAAATAGTTCTTGATCAGAGGACAGGTTACAGGAGTGGTAATATCCTGTGGCAAAGGTGGTGTTTTGCTGTGATGATCTTCTGCTGCGGACCAGATTAATTCTCTTCGAATTAATTATCTCCTGGACTAATGAGGCGACTCTCCTGGACTAATGAGGTGACACCAAGGAGGTGAAGCCAGCAACTGACATTCCTCTGCAGCTCCTGGGGACCAAAAAGGAACAGGGAATTGTGCTGGATGCTGACAGAGATGGGGAAGGAAAACATGTTGTGGAATTCCCTACATATTTATGAAGGCTTTGTTAATATCCCTTAAAATTCCAATGGCAGCTACTGAACACTAATTCCTGAATGTCTGTTTCATGCTGGCGTGGTTGTGAGGGGTAAAGTGAGGAGTGTGAGAGTAAAACATTCCTTAAATCACATTTTTTCCCTTGCAGTGTGATAGGTTTGTTACTTCCTGAAAATAATACCGAAGGGGAAAAGTGGCACACTCCAGCATTAAAACTTCCTGGACTGCAGGTCTGGGTGCTGTAGGGCTGGGTGACAGCCTCGGGGCAGGCACTGGCCATGGCACAGACCTGGGGGAGGTGTGGGAGGATTTGGAGCAATGGGAAGACTGGATGGAGTGATGGGCCCCTGCTCCTGCCAGCAGAGGTGTGGCCTTTGGCACCTTGTCAGGAATGTGGTGGCAGCCCCGGGAGCAGGTTGGAGGTGAGAACTGGGGCAGTGTTTGGGACTGACCCAGGTCAGGTCAGTGTTTACCTGGGGGGGGTTGGCCCCACACCCTGAGTTTACCCAGGATCAGGGTGACAGATGCTGCATCTTGTGCTCCCTGAGAGTTTCTGTCTCCCCTGGAGATTTCCTGCTGGGATGTGGCAGCACAGGAGCAGAATTCAACCTGCCCCTCCCGGGGGCATTGCTGGCCTTTGTCCCTGTTGTGCCATCAGACCGTGGGAATTGCTGCTGTCCCTGTCACCCCACCTGGGGCCGTGTCCTCCTGCAGCCCTTCCCAGCCCCACACACGAGCTCCAGTGGTGCCTCTGTGCGTGTTGGGAGCGTTTGCTGGGAATGTGCCTCATCCCTGGGAGGATCCTTTTGCTCCAGAGCAGCCGGACAGAGCTTTTGGGCTTCAGAATTTGATTGGAAAAGTCCCTGAAAAGAAGAATGACAGTGAAGTTTGTCAGAGTGGTGCTTTCAGACCCCACCTGACAGTGTTTGCTTTGTGTTGGAGGTTGTTGTGTATTTGCACTGCAGGGAATGAATGTCCCCTTCCCAATCCAGCCCAGCAGATCCCAAAGGCTCTTACAGGAATATTTATCCTTTACTTCCCTTTGTGATTCCTTGATTTCTCCTGGAGAAAACCTCCTGGCAGAGGCAGTTTGCAAGGGAGCCCAGAGCTGTGTTTGGAGCAGAGTGCTGAGAGCTGCCTCTGCCTGTGCTGCCCCAGCCTGGAAACATCCACATGGAGCAGCCTGGGCAGATGGGATTAGATGGAGCAAAATCCCTTCGTGGAAGAGCTTTTCTCCTGTGCAGATCAGGCAGTGAACCTTGGAAATCAGCTGATTTCCCCCAGAAAGCATCACTCACATCAGCATAAATGACAAGACCTGTGCCCACCGCTCAGGATTCACCCAGCCAAAATCAAGAGCAAAGGTGGGTTTGGGTCTGAGAACCTGAAATAACTTTGAAACAGAAGAAATCCCCTTTTTCTTCTTCCTTCCTTTCTTTCAGAGGCTGAAATTGCCTCTGTGGATGTGCACTGAGCTCTCACTGCAGGGGACAGCCAGGCCTTAATGGCTGTGAGTTCGTGTTCTCACTGGGGAACCAGAAATAATTTAATTATTAATTGCAGAAATGTTTTCTGAAGCTTTCCCCTTTGCTGGTAGATCTTCTCTGCCTTTGAATTTACAGCTGTTCCCTGCTGTCATTTGCCTGAATTCCTTGCAGCTCCTAACTGGGAAAACCTGGGATAACTTAGAGAGGACGGGTGACATTTTTAGCTGAAAACCTGGGGCAATTGAGAGGGGACACAAGAACTGTTTGTGTAGGAAAATGTGAGGGGATGTTGAGGGGAGTGAGGTGGCATTTTTGAGGGAAAAGCTGAGGGGATGTTTAGGGGAGAGTGCACATTTTTGGAGTAGAAAAGAGTTAATCAATGTTGTACCAGAAGGAAAATGTTGGGGGTAAAACTCAATGTAATCTATAGAGGACAAAATGAATGTTTTGGAGTAAAAATCAGGTACTCAGTAGTAGATGATTAAGGAAATCTTTGGAGGCAAAACTTGACAAACTCTCAAGAGTAGAAAATGAACACTTGGAGGGAAAAACTGGAATGATGAGTAGTGGGCATGGAGGGAAAATTTGGGGGCTAAATCTTGACAAAAGCTACATGGTAGAAAGTAAATAACATTGAAGGGAAAATGAGGGAATTGGTAGTGGACAGGTAAGGGAATGTTGGGGGGAAAACTTGAAATAATAAGGTTGAGAATGGATACTTTTAGGTAAAAATGAAGTAATAAGTTGTGGACAGTTAAGGAAAATGTGGGGGGTAAAACTTGGGAAGATCTGTAGGGCAGAGAATGAACATATTGAGGTAGAAATGAGGTGATCAGTAGGTAACATTAGGTAGAATTTGGGGGGCAAACCCTGAGGTTATTAAGTAGGATCAGTAAGTGTTTTGAGGAAAAAATCTGACATACTTTGTAGGAGACAGAATGAACATCTGGGGATGAGAGACATAACCTGTGTGGTTTTGGTTTTAAAGTCTAGTTAGTACACAGGGGACAAAAGAGGCATTTTGGTAATAAAATCTGAGTTAATCTAAAGGAAACAATGGCTATTTTGAGGTAAAAAGGAGGTAATCAGTATTGGGCAGGTAGAGAAAATTGAGGGAGTAAAATGTGAGCTTATCTCTAGGAAAGAGCAGGAAGATCCTGAAGTAACCTGAAGGAATTGTTGTGGACAGATGGCTAAATCTGGAGATAAAACTTGAGGGAATCTCCACAGTAGAAAATTAATATTTTGAGGTAAAAATGAGGTACTCAGTGGTCGAGAGGTAGGGAAAATTTCAGGGGTAGAATCTGAGGTGATCTGTAACAGAAACAATGCACTTCATGAGGCAAATGGAGGTAATCAGTTATGGACAGGTAGGGAAATGATTGGGGGTAAAAATTGAAAGCATCTGTAAGGTAAAGGTGGAAATGGGGTAATAGGTAGTGAACACATAGGGAAAATTTTTAGGGTAAACCTTGTGGTAATCTCCAGAGTAGAGAAAGAATGCTTTCCTGTTAAAAAAAATTTGGCTGCTGAAATTTCCCAGCCCAGGACTTTGGCTGACAGGGCAGCACAAAGATTGTTCCCTGTGTGGGGCCCAGATTTGGGGTTCAGTACCAGCTTTGCTAGTTTAGAGGAATTATACCCATAGCCCCACATTCAGCCCCTGCTGAATTCACACTGGAACAACCTCACAGTGCCTTTTGGAGTGTGGATATTCCCATGGAGAGCTGCCTATTTAACACCAGCTGTGCCAGGAGCCAGCAAAGGTTACAAGGAAGCTCAGTAGGATCAGGACAAGGACAGATTTCTATTTCATAGAATTGGCTATTTATAATCCTCATCTCCCAGCCAAATGTTTCCCCCAAAAAGTTGTCCATCTGCCTACTACTGATGACCTAATTTTTACCTCAAAATGTTCATTCTACCAATGTCCCTGGGGGGCACTTGACAGAATTCCCTGGAATTCAGCAGATTCCACCCCCCTGAGCTCGGGCTCCAGGTGATGTTTTCAAGCAGGAGAAGGCGCTGGCTGGACGCGCTCCTGGCTGAGGCAGCCCCTGTGCCCAGGGAGGACATCTCTCCCTGCAGGAGCTGAGCTCATTCCTGAGCCTCGGGAGGGGACTCTGGGAGTTCTTTTCCCTGAGGAAAGGGATGCACATCCCGCCTTCAGGGCACCTGCAGTGTGACCCACCTGTGAAACCTTCCCATCACTTCTGTGTTGAAGAATATTTAGACGAGAGAGGCCACAATTTATTGATTGAAGGTTTGAACAATCCCTGCTTTCAGGGAACAATATGAGGTTTTGTACTGTGCCTGCTGCCTGCGGTGCTGCTCCTACATTGCCTTGAATTAGCAAGAAAGTAGCAAATGTGATAACTAGTTGATCCCTCCTGCGGATGCCTCCTCACGGAAGCTGAAGACATGTAGCAAGTTGCTGTACCTTCTCATAGATGTTTTAGGACAGAAGTGCTATTCATAATATAGAACAAAGAAGAATTTGCTGCCAGAGACAAGAACCAATGAACAATTACTTAGGATGCTTGAATGTAAGATTTTAACCAATCACAAGTTGTTTAGCTGTGCCTGCTTCTACCTTGTAATCATATAAATATAGGGAAAAATAATAAACTGGGAGATCAAACCTAATCATATTGATGGCATTTGATACTCCGCTCTTTCCTCGCAACAGTTCTGCAGTTCCGAGGAGCCGCGGGCAGCCCTTGATCCGTGTCCATCCCAGCGCTGCCCGGGCATCCCAGTGCCCATCCCCGGGCTGTGTCTGGCTGCTGCCTGCCACGGGCAGGACCCTGAGGCACAGCTCCTCCCCTGCCAATCCCAAGGACAAGAGGTGCTGCTTCCCTTCCTGGGGCTCCCGGCCTCCTCCCACCCTGCATTCACATCCAGCTGGGACACGGAGGGAACACCAAGGAACATTCCTGGCGGTGAGCAGGAGTCACCCAGGGCTCCCTGCAGCTCTGGGGCTGAGAAGCAGCCCCGGCCTCAGTCCCCACCGGGATTTTGGGCTGTGAACACTAATCTGCAGGAAACGCCCCTGTGCAGGCAGGGCAGCCCTGACACTCTCCAGAAGAACTTTGGCCATGGACCAAGGGAATCCTCAGGGCTCATCTTGCTAATTTCTTCCTGGAGAGGAACATGGCACAAGCACCTTTACAGCTCTTTGGGAAATGCTGGAAAAGACAGGAAATCAGGGTTATGGGCAGAGTTTTGTGCTGTCACACAACTGTTCACCTGTGTTGTTCCACGATCAGGTGCTGGTCATGGAACTCTGCCCTATGGACATTCCAGGGGCTGGTGTGTGAAGCAGCATTAGCATAAAAGAAGGAGCAGCATTGGTATAGGAATTCCCTTGCTGGCACTTGGCATTCCCATCCCAGGCAGGACATTGCCATGACCTGAGACTGGCTTGGTTGGAGCAGGGTGCTGAAAACGCCCAGGTTGTGGGTTCAATCCCCAGAGGAGCCATTCACTGAAGGGTTCAACTTAGTGATCCTTTTGTGTTCTTTCCCACTCAGGATATCTGATGACCTGGAAATAAAGAATAAACAGTTTTCACTGGCTTTTTAAACCCAGAGGGTTTTGCATTGGAGAGCACGAGCCACAGAGAAATGGGGGGAAAGGAGGGAGGGAGAGCGTCAGGCCTCACCCGACAGCTGTCGGATGAGCAGCCCGAGCGGGACCGAGCCCCGGCAGGGCCACAGTCCCGCATCGGGCACAGTCGGAGCAGGAGCGGCAGCGCCGGGCTCGGCCCCAGCGCCCGGCCCGGAGCGGCTCCTCCGGCCCGCGGCGATGCAGCCCCGCTCGTTCCGCGGGGGCGCGGCGGGCGGGAGCCCCCGGGGGTGCGGGCACGGGGGAGTGGGAGGCGGGCGCTGCTCTGCGCAGGGGGGGCGGGGGCCTCGGGAGAGCCGGCGCTGGAGGGCTCCACATGCCCATGGGGGCCGCGGGCGGGAGGAGCCGCTGCGGGGCTGGGCCGGGAGCGCGCACCGGAGGCTCCGGGGACGGCGGGCGGGTGCGCGCACCGGGGGCGCTGCGCTCGCGCCGCCGCTCCGTGTCCGCCAGGGAGCGCCCCGCGGGGCGGGCTGAGGGAGCGGCGGCGTCCGGGGGGACCCGGGGTCGGGACCGGCGGTCCCCGCGCCCCGCCCGCTTCCAGCCGTGATCCAGCGACCGCTCCGGGGAATAGGCGCCCTCCTGCCGGGCCCGGCACCAGCACAACCCCAGCTCCCCGCGGCCGCAGCGGGATCTGCCCGGAGCCCCAACGAGAACCCAGCCCTGTGCCGGCCGCAGTCGGAGCGGGAGCGGCAGTGCCGAGCTCCGTCCCAGCGCCCGTCCCGGGGCGGCTCTTCCCGCCCACGGTGATCCCGGTTCATATCCCAGCCCCAAACCCGTCCCGGCCCTGCGGCTCTAGGACCCGCAGCCCGCCCGCTCCGCCCAGGACCCCCAGCAACCACCGGCAGGACACAGACACGAATCCCGGGGCCCAGGTCCCGTTCCTGCTCCCATCTCAGCGCCTCGAGCTTTGCGCAGCGCCAGGAGCGGACCCTGATCCGGGGCTCCGCAGAGCGCTCCAAACGCCGGTCCCACCGCACCCCGGGATGAGCATCCACCGCACAAAGTGAAGCGGCCGCGGCTCCGCCGGGATTTACGGGCGCGGGCGGGGCGGGGCCGGCACAGGTGTGAAGGGCGGGGTCGGCTCAGGTGCGCGGGGCCCCAGAGCGGCTGCGCGGGGCGGGGCCGAGGGGATTTAAGCCCCGGGAATCACCGTCGGCCCTGTTTGCCGCTCGGCAAGGGAGGCTATGGCTGGGCTCTATGTCTCTCTGCCTCTGTATTTCTTTACCTTTATACTTCTCTTTATCTCTTTACCTCTCCTTTCTTCCTTCCCGCCCTTCCTCCCCTCCCACACTCCCTAGTCTCTTCCCCCCAGCCCTCCGCTCCCTATCCCCCTACACATCCAACTCTACCCTCCTTCCTCCACCCTTCCTTGTCCCCCACCCCGGCTCCCGCCTGCCTCCTCACCCTGCTGCCCTTCCCCCCAGTTCCTCCCCACCTGCCCTCAGCGCTTCTCCTCCTTCCTTCCCTCTTTTCTCTCCTGCTCCTTCACCCCCCTCCCCACCTGTGCTCCATCCTCGTCCTCTGCTCTCCGCCCGTCCTGCCCCCTCCTTGCTCCCCTGCACACCCCGACCCCCTCACCTGCCCTCCTTCCCAGACCCGGACGACCCCCTCTGCCCCGCCGGGCGGGGTGCGGATCGCGGGCCCGCAGGACCGAGGCGGGGTTGGGGCCGGCACCGGGACCGCAGGAGCCGCTCCGGGCCGGGCGCCGGGGCCGAGCCCGGCGCTGCCGCTCCTGCTCCGGCCGCCGGGAGCCCCGGGATGCCGCGCGCCGGACCGGGCTCCGCTCCGAGCCCCGAACCCGGCCGGGAGCCCGCGCTGGGCCCCAGACACGGCCCCGGGGCTCTGCCGCCCGCCCCACACCGGCGCTCCGCCGCTGCTGCGGAGCTCTCCGCGGGGCCGGGGCAGCCCGGCTTTGGGCTGTGCCTGAGGCACCGCTCGGAGCTCAGAGACACAGACTCGCCCTGGCCAAAAGAGCCGCCTGGAGCACCAACACGCGGCATTCGGGCTTTCATTCAAGCCCCCAAAATGCAGCGCTTCAATCTGTTTTGGTGAAGCCCAAACACGGCTGACCGACCCCGGCTTCAAGACCTCTCAAACACAGGACATGGTCTCTGCTTCAAGCCTCTAAAATGCAGAACTGGATCTCTCTGAGATCCCAAATGCTCTCTGAGGGACCCTGGTTTCAAGCCTCCCAAACCAGGACTTAGTGTCTGTTTCTGTCCTTGGCCAAATGAGCCCAGTTTTGAGCCCCCAAAACGCAGCACTGGCTCTCCCTTTGTGAGCCCCAAAACTGCTCCAGTCCGTCGGGGTGGAGCCCCCAGAACTGCCCCGGGCCATGGCTGGACCCCAGCTGGGCACCAGCAGCGGCTCCCTCAGCCCCAGTGGGATGGGGAGAGACCAGAGACAAAAATCCAGCACAAGGAGTGAGATCAGAACAGTTTAATAATGGAAACCAAGACAAATATAATAATTTAATATTCATGACCATACATGATAACAGTGATAGCAACCAGAGCAGTAAGTACAATATGGAACAGGAGAGAAAACCCCTCCACACCCCCCCTTTAACATTATAAATCCAAAATGTAATCTGATTTCACACGTGGATTTCACAATCCATTGTATCCCGTCTGAGGCTTCCCCCATCTCCACTACTGATTGCCTCATTTTTACCTCAGAACACTCATCCTCTCCTCTGCACATTAACTCACGTTTTACCCCCAAAATGTTCATGTTGCCCCTTACAGAAGCCGCATGGCCGAGGCGGCTCCGGTGCCCGTAGCTCCCGGCCCGTCCCCGCCGCCCGCCCGGGGTCCGTTCCCCGCTCACCTCCGAGCCCGGCGCAGCTGCCCCCGGTGCCCCCGGCCCGGTCCCGCTCCTCCCTGGGCTCCGCCACTGCCTCTGCCGGCTCCACGCCTGCGCTCCTGGCACAGCGGCCGCGGTTCCTGCCGGAAGAGCAACCGGGAGCCGCCCCGGCCGAGGGCCGTCCCCGTCGTTATCGCGGTCCCGGTCCAGCTCCATGTGCCGGTGCCGGCCCCGGCCCCGGCGGAGCCGCGGGAAGCGCCCGCAGCTGCAGTGCCGGCTGTGCCCACAAGGCGGCAGCACGGAGGGCGAAGCGGCCGCCGCGCCTTCGCAACGTTTTTATGGGCGTTGATAAACCCCAATTTCAATCCCATCCCAGATCCCGGATTTCGGCTGTTCCAGCGGGAGGAGGGAGAAAGAGCTCCGCATACACAGACCTGTTTCTAAGTCCTTCATACAGACCATCTTGTCTTGCCTTTTCAAGCTCTTTATTGTTTCATTATATACACGAACGTTGTATTTTTATTTTCAAACACTACTGATCCATATTCAGAAATTCTTACAGTCTAAAATCCTGACTATAACACAGCAGATACTGTTATTTTTAACATGTGGGGTTATTTTTAACCAATTTATATATATATTAAGATTATTTCTCAATACATAGAAAATGATAATCTTTACAGTTTTAAGTATTTTACACACAACCCCCTCAAGAATTTTGGGCTATAACTTCCCTTGTGTTTTGGGGGGGCCCCGCCTGACCCCCCTCATTCCTCACTCACATGCTCCCCCCCACAGACATTAGGGTGTCCCAAATGACACCATCACCCCTTGGGCTTCCACATCTCCCTTTTTCCTCTTCCCCAGAGAAGGCATAAAACGAGTCCAAGTGCCCTGGCCAGCAGCTCAGTGCTTCCATAAAAGCCCTTTCCACAGGGATAGCCCCCAGAAAAGGGAGACACATCGAGGGCAGGGTAGCCTTCTGAAATGTTGTAGTCTCCCCAGCTCCTGTCCTGCAGCACAGGGAGTGTCCCTGAGGGTGGTGCCTCATCACCCACCCAGGCTCTGCTCTGCCACCTTCCCCCTCCATTCCTGCACTCCGGACAATGCCAGGAGATGTCTCATCCCTTCCCTGTGGTGCTGCTGCAAGATCATGGCACCAATGGCTTGTAGGATGAGTCTGGACTACAACCCTGGAATCCTGTGTGTCTGGTACCCAACCTCTCTTCCTGAGGGTCCAAAAATCTAACACCCCTCACCAGAGCGTGGTTGCCCTTTTATTTCAGCTGAATGTGAGCCACGGATGAACCAGGCAGTGAGGATCCTACTTTTTGCTTTCCTGGTGGCGTTCCTCACGTTCGCGTTCCTGAGGCTGTAGACGAATGGGCTCAGCAAGGGGACAGTGATGGAATACACCAGGGAGATGAACTTGTCCTGCTCCAGCGAGTGGCTGGACACGGGGCACAGGTACGTGAGGATGGAGCTGCCGTGGTACAGAGCGGTGGAGGGCAGGTGGGAGGCACAGATGGACAAGGCCTTGTGCTGGCCGGCCGCCGAGCGGATCCGCAGGAGGTGAGGATGGACGAGAAAGACACCAGGATGAAGGCCGTGGTGCTCAGCACATTGAACCCCACCACAGCCACAGGCCACCACAGCCTTGGTGGGAGTAGGACAGGGCCATCAGCGGAGGTCCATCACAAAAAAATTGCTCAATGGCCCGGGAGCAGCAGAACAGGGCGTGGAATATGGAAACTGAGGAGTGGAGTTGAGTACTCCAGCCAGGTAGGCCCCGGCCAACATCCCAATGCAAATCCCGTGGGACATGAGGATGGAGTAGAGCAGGGGCTTGCAGATGGGCACGTAGCAGTTGTAGGCCATGTGGCCAGTATGTGGCACTCGGTGGTGGCCCAGGTGGCGAAGGAGAAGAGTTGGTTGATGCATCTCATGAAGAAAATCACCTTTTTCTACAAATCATTTTTTTCTCCACCAAAAATTCCCTCAGGCTCTGGGGAATGATGTTGGAGGAGTAGCAGATATCCAGCAGGGACAAGTGGCTCAGGAAGAAGTATATGGGAGTGTGGAGACGTGGATCGATCCAGATCAACAGAATGACTCCCAGATTTCCTAGGAGAGTGACCACGTAGAGGGCAAGGAACAGGACAGAAAACATCACCTGTGGTTCTGCTCGGGTAGTGAAGCCCAGGAGAATAAATTCAGATGCAAACATCTCATTTTCTCCAGCCATAGTGAACATTCTATATATGCAGTTCTGCTGCTTTCTGTCTTTAGATTGAAGTGTTTAATGCACATAAATCCATTGATAAGAATGTCAATTTTTGTCAAGAAGTTACAAAATCTTCAGCCAATAAAAGGTAAATCCACCTTGAAAGAGAAAAAACACAACTTCCTGGTGCCAGTATCCCTGTTCAGCCAATGTATTTGGAAGCAAGGGCATATTTATGCCATTAAGAAGGGAAATACCATACCAAAATAAATAAATAAATCATAAATAAGTTGCTTCCTCCTAGTTTTTCTCAATCCACTTACACATGGAATTCCATGATTTTCCTGATTATTCCTGGGAAAATGGAATTATTTCTCATCTTTTGACAATTCCCTATCCAGTCTGAGCACTTGAGGAATAAATACCTGTTCCCTGTGTCCCAGGAAGAGATTTTCTAGGTGAAAGCATTGGAAAATGATACTTCTCTTAGTGTATTTTTTCCTGGTGTAGGAAGAAGAGCTGGGATTTGTTCTTACTTCACTTTGCTTTAGTTGTGATGCTTGATATGGAGGTAAAAGATAAATTCATGTCCCATCTTGCTGTTCACCAGGGAGTGATCAGCACTAAAATCCCACTCCATGACAGATAGAATAAATAAATATGGATTTTTCTCCTGGATAATCATGGCTTGACAGAGTTACACCAGAGAGTAAATCCAGAGTAGGCACTGGGGGCTCCTGACAAATGTATCCAAACCTGGAAATCCTTATTATTGCATGAGCCTTGGTTGAAGGGCTGAGTTTCATCCCCAGAACCTGACATCTCCTTTCAGGTGTTCCATGGTCTCCTGGAGTTATTAAGGAGGATTTAGAGCTGCTTTTCATCATCCACATGGAGATGCAAGAGGTGTTAAAAATAAGGAAAACCAAACATTTTTGGGGCTGAATTTCCCCCCAGAGACAGAATCCACCTGCTGCCATCAGAGAATTGACCTTGATTTCTTGCATAACTGAAGTCCAGCCTCACTCTTCCTTACTCAACCAACCAACAGTACTTTGTGTGATGGATTGGACACCTGGAATGAAAATAAATTCAGTGAAAACCCATGGGTTATATTTTATTCCTGCTGAGAAGCAGGTGGTTGGTGTGGAATAACTAACGGAATAACTTGTCCTCCTGTGGTATCTCTGTTGTGGCACCCAAATTCCATAAAATCTTTGGGCAAAACAGTAGAAGAGCTTCCAATGAGCTGCCTTAGGATTCACCAAGATTACCCCATCCAACCTGGCCTTAAACACTTTCAGGGATGAGACAACCACAGCTTCTTTGGGAAACCTGTGCCAGCATCTCACCACCCTCTCAGGGAAGGCTTTCTTCCCCCTATCCCATCTAACCCCACCTGAAGGATTCAGACAACCTGAATCACCAGCTGAAAATTGTCCTAAGACAAAAATACAGTGCAGTTTAAAGCATCGTTTCCAAACGTGAAGAGAACTTCAAACATCCAATATTTTCAACAGGCTCAGGAGCTGATGATTGGAAAATAAAATATCCAGGTGGGATCAGCAACACGATGCCATTGTTTTATTTATTGGCTATTTCACTTGGGTAGCAAGACACTTTGCTACCCAATGCTTACAGGAAAAAAGGAGGTTTTATGTAAAATAAAATGGAGATCATGTTCCCAGCAATGTGCAATAGATGGTGATGACATACAGGAAATACTGTTGTTTTAAACTTTTTCCCCTTCCAGTTATCCATTTCATACCTTAAAAGGACTTTTATTGCTCTTTAATGTGCCTTGGGATTCACAGCACCATGGTGCATTAAAGGAGCAAAAATAAGTTCTTCATGTAAAACCAGGAATTAAATTCATTCAAAAGTAGATGGAATGCAACTTTTTACAAGGAAAGGGTTTTTTTTAACAACAAAACCCAGGCTGATTTGTCATCCTTGCCAGCATCAAGTTTTCATCCAGAATGTGGAGAAATAAGGGATTTCTGTCAGGAGTTATTTCTTGCCTAAAAAATTGACTTGTAAAATAATTATCGCCCTTCATTTTTTAATTTCAGGTGTTCAGGTTTTTTCATGCTTTGCTTTGTTATTTTTCTGTGCTTTGTTATTTTTCTGTCCCTTCTCCCCACTGCCAAAGTGCAAATCTCCGGATACAAACTCCACTGGTAATATTCCTGACTTTGTTTTTAGCAAACCACCAGGGGCATAAAGTGGAAAGCTAATTAGAGCTTTGTTTGAAGGCTTTGAGAGGCAGAAATTGGGGGTGGAAAAAGGGCAAGGCAAGAATGATTGGTTCAACTGAACCTGGAAATTTATCCTGTTTTCAAATATGGAGCTATTTATTAATTCTTTCATTGACTTGGCTTATAGGTGATATCTCATTATCTCCAAACTGCATTGAAACTGCAAATTAATCCACTTAGATGTTGTCCTTCCATCTTTCCTAGAAAAGGCTTTTCATGGGAGCTGCCTCCCTGGTCCAGCCCAGAAATCACAGAAGTCTGGAATGCCTCGTGTTAAACCCACATAACCTTTATACAGGGGATTCTGACACCTTTCACACGATCCTGGAATGGTTTGGGATGGGAGGAACCTTAAGGATCATCCAGTTCCACCCTACTGCCATGGGCAGGGCCACCTTCCACTAGCCCAGGGTGCTCCAAGACCCATATCGGGAGATATATATGGATATAAATGTATAACTTGCTGTCCTAGGGCCAGGCATCTCCTAGATGTCCCTTCTGACCCAAAATTATAACTATATATATTAAAATTCAAAATCAAATATACATTATCCCATATATTTATATTAAAAATGCAAAGCATTCTTGGGTTAAATGTGTGCACACATACCCACATGTTACTGGATTTTCTTCTCCCTCTGTGGATCCCACTTCATTTCCAGCTGAAAACAAGGTATGGATGAGAGCCCTGGCATGGGGGAGGGAAAAAAAGAGCCAGACAGAATTCCCTGTCGCTGATAACAAAACAATTCAGAATAAAAGTATTAAAGATAAAAATCCAATTCTTACCTCATCAGAGGAGCATCAGGACCAGAAGGTTCATTGAGGAACACTCTCCATCAGCAAAACATCCTTTAATAGAAATATTATTTAATTTTTATAGTGAATATCAGTTTACTTCAGGTTCAGTGGGTGAGTTTGCTCCATGTATCCATTGCAAACAGCTTAGGCTGTCCTGGATGGATTCCTGGAGCAGCCAGCTGGGATTACAAGAGGTGAGGGCTGATCCAAGCTTCCAGGTAAGGAATGAGCCCAAAAGGCCTCCAGGCTACTCCTGATTTAGCACCAGGAGGTCTGTGTAGGACCCACCTGTCAGAACATGATCCAGAGTCCATTAAACCTTCTTATTCTGCTCCAGATATTCCCAGGAATATCTCAGCTGCCCACAAAGTACAGTTTGGATCCACAGATGGGATTTATCTGTCAGTTATCAATAATGCATCCTATGATATCTTCGGTGGAATTAGAGGGATCAATAGACTCCAGGTAGGTTGGAAGAGGATGTGCCTTGTCCAAAGGAGACCCACACAGAGTCACAGAATCCTGGAATGGTTTGGGTTGGAAGGGGCCCTAAAGGTCATCCAGCTCGTGCTGATGTTTTGGTTGGGTGTAGCTCTGCAAACAACAACATTTTAACATCTGTGTTGGAATTTGGTGAGCTTCCATACCAAAATTTCACCACTGACTACCATTAGTTCCTGCTTTATTCCCAGTTCCTCTGGCTCAACCTCAAACACCCCCTCTTTTCTCAAAATAATAAATAAAACCAGGAAATCTAGATATTTCCATGAGAAACTTTTGATATTGAGAAAAGAACAACCAAGAGGGCAAAACAACTTTTAAAAGAAGTTAAATAATTATCAGGTAAATTAGTATAAACCATTGAACTGTTTATCACTGTATCCTTCCTTTGCCTTTGTGCATTTTCCAATAAAAATGGCAATTTTTGCTCTCATGAGCATTTCTGCTCCATTTCTTTGGCATTGAATCAAATCAGATTTATTTTACATTTTTTCCAGGACTGTATTGCACCAAATCACCACCGATATCCCCAAAAACCTTATTTTTCCACCTTCCAGCTTGCTTCATAAATCAGAATCAGATTTGTTCCAAGCCTCCTGATGTTCTCTGAGCCACGACTCCAAACCACCAGGTGAGCTGGTGACAATGAGGCAGGTCCAGGGTTGGCCTAAATCCTATATTTTAAAAATTTATTTGTTATTTATTTTAATTATGATTCCTGTCTATCAAACTGTTATATATCATTCACACTGGACAAAGTTCACATGTTTTATACCTTTATGAGCTCCAGCAGGCTGAAACATCCAAAAACCAACTCAATCCCTGGCCAGGGCTGGATCAGTGATCAACACAAGGTGTAGATTAAAGAGATCCAAGGATGTGCATATGTTGTTAAACTGGCAACCAGGACTTCTCCAGTATAACTCCAGAGAAGAACAACCTCCTTGGGATGAGCTTAAATAGAGTGTGAGGGTCAAGGTGTGGATGGAGCCCCCAGATGGGGTGATTAATGCAGATTAGTTCACGCTGGGACAATTAGTCACTGTCTGAAAGTGCCCAGACCTGCCTGCTCAGGTGTGGATGTCTGGGTTGCAGGTACCTCAACATGGATAATCCCACCCTTGAAGGAAAACTGGGCTGTCTGATGTCCACAGAGGGCAGCTCCAGAGCTGGAGGTGCTTTGTGTGAGACTTGGGGGCCCTCTGACCAGCCGGTCATTGCTGGTGCCACGTGTCCATGTGACGTGGTGCCTCATCCACGTGATGTATTTGAGATCCCTGAAGCACAATGGATTTCAGAATTCCATTCTATCCCATTTTTTTCTCCCCTTTCTTTTCTTTGTTTATTTGCAGTGCCACGAGGAACCCTGAGGGTTTTGTCCCAGGAGAGCAGAGGGGACATATTGACAGCCCTGTCACCCACAGGCTCAGAGGTCGGAGTCAGCGAAGGAGCACATCCCTCTCCACATCAGCCTGGATGTTCTCTGCTGCATTTGGGATAAACCCTTGGCTCCCACCACCGCCGTGAGGGCACAGGAGGAGCTGTACATTCAAGAGAAAGAAGTTGATTTCCTTCTTCATGTCCTCATATCTTCTTTTTCAGGGCTGTGTTGGAAAACAGCCTTCCAAAAGTAGAATTCTTTTATAGTAAATGGAAGAAATGGCTTCTGCAAATTGGTTTTTGTTTTCCTTAGGCAGCTAAAGCAAGATAAATGGATTTATGGAAGTGTTAAGGACAAGTCTTATTTAGTTATAAAGAATTATCAGCAGAGTTCAGTTGTTAACAAATCAGCCTCTGGAATTGGATTGTTTTAAAATTCGTTTCCATTCCATGTAAGTTTTATCTTAATTCCCATGGTTTTTGGATGTTTGCTGGAGCTCAGAAAGGTATAAAACATTAATTTATCCATGTGATTTTTATCCAGTGTGAGCGATATATAATATAACAGTTTGATGGACTGGATTAATAATTAAAAGAAAAGTGTTCTTAATGTGGTGTAATCTGGGATTTCACTGGCACTGGGACTTTCTTCCACTCCAGGTTTATGTTATCTCCAATGAGATTCCTCCAAGGTGTCTTCTGAAACAAATTTATTTCAATCCAAAAGGGAATAAATGTCTGATTTTTTTCTTTATTCTTAATTAACATGTGCCAGAATAAATCCGTAATTTTAGGTATCCAAGCACGGAAAAGCAAATTTGCTGTTTGTGTTTCTTCAAGCTCTGTGTTCTTTTCTAGACAACTGATAAATAAAAAAGTATAGAATTTATGTTTAGAAAGTATATGGAATATACCAAAGTATGGCAATTAAAATGGTGATTGATTTGAGTTAAATATGAAAGAAAGTGGAATTCTGGGTTTTACCATTTTGGTGTATTTCTTCCCTTTGCCTCAGCAGGTAACATGCAGCCATGAGAGAAAACCACACACGGCCTGAATTCATCCTCCTGGGAATTACAGACACTTCCTGGGCACAGGCCCCTCTTTTTGGGCTCTTTCTGTTGATTTATGTGGTCACTTTGGTGGGGAACATTGGGCTGATGATCTTGGTTTGGGTGGCTCCCAGCCTCCACACCCCCATGTACTTCTTCCTCACCCACCTTTCCCTGGCCGACATCTGCTATTCCACCATCATCTCCCCCAAAATGCTCACAGATCTGTTATTTGGGAATAAAACCATTTCCTGGGCTGGCTGTATGACACAATTCCATCTCTTTGCTCTCTTTCTGACGGCCGAGTGTCACCTCCTGGCCGCCATGGCCTACGACCGGCACATGGCCATCTGCCACCCCCTGAGCTATGTCACAGCCGTGTCGCCCCAGGTCTGCTGGCAGCTGGTGGCCTGGTCCTACCTTGTGGCCTCCCTCAGCGCCCTCATCTACACCAGCTGCACATTTGGGGGCTCCTTCTGTGGGCCCCGCCGGGTCGACCACTTCTTCTGCGACGCCAGCCCCGTGCTGAGGCTGGCCTGCTCCGACACCCATGGCAGAGAGGTCACCATCTTCGCCCTGGCTGCCGCCAACGGGCTGGGCACCAGCGTGGTCATCCTGCTCTCCTACGGCCGTGTCCTCCACACCGTCCTGGGGATGCGCTTGGCCCCCAGCAGGGCCAGAGCCTTCCACACTTGTGCCTCCCACTTGGCGTCTGTGTCCGTGTTCTACGGCACCCTGTTCTTCATGTACCTGCAGCCGGCGTCCCGGCACGGCAGCCAGGACAAGGTGGCCTCTGTCTTCTACACCGTGGTCAGCCCCATGCTCAACCCTTTCATCTACAGCCTGAGGAACAAGGAGGTGAAGGCAGCGCTGGGGAAGTGCAGGAGGAGGATGTTAAACCTCTGCCGGCATCAGAGAGGTGCAGCTCATGGCATCAGGGAATCCTGGAATGGTTTGGGTTGGAAGGGACCTTAAAGATCATCTGGTCCTACACTCCATGGCCAGAGACACCTTCCACTATCCCAGGCTGCTCCAAACCCCATCCAACCTGGCCTAGAACTCTTCCAGGGATGGTGCAGCCACGGCTTCTCTGGGAAATCTGTGCCAGGGCCCACCCTCACAGGGAAGAATTTCTTCCCAGAATGTCTTCTAAACCTGCTCTCAGCTTAAAGCCATTCCCTGTTGTCCTGCCACTCCATGCCCTCATGGAAGCAAACTGTTCCCCCAAAGCAAGAAGAAAAAAAATAAAATTAAATTATATGGATTTTTCCCTGATCCTCACAATTTTATATTTTTCCACAATTCCTCACAAATCTCAATTAGAATATTTATCCTGGAGAAAAAGACCTCAACAGTCACATCTTCCTTGGAACGAAACAGGAGTGGGAGCCTCAAACTTGAATTCCCTTTGCAGCCACGAGGCTGATGGGATAAATCTGAGAGAATTATTCCAGGGTATTATTCCAATTAAACCACTCTCTCGGGAAGAGCAAATCACAGTTTTATTGGTTTATAACTTATTTTGCACTGATCAATATGTATTTTTCTTTCAAGATTATTGTCCTTCTCCCTAAACTCTAATAAAATTCCTCATTGTTACCTATGAGTTACTTATTAGAGCCAAGCTGCTGGGGTGGGAGGGAGCATTTGGGAAGAATAAGAGTATTTTAAAATTTGATTGATAAATTAGTAAGATAAAAGGCTTTAAAAGTGCATTTTTTTCTGACTTAGAGGGATAAAAAGCTGATTTGAGTCAGGATCTCAAGATGCACCTTGGAATATCAAGGAAAATGCAAGTGTCCAAGTGCCAAAACATAGTGAAAACCTAACAGGTGCATTTCACCCAAACTTTAAGCACATGACTTGGTTTCCATATGTGAAAGAATCCTCAACACCTGATCTATGGATAGTTGGGAGCTGTTTGGGTCTGGAAAGGCCAAAACCAGCAGTTCTCCCAATTATGGCTCAATAAAGAAGGTACAGGGATGGCCACAACACTGGGGAGAGATCAGCAATCCTTCATCTTTTCCTGGCACTTATAATGGGAAAAAACATCCTAATTTCTACTCATCCTAACAAATTCAAAAGGACATTTATTGTTTTTGAGACCAAACTGAGTGCAATCCTACAACTTCCTTTCACAATTTGAGTGGTTTGGAAAAGCTCAGCTGACACTTCCCCCCTTTCCTCCTCTTCTCCACACCCCTCATTTTGGTTGTCCCTCACCTGTTGACACCTTTGTGGGGTGGGATGAGTTCAGACACTGCAGAGGGATAAGCCTTGGCTGTGTCAGGGAAAGGTGGAGGCAGAAAACTTTTCCCTTTGGCATTGGGTTGTGTAGATGTTGTGTTCTGAAGAGTTATGTGAGAATTCATTTCCATTTGAAAAGTAAATGGAAGGAGAGTAGTCTCCTTGTTCTCTAGAAAAAAAACAAAACCACAAAAACCAGCAGGAGAAGAGATGTTTTAGGTCTGGGGGGAAGTGGGAAAGGTGGATTTGCACCTGGATGAAGAAGTTGGAATTGACAGAATTAAATGATAAAGGGCTTGGCAACACAGAGATTTTGATATCAAAGTTGGGTGGGAAGACACTCTAAAGCTCATCCCATTCCAACCCCCTGCCATGGGCACCTTCCACTAGACCTAGTGTCCAACCTGGCCTTGGACACTTCCAGGGATTCAGGGGCAGCCACAGCTTCTCTGGGCAACCTGTGCCAGGGCCTCACCAACCTCCCAGGGAAGGATTTCTTTCCTATACCCAGTGTAAACCCACTCTCCTTCAGTTCAAGGTTTTCAGGTTTAAATGAAGAATTGAGAAAGCCCACCAGCAAGTCTGAGCTCCAAGGCCCCACCATACAGGTGCTCACAGCTATTTTCACCACAAGGGTTGTTGCTCCCATTCCCAGAGCAAGAAGTGATCCTGGGGGACCAACCACCCTTCAAGGGATCACCAGCTTAACAAGATCTTCTGGGCTTTGCCAAAAAAGTTTCTTAATTATCATCATGGAACTTCTCAGAGGGTTTTTCAACAATTTCTTTCATTCTTCTTAATGAGCGATGAGAGACTAATTAGCACAGGAAAACAAGGAAGAAACTTTCTTCCTTGTTAAAAACAAAGTGAACTTCTCCAGCTGCTTTGTTTGTCAGATCCAAGCCCTGGAGCCAAACAGCTGGAGGGTAAATGTGTTGGCATGGGACTGTGTTTAGAGTCCTTAAATCTCATCCCATTCCACTCCCTGCCATGGACAGGGATACCTTCTACTATTCCAGGCCTCTCCAAGCCCTGTCCAGCCTGGCCTTGGACACTCCCAGGGATGGGGCAGCCACAGCTTCCCTAGGAAACCTGGGCCAGGGCCTCAGGACCTTCACAGGGAAGAATTTCTTCCTCATATCCAATCTAAATGCTCTGTCAGTGTAAAGCCATCCCTCCTTGTCCTGCCAATCCAGACCCTTGCCCAGAGTCCCTCTGCAGCTCTCCAGGAGCCCCTTTAGGCTCTGGAAGGGGCTCTCAGGTCTCACCTCTACAGACTGAGCTCAGACGGGGGTCATGCCCATGCTGGCCTTGGCAGAGCTGGGTTAACAGTTGGCCTCCATGATCTTAGAGGCCTTTTCCAAGCCAAATGATTCTGGGATTCTGTGACTCTTTCTACTCCATATTTGCTCCTGGTCAGCATTCCTGCCACTCCTTCTGTGCTCAGTTGCACTATAGTTCTGAGAGTTTGTTTTTCCTTCCTCTGTGTCTCATGGTTTAATTTAGAGGAGAAATTGCACAGTTGTTCGAAACTGAGCAAAACCTGTTTAATAATAAAACCAAAACATGAACAAAATGCCAGCATAGGGAGCAGTGGTTGTAAATCCACCATGGTCCATAGGAGATGCCAGATGAGGACTCTGTGCTCTTTGAACAAGCTTGGGCCTTGAGTTTGGTCACTGCGCACCCTGCAGTGGCACACAGGAAATTCCCCTTGGAATGGATGACTTTGGAAGCAGCTCCTTCAGCCGGAGACTTGCACTGGCAAGTAAACACCATCAGTTCCAGGAAGTTTAATGGAAGCCTGAGGGTTTATGGCCCACTTCTTTATATATATATATATGATTTTATATATGTATTTACTAAGATATATATTAGTATTTCTTTATGCATATAAAGAGAAATCTATATTTGTTTACAGAAATTGCTTTATATTTTTTCTTAAAATATATATAATTTAAAATATATATAAATTTGTCCTTGAAATATGTAATTGGCTTCTTGGCATCATAGGGAAGTAAAAAGAACCAGTGCAAGAAATGGAGATTCAGGGATTGAGAAACAGCTCAGGATTTGGAGAAGTGCTGCAACTGCTAATTGGGAAGAAGGGAGAACACTTTAGAAACTCTCCTCCTGCATTTTATTTTTACATTATCTGGGATATCTTGATGTCTAAACACCCAGAGAGTGTCACAATCACGCATATGCAGAAAAGTTTCTTTTTTTTTCCTCTAAAAGAAAGAAATGGTCCCAAGTAGCTGTAATCAGAACAGATGAAGAGTCCCTGGTCCTCAAGCTCTACAAGTGGTCAAGAAGGGCTTAAATTCCTGAAATTAAAATATCAGGCAGCAAACACAAATTAAAAAGGAAATGCTATTTTTCAGCTGAGTGTTGCCTCCCCATCAGTCTCCAGAGCCCAGCCTTCACCTCCTGGTTCCTCAGGCTGTAGATGAAGGGGTTCAGCATGGGTGTCACCATGGTGTACAACACAGAGGCCACCTTGTCTCGCTCCCAGGAGCTCCTGGAGCTGTGCCGGGAGTACATGGACACGAGGGATCCGTAGAAGAGCACAACTACGGCCAAGTGGGATGTGCAGGTGGAGAAGGCCTTGCGCTTCCCCGTGGCTGAGCATGTGCCCAGTACGGTGGCCAGGATGAAGGCGTAGGAGAGGAGGATGGCCAGGATGGTGGCAGCCAGGTGGAAGCCCGCCATGATGAACATCCCCAGCTCGTTGGGCGCGGGGTCCGTGCAGGAGAGGGCGAAGAGCGGGGGCCCCTCGCAGTAGAAGTGGTTGATGACGTTGGGGCCGCAGAAGCTGAGCCTGAGGGCCAGGCCCGTGTGGAGGGCAGAGTGGGTGACCCCAGCCAGGCAGGAGCCGGCCACCAGGAGCACACAGATCCCTCGGGACATGGAGAGGGAGTAGAACAGGGGGCGGCAGACGGCCACATAGCGGTCGTAGGCCATGGCAGCCAGGAGGTAGCACTCGGTGGTGGCAAAGGCCACGTAGAAATAGAACTGCGTGAGGCACGCGGCGTGAGAAATGACCTTGTCCTCATCCAGGAGATCCCAGAGCAGCCTGGGAGTGATGCAGGAGGAATAGCAGAGGTCTAGGAAGGACAGGCTGCTCAGGAAGAAGTACATGGGGGTGTGGAGCTGGGCAACCAGCTGGATCAACACCAGCAGCCCCACATTGCCCAGCAGGGTGACCACATAGATCATCAGGAACACCACAAAGAGGACAACCTGGATGTTGCCCTGCTCAGAGAATCCCAAGAGGACAAAGTGAGCACTGTGTGTTCCATTTCCTTTGGCTGCCATCCTAATGCAGGTGCTGCAGGAAAGCCAAGATGCAGAGTCAGGATATTCCTGTTTGCTGCACAGACATGTTAAAAATGACAGTATTTTTATCAGTAAACACAGCCTGGAGATGCAGGAACTACAGAATTTACTGTTTGGTTCAAAATACATTTTAAAGTAGCCAAAGTTCACTACTGAGTTTGCTTTTAATGGTTCTAGTCTGGTTTAGCCACTGACTGGGTTTGATAAACCATTTTGCACAGTGGAAGGTTCATTCCACCTCCTGAAGAAGTTAAGGGGGTTGTTACTCATCAGATTCGAAGTATTAACCCCAGTAATTTAAAATAACTTTAGAAATCATTATGAATTTGAAAAACAAACTGAAAACAACAAGAAACCACCCAAAAAACAACCCCAAACCTCATTGGTTTAGAAGATCCAAAGGAGACAAAACACTGGTGAGAGATCAGGACATCTTTAAAATTTTCTTTAGAAGAGTCAGAACAAATTAAAATAAAACAAATTTCTTCCCTTCCTTACCGTGAAATGGAAATTGAAGTTCAAACAGGATATTTGTATTAAAAACCCCTTTAAATATGGTGATATTTGTGTAATTCCTGTGAAAAGTGTGAAGTAGAGAAAGAAAAGGGGTTTTACAATCTGTAGGCCCCCAAAATGTTGTGGTGCCATGATTAACTGCAGGGAGTAAGATGCTGATAAATGCAGTTCAAATAAATAGAAATAAATATATATAATTTGGAAAATAATCCAGGTAGTAGTGCTATGAAATGATTGATCTTCAAGGCCAGATTGGACAGGGGTTTGAACCTCCTGGGCTATTGCAAGGGGTGCTGTGGATCATCACTAGAGGATCCATAAAGTCCCTTCCAACCTAAACCATGGATTCCATGATAAATTCCTAGGTTTCACCTCAGAGATCCTGAGCTTAGATGATTATCTGTCATGAGAACAGGCTCCCACCTCAAGCCTTCTCCTTGCAACAGATCAACTCCTTGCAGCCTTATTTTGGGTAAAACTCACCTGTTTCCTCACATCTCGGGGCCCTTTTCTCTGGATCAGATTTTACCTCCCAGACCAAAATTTCCAGAGAGAAATAAACTCGGATTTCTTCCAGTATTAGTATGGAAGACAGGAATAATTTGCCCTCACAAAGAGCATCCAAACTTGACCAAAACCTCTGCTGTTTGTAGTCTTTGTTCACAGGAACACCAAGGGGTTTGTCACTGCCCAGCCCTGGAGGAGGAAATTTCCTCTGGGAATGGATGACTTTGGAAGCAGCTCCTTAAGGAGGAGACCTGCACTGACAAATAAACACAAATAAATAAATCAACTCAATTAGTTTCAGGAAGTTAAAAGGAAGCTTGAAGATTTATTTCCCACTATATATATAAAATAAAATAAAATATATGAACAATTTAATATAGAAATAAAATTAATATAGAACTTTATTTTATATATACAGTTATAGATATAATTAGTTAACACATAAATATTTTCCTAATATATAATTTTATTCTATATGTTATCTGTAACTATATATATTTAATATTTATATGATATATGTAATTATATTTATATTTAAATTTATCATTTGGAATATATAATTAATTTCCTGGAATCACAGGGAATTAAAAAGACCTAGCTTAAGAAATTGAGATTCAGGGATTGAGAGACAGCCCAGGGTTTGGAGAAGTGCTGCCATTGCCAGTCAGGATGAAAGGAAAACTCCGCAGGAACTTTCCTGCTTCAATTTGTTTTTACATTTTCTGCTGATAATGATGAGCTGAATTTAAGACTTTTAAGCTCAGATTGACCCTTCAGTCAATTTGCCCAGAGTGTGCCTCCTAATTCTGCTGATATGAGGAATATTCATCCAAAATTTGAGTTGGAACTTGGAATGAAGGTTCAGATGTACTGGAGTACGTTTTGCCATCAGGAAGGACCATTGCAATTTCCTATTATATTCCATAAAAACCTTCATAGAGAGGCTCCAACTTCTGCAAACACTTGGGAAGGACAGTTTTCCCCACCTAGCAAAAAATTTTCTCAAAATTACTTGAAATTTCACCCTCTCTGATTAATAAGATACTCACAGGTCCTTGACCTGAAGTCCACAGGCTCCATCGGTCTGGCCCAAAGCAGGAAGTTTTCCGTTTCCACCCTCTAACATGGAATATTTAAGTTTTACTCTATCCCGATGCGACCAATTACCACAGGGTCTCTGAGGCACCTGAACATCGAATGATCCCAGTGGCCCTGGGATCCATCTGGGGGTTTCTCCCTGGAGTTTTTAGGGATGGGATGCCCTCAGCACAGCAGAATTGATGCCTGCAGAGCCTGAGTGATGCCATTTGTGAACACAACACTGTCAAGAGGAAACACCAAAACCAAGGATTTTTGCTAAAGGCTTGAATTTGAAAGATTTTTAATTTCTTCTCTAATTCCTTATTTCTCTTCTCCCTCACCCTCCCAAAGAAGCTTTTCCTTCCCTCTTCCTCCAGCTCTCAGTCAGAGGCTCATTGCAGCAAGTCACTTGAGTGGCTGTCAATGCTTTTTTCCAGCTGCTGGTGGATTTCCAACATCCATGAGATATCCATGGCCCCTCTCCATCTTGGTGGCCACCACAGCCTTCACGGCTGCTCTCCTGTCCCAGTGTCTGGAACAGTTATTCCCCATGGGCAACGCTTAGCATTTTCCCTTTTCCAAGCTTATCTGGTTCCCATCTGCCCATTTTTGACCAGGAAAGCTCATCTTGAAAAGCCATTTTGCAATCTGTGCTTCAAAATGGGTTCAGGAGACTCCCCAGGAGTAAACTGCACCAGCCAGAGAGTCCTGGAATGGCTGGGGTTGGAAGGGACCTTAAAGCACACCTCATTCCAATGTCCTGCCATGGGCAGGGATGCAGGGTGACCCCTCAGGGGGTGTGTCCATCAGGAGAAAACATCAATGCTGGATGTTCCATCTCCCTCCCATGCTGTGGCTCCCGCTCCTCTCATGGTCAGATGCTGTTCCCACAAATGTTGGACATAGTTCACCCTCATTTCCACAATTCCCACTTGCACAATGAGCCAAAACCTTTTGGTTTTGAGAGCAGCAGCTCCAGCACGAAGCCACAATGCACACAGTGACAGTGCCATGGCCACAGGCTCGGGGTTTAATTCACTAAGGGCTCATATTCCTTTTTAAAGGTCAGGGGATGGCCAAGGCAAGACCAGCTGGAAAAAGTCATTGAATGGTTTCTCAAACCATTATTCAAATACTGAATATTTTTCAAATATTTTTTAAATATTGAATATTTTATTGCCAAACAATCAATGTAAGGCCCCAGAGAAAGAAAAGTTGCTCTGGGGCTTATGTTTTAAATACCTTAGTGTTTTATTAAATTAACAGTTATGGGACGGGTTATGTTTTAGATAAAACATTTAAAATAATCTTTAGTCCTATTTAAAGAAAAAATGTACACTCTTTTCTGCACCTAAATTAAACAATGTCCTGAGGGTGGCAGGGAGGAGCAGAAGAGTGGGAGAACAGCAGAAGTTACACAAAGAGGTCCCAATTCATGATCCTGATCACAGAGTCATGGAATTGGTTAGGAATTTGGTTAGGAAAAGCCCCCTAGGATCATCAAATCCACCCTTTCCCGCAGCAGTGCCACCACCACAATTCCATGCCCCTAGGTGCCACATCCACATGCCTTTTAAATCCCTCCAGGGATGGGGACTCTACCACTGCCCTGGGCAGCCTGATCCAGGGCTGGACAGCTCTTTCCATGGAGGAATTTTCTCTCTAACCAACTGAAACCTCCCCTGGTGCAACTTGAGGATGTTGTCTCCACACCTGGAGATCTGTGAAGTTGAGGAGTTCCGGGATCCCTGCCATGGAGGGGGTCAGCACAGCTGATGAGAGGAACAGCTCAGGGGGATTGATCCAGGCAGCCAGACTAAATAATAATCAGGGAATTATCAGTAAGCTCTGGTGATGCCTTAAGAGACTACCTAGAACAAAGACTAGACAGAGCAAAGAGTAAAGTAGGTATTTATTAAAAGGGCCTTCAAAGGACACACCTTGGGCAGTACAGGAGCCTGGCTGAGGCTACACCCAAGATGGATGCTGGGTCATGAGTTTTCACACTTCTACAGGTTTTGGTCCATTTACAAATTGGGGTTAATTGTTCAATTACAGCTTCAGGTAATGAAGTCCCATCCTCCCAGTTTCCTCTCCTCAATTCGCTGCTGTTTATACTTTTTGGGCTTGAAGCTGCAATGGTGTCCTTGGTTCTCAGGCTGGAAAAGGATTGTTTTGTCTGACTAAGCTGTGAGGAGAACTTGCTAACACTTTATATGAAGTTCAGAGTTATAGACTAATGCAGTACAGAATCTGAAAAAACTTAAGGCATCATTCCCCCCCTTAGAGGCTTGACAAGGCCTCTACCTTGTTGAACCTCTATTCTAAGCATCTACTAATAATAAAGGAACAAAGGGAACAAAGGATTCAGGTCAGTGATCCTGAGTGCCTGTGAGTCATGTGTCATCAATAAATCAGCAAACTACTGTGATCCTGCCTTGATTAAGTCCAACAGAGCAGCTTCTCTTCCATCCCAAGTTATTCCATGTCTCTGGGAGAGCTCCATTACTCTGGATTTCACCATGGATCTGGCATAGGATGGGATAACGCACTGAATAGAGGTTTTGGGTTTTTTTCACGTATGCGATGCTTGTGCACCAAAACATTTAGACCAAATATAGCACAGAATTCTGGAATGGTTTGGGTTGGAAGGACCCTCAAAGCTCATTCAGTTCCACCTTCCTGCTGTGGGCAGAGACACCTTCCACTAGACCAAGTTGCTCCAAGCCTCATCCAAACACTAAAATTGGAGTGAAATTACTATTTTCAGCTGATATTAAATCAGCCAGCACATCATCTAAATCAAAGTGCAGAGGGCCCCAAAAATGTCCCTCTGACATATTTCAGAAAAATCCCAGGATATCACCCACATCTCCATTGTATCTGGCCACAAAGTTCAAACACCCAAGCTCATTTTATTTTCCTGAGTCTTCTCCAAGCCTCTTTCACCTCCTGGTTCCTCAGGCTGTAGATCAAGGGGTTTAGCATGGGGGTCACCACAGTGTAGAGCACAGCAGCCCATTTTTCTCCTCCCCTGGAAGTGTCCGACCTGGGGATTAAGTACATGAAAATCAGCGCCCCGTAGAAGGTGCTGACAGTGGTGAGGTGGGAGGCACAGGTGGAGAAGGCTTTGCACTTGCCCTCAGCTGAGCTGATGCTCAGGATGGTGGAGATGATGGCTATGTAGGACACTAGGACCACCAGCATGCTGGGAACACCGAGCAAAGATGAGTAAGTCCTCAGGATGATGAGGCTGAGGGTGGTATCAGAGGTGGAAAGTGAGATCAGCAGGGAAATGTCACAGAAGAACAGATCAATGGTGCTGGAGCTGCAGAAGAACAAGCTGGACAGGCTG
This sequence comes from Cyanoderma ruficeps, assembly GCA_008694505.1. Classification (NCBI taxonomy): domain Eukaryota; kingdom Metazoa; phylum Chordata; class Aves; order Passeriformes; family Timaliidae; genus Cyanoderma; species Cyanoderma ruficeps. The sequence goes on from VZDJ01000246.1 coordinate 1,127,815, forward strand.
ATGGTCTGTCCCACGCCGTTGGTCAGCCCCAGGAGGTAGGAGCCGGTCATCAGCCGGGAGCAGCGCTCCGGGGACATGACAAGGGGGTAGAGCAGCGGGTGGCAGATGGCCACATATCGGTCATAGGCCATTGTAGCCAGGAGGAAGCACTCAGTGACCACAAACAGGCCAAATGTGAACACCTGAGCCATGCACCCAGCATAGGCCATTGCCTTCTTCCCCAGCAAAACCCCCACCAATATCCTGGGGGTGATGATGGTGGAACTGCAGAGGTTCACAAAAGCCAGGTTGCCCAGGAAATAATACATGGGGGAGTGGAGCAGGGGGCTGGCTCTGATCAAGGTGATCATCCCCAAGTTGCCCAGGATGGTGACGAGGTAGGTGAGCAGGAACAGCAGGAAGAGGGTCACCCGAGTTGCTGGGTCCTCGGTGAATCCCACCAAGTTGAACTCAGTTGCTTGGGTACAATTACTTCCTGACATTCCTTCAAAGTATGTTGTCTGTGTGAATTCCTTGCTGGAAGTTTCTTCCAGCTGGAAAACCCTCTTTGCAGTGGGATCTGCTTGGAGACAATCCTACAAGATCTAAAGCAAGAATTTAGGCACAGACTGATTAGACAGTGCTGGACGGAAGTCATGGCAGGGGTAGGGAGAAGCTGTAGGTTACACAATCCTGAGGAGCTTTACCTTGCTGCTGCCTTTCATCCCCCGTGTCTTCAGTCTGGGACTTTGAAATCGTCCAGCACAACCTGAAACATGGAGAAAACAAATAAAAGCTGTAAAAGACAGCACAGAATTGATTATTCATCCTTGTGTTGGCATCTGCCAACCACCTGCTTTGTCTGTCTTCTCCATAGAATCCTGGAAGAGTTTGGGTTGGAAAGGACCTTGAATCTCATTAAATGTCATTGCACCCCTGCCATGGGCAGGGACACCTTCCACTAGACCAGCTTGTTCCAAGCCCCGTCCCGCATGGTCTTCAATGCTTCCAGAGAAGGGGCAGCCAAAACTTCCTGACTATGAAGTCTCCCCTCCACCCTGATGCAGTGGTTTGGCTCTAAGATTTTTCCAGCTCCTTACCCTGTTCCTGCAGTCTTCAAACAAAAACATTCAACACCCAAAGCTGAGCAATCTCCTCATGAAGATATTTATTCTGGGGGGAAAAATAATTTAGAATCACCTTTTGGACATGCCTTGTATCAGCAATAGCAAGATCCATAAGTATTCCTTACAGGAAAGCTGCCAGTCCTCATCCATGACTCCTTGGTGGTCAGTGAGAAGTACCCAGAGCAAGTGTTCCAACAGGGTGTCCTCACCACACACCTGCTGCTGATCACCTGGATTTGGTGCTAAGCCCAGACAAGGAACTGGAGCACAAAAGCCTCCTGGTAGGAGCTGAGATGAAGACTGAAGCTGTTTCTTCTTTGCAAAAGAAAACAGCAGGAGATGGCTGGCTCAGCATGTGCTGTCCTTGCTTGTGGTTCTCCAGGATGATCCTCCCCTTTATCTCCGCACTCCCCCTACTTCCCTCCTGATGCTCTTCAAGGTGGATATCAAGGTGCTCTGCAGGTGAATTTAAAAATATACCACTGTTAGCAAAGACCTTTTTCCATGTAATTTGGGGATTTAGAGGCTCTTAGAGCCCCAGGAGAGTGACAAAGCCCAAAGCAGGTTATTATCTCTTCTCTGAGCTTCTAAGTTTGGAGGTGATTACACAGAGGAGATGATGTCACCTTGAGTAAGCTACAGGGCTTTGGGGACATCCCAGAGCAAACACAGTGCAAAACCCCACTTGTTGTGTCAAATTTTGTGAGCATTTCAGAGATTTTCATCTCTACAAATGTTGTGTTTGGCCTTATCACACCAGTGAGCTGAGGGGAATCTCACTGGTGGGGAACAATCGTATGGGAGCCAGTATCCATCAGCCAGTATCAAGTCACCAGAGATGAACCACCTTTCTACCCATTCTAAACTCCTTCGACCCAAACCACAGCTTACCTGTCCTATCCCTGGAAGTGTTCAAGGTCAGGTTGGAGCAATCCTGTCTAGTGGAAGGTGCCCTTGCGCATAGCAGGGGAGTGTGACAAGATGAGCTGTAAGGCCCTTCCCAACCCAAACCATTCCAGGATTCTATGAAATTTGTTTGCAAGAATCCAGGAGAATCACGGAATATGCTGAGTTGGAAGGGTCCACAAGCATCATCAAGTCCAGCTCTTGGCCCTGCACAAACCCATGCCCAAGAGTCACACCGTGTACCCAAGAGCATTGCTTAAATGTTTGTTGAGGCCTGTCAGACTTGGTGCTGTGACCAGTGTTATGAGGAGTCAGTTCCAGTTCCCAACCACCCTCTGGCTGAGGAACATTTTTCTAATACCCAGCCTAAACCTCCCCTGACAGAACTTCAGGCCATTCCCTCGGGTACTGCCACTGGTCACTAGGACAGAGAGGACATCAGTGTCTGCCCCTCTTCTTCCCCTTGTGAGGAAGTTGCACACTGCAAGGTCCCCCCTTAGTCTTTTCTTCTCCAGGTTGAACAGAACAAGTGCCCTCAGACACTCCTCCAACAGCTTCTCCTCAAGGGCCTCCATCTTTCTTGCCCTCTTTTGGACACTCTCTAATAGTTTAATGTCTTATATTGTGGTGCCCAGAACTGCCCCTAGGACTCAAGGTCAGGCAGCCCCACTGGGTTACCTTGTCATAAAAAGAAATCACATTTGATAAGCAGGACTTTCCCCTCACAAAGCTGTGCTGGCTGTGACTGATGTCTGCGTTGTCCTCCAAGTGTTTTTCAGTAGCTCCCAGAACCACTTCCTCCATAACTTTCCCAGGCACTGAAGTGAGACTGACAGGTCTGTAGTTTCCAGGGTTCTTCTTCCTGCCCTTCTTGAGAACTGGAACAACTTCCAGTCAGCTGGAATCTCTCCAGATTCCCAAGACTGCTTAAAAAATTGAGGGAGGTTTTTTGATGACATCAGCAGCTCTTTAAGTATTCTTGGATGAATCCCATCAGGCCCCATGGATTTGTGGGGATCCAGCTGGAGGGGCAGTTCACACACAGTTTCAAGCCTGTCTTGTTACTAGAGGTTCTACCCACTGCCCCTTCAGTACAAGACAAAGATTCCAGTTCTGTGCTAGATCCAAACACAGAACAGGACCAGGTGCCTTTTACTGATGGGGGAAAGAAAACACCCAGTTTACAGGAACGGAAAGTGCAGAAAAATCAGCAAAGACCATACCTTTGGAATTGGGAATTGGCATTCTCTTGAGCAGGAATAGGTGTGGAAATGCCCAGGCTCCAAGTCTTGTTCCCAACAGAAGAAAAGGTCCAAGCTGAAAGATGCCTCTGGATTTCAGGTTTCCTGTGCCTGTGATGGGAACAGCCACTGGACTGGGAGCAGTTCCACCTGACATGCAGCAGATCCCCAATGAAATAATAAACCAACATTGATGTTTTCAGTCTCTGAGTAACATCAACTTCAAAAATTCAATTTCCTGGCCTTTGGGGCTCCCTAGAAAAAGAAATACTTTAGATAAGAGCATGGACAGTTAAACATGTCCTCCAGCAGACACACAGGCTGGTCCCATGGCCTGGTAGCTCTGTCAGACACTGATCGCACCTGAAGGTTCCCTCTAGGATAACCAGTTATATTGGGTACATTTACATTACACCTTGGACACCTCCCCAACTTCCATGGCACAGTCAGAAGGCATTTAGTCAGCTGAAGGGAGGCAGATGGTACAAGAGGTTTCTGCAGCTGTGAAGTTCAGGAAGTCAGACCAACCCACAGGTGTTCAAACCCAGGGAAGGGCTCCTGTCACAGCCTGGGCTGGGAAACAGATGGGGGAATCCTTTAACCTCTACAGGGAGCAAGGCATAATTGTTGTTTTAACCTTTCCTGCTTGGGCTGCAGTTATATCTGTCCTGCAGGGTGAGCGAAATAGAGATGGAAGTATGAAGCTGCAAAGCCAGGTTGCATGGAAAACTCAAATATGGTCTGGCTAAAGTATGGTCTGCAGCCTCCTCCAATGCATTAGGGAAAGGAAGGGATGCAGAATTAAATGCTCCTTTGACACCACAACATGTCAAAGCCCTTTCCAGAGGCTGGAAAAATCTTACAGTTTACAGAACTTAGCAAGAGATTCTCCTTTTGCTTTTTGTTATTCCAAGCAATGTCAAGCAGAGAGATGGCCATGGACCAGGGATGAACACCCTCATTGCTCCCACCCTCCAAACACTGAGAGAAATTCCCTGTTGAAGCAAAGGACAACACCATTTCCAGTACTGATCTTCCAAAGATTTGGATAATTCTGTGTTATGGGTGACATTCTGAGCTTCCAGCCTGCAATATCCCAACAGCCAATATCATTGTGAGAAGTCCAGGAAAAGCCTGGATTTTCCCTGTGGTGCCTATCCCTACACCAAAAATTCAAGCAGCCTCTTCTAAACATGCTTTTGTCATGAATATTCAAACTGATCCATTAAAAAAAGCAGGAACCAGTCCCACTAGAAAGACAGAACCCTTCTCCCCAACATATCAGATCTATTGCTTCATGGAATTATGGAGAAAACAACACAGGTTTTTCTCAGTGAAACAGGGCAAAAACAATGAAAAGGCTGAATCATTTCTCAAATATTTCACCTGCAAAATAATCTAAAAGACAGTTACTTTTGGCCAGCACAGAGATCCAAGGATTCGCTAGCTTCTGCCTTGAAAAACCCGACTGCTTGACCTTGGTTTCCATCACAGCTTGGGAATACTGTGTCAAGTACATCCCTTGTGCAACATCAATACTTGACCCCCAGGTGTGGGCAAGACATTGAAATCGCTGTTCCCTGGACTAGAAATTACCCTTACAAATAACACACCCGCCAAGAAGACTTAGCCTTGTAATATCTACAAATGCACCTTTTCCTCAGGAAAAATTCTTTTCACTTCAATTGAATTTTGCCCTTCAGCTCAGAGGGCAGAGTCTGCTGGAAACCTTTCTGGAGACTACACTATTATTTAATACACTAGTGATCGGATCAGAAAAGCCCAAAAAAGTCCTCAGAGAAGCTCAGAGCAAAAGCAGAACCCAGGCAGCAGAGGGAAGTCTGGGCAGCACCTGTTCCACAACTGCAGGCACCATCCTCACATCTGGCAGCCCCAATCACAGCTCTGCCCATCCCTAAAGAATTCATCATCATCCCTTCTTTGATACAACCAGGCTTCAGATGCAGGGATTTAGGAATCTCAGGCACAGAAACCACAAAACCAACCAGGGCTCAGTGCCTGTGAGCTACAGAGAAGGAACATGCAAACACGATAAAGTTTTGGCACTCTAGACATCCTAAGAGTATCATCACAAATGTCTTTTCACCAACACTTCCCTTAGAAGGAAATTCCTACGTTCCTCAGTGCTGACTTATATAGGAGCTTTAATAAGTTATTTTAAAAGGGAAGGAGGTTATTGACAACAAGCAAATTCTGGGTCACCTTTTCCACTGCACATCATGATACCAACTCTCTTACCTACTTGTCCTAAACCAGAAAAATTACATTACATTTTCTAAGTACTCTACAAGCTATGAAGGAGCTAAATGCAGAAGCCTCTATGGATTTTAATCTACCACAGCTGAAGCAATTCTTAACAAACCTTTAACAGGGGGAATGAGCTGCTAGAGGAGACTGTCTAGTAGAAAGATACTCATCAACCAAACACATAAAACGTGGAGCCAGGGGCTGCCTGAGTGCCTTAAGGTTAGGAAAGCTTAAGCTAGACAAAATAATTCACATTTCTCACAAGCTGCCTCTACTTTCCATAATTACTCTTAAGTACTTGACACTGAATTCCATAGAAATTTTACCATTGAACTTGTTACATAATTCAGCAAAAAAGGTAAACCACAAATGACTGATTTTTCCCATAATTTTTTTCAAGTGAAAGGATGATGCACAACTTTGGCACCACACACATCACACAGAGACCAGCTTCAACCACATCACAGTGCTCTGACACCTTTATCTACAAAAATTTTAGTTTGTAACTTCCACCCCTCAGGAAGAGGCTGAAATATCAAAAACACATCCACAATCCCACCCCAAGCAGAAATACAGGACCAGCAGCAGGTCCTGGAGAGGGAGCAGAGCATTCCAGCTCCTGTCTCAAACACTGACCCCAGCCAGAGTCACACACAATGAGAAAATAAAGGCTGGAGAAATTAAGGTAGGCATCTGTGCCTCCCATTCCCAACACACCCCAAGTCCTCCCTGAGAGTACCAGCCTTACTCGTACCTATAAAAATTCAGAGACTCAGCAAAGTTTTGTTTTGTAGAGAAGCTCCCAAGGCAATTCTCTCTCCCACCAGGATCAAAACCCTCTACCAGCTCCATAGGAAACTGTAACCAAGGCTGGAAATCGACACAAAACATGTAAAAAACACTAATGCAGGACCAAAAAGATTAGAAAAAACCCCACAATTAGAACAACCTTTTCATTATTCTGGATTAAGACAGGGTCTTGTCTGAGTTTTCTTCCATTTCAGATTCCCAGCACAATTTGGTCTGGGTTTTTCCCAGTTTCAGATTCTGGTTGTGAACTCATTTTCCCCCTCATTTGAGAATCTAGGTGTGATTTGATCTAGGATTTTCCTCTTTCTGGATTCCAGGTACAATCTGGTCCTGGTTTTCCCCCATCCCCGGGTACTGGAATGATCCAGTCTGGGTTTTCCCTGATCCAGATTCCAGGCAAAATTCAGTCTGGGTTTTTCCTCGATCTGGTGTCTGGATAAAATCTGGTCTGGCTTTTCCCCTAGTCCATATTCTGACTAGAATGTTCATGTTTTCCCTGATATGGATTTCCAGAGAAATCTGGTTTGGGTTTTCCCCAGTCCTGTGTATAGGCAAAATCTAGTCCAGATTTTTTCCTGATATGGGTTCTGGGAAAAGTTTGGGTTGGGTTTTCCCCTGAGCCAGTGTCCAGGAAAATCCAGTCCAAGTCTTCCTCTGATCCAGGTTTTCTTCCATTCCAGCTTCTTGTTTGGGCTTATTGGGGATGAAAATGTCTTGGATAAGGTCACCATCCCAGAGATGGTGGGAAGTGGTGGTTGCTTTTTTCCTGGGTGTTAGGAAGAGTTTGGATCCTGTCCCTCACAGCTCCTTCTGGAGATGATGTCAGCAGAATCCCAGAATGGTGCAGGTTGGACATATCCAGTTGTGAGATGAACAGGTCCAGGATTGGCTGGACAGGGTCCAGTGGGAGTAGGGAATGGGCTCCATCTGGCTGGAAAGCAACTGGGACCCAACTGGGAAGTGCTGGTGACTTCCAGCCAGAGATGGAGTCAGGGAATTGGGATTAAAATAATTTCTCACACCCAGCTGTGGACTTTGGTGGCTAGTGGATGGAAGGAGAATGTTGGGGATAAAATTTGAGGTGATCTGTAAGGACATGAAAGAAATCTACTGGAATACTAGTACTGTTCCACCTTCATGGACAATTCTCTGGATCTGGGGTCTTGAATTGTGGGTGTGAAATTTTCTCACAGAATCCTCTGAGGCTGAAACAAAGACAAGGAACCATTTGAGATGGGAAGAGCAGGAGTCATCATGGGAAAAGAAAATCTAAGGTGGTACGCACTAAAATCTTTGTTGTTCTCTTGTCCTGAGCTCTGTACTCAGGAATGGGTCAGCTCCAGGAATTTCCTGGGGACATTAGAAAATGATACCTTGTCTGCAGAAAACTGGGAACATCCCTCTGGATGCAGCCCCTGAAGGAGGGCAAAAAGTGCAGGACCTCAGTCAGTGAGTGTGTGAGAAATAAGGGAGGGACAAATGTATGGATCATCCTTTGCCTCAAGGGACCAGGAGAAGTCTTGACTGAAAAACTGAAGTGTTGTTCCACAGGGAGCCCCTGCACTGGCCCTGGGAATTGGGCTCATCCCAGCTCCCCCTCCAGTGCTAGAGGGGGCTGCAGCCTTACCAAGTCCCCTGATCCCAGTTCCTGAGGCTCTGGGGCAGAACAGGGAGCAGCGCAGGAACTGTCACTCCCAGCTCAGAGCCCCTGCACTCACCTGGATCAATCCCACAGGCAGGAGAACCTTGTTGTCACAGTACAGCTGGTCTGTAGCTGGACAGGTAAATCTGGCTATAAGAGACCCAGTTTGGCTCTCTTAAGTTTGATAAACAAGTCCCTAGGTGAACAATGATAGGATTGATTTAAACTGAAGCACAGACCTCAACCCTAACCCTTCCAGTCCTAAATGCAGATGTATCATTGGTCGGGGAGCTGGGCAGAGATAAGATCCAGACTAATCTGCTGTCTGGATCTGGGATTTTTGAACTCACTATATAAGAAGGCTCCAAACAATAGAACAGGCTGTTTGTCTTATGATCAAGAGGACTTGAGTCATGATTTCTGTCTGTAGTGGTTTGAAAGCAAAACAAGTGAGAGACTCCAAGTCAGAAATACAATTTAATAGGAGGAAAGAAAAAAAGGTAAAATAAGTGCAATAATACAAAAGACTACTGACAGAGTCAGAATACAACTTGAGCAGGGTGATGGAAGCAGCCCAGATGAGGAGGTCTTCCTGAAGCAGTGATCCCGTAGAAAGGCCTGGTAGCTCTTGTCCTCTGGGAATCCAGTGGGTAAGGGCTGCCTGTACTGTCCCAAATCCCAGATTATATCCAGGTGGGAATGTCTGGCTCCTCCCCCTGGGCGGAGCATCTCACAATGGAATGATGAGTCATGAAGTGGGTTTTTGATGGCCCATTAAACACAGATGGCTCCTGGAGGGAGTTACCTATGAGTCATGGGCAAGGCAGTGATGGGCCATTAGCAGAAGATAGCCCAGAGGGAGGGGGCCTGGGAAGAACACTGCCCTACCTGGTTTCAACAGTTCATGAAGATGGTGATAGACTAAATTACTTTGTGCACATCCTGCACTACAATCCAGGACAGTCTCCAACCTCTGACCCCATGTAACACCTTGTCCCAAGTCAGGACTTCATTGGAGGGTCATGAACTCCTTGGGAATTGCTTGAAGGTAGGCCTGAACTTGGTTCTGCACTTCCTATCCTTTTTCCCACATAAGCCAAAGTATCAGGTCTGGGTCATGCAGGAATTGAGATGCCATGTGCCAGTTCTGAGGGTGTTTGTGAATTAAGGTGGTGGAACTGCCTCTGAAAGTGTTTTCTTTGCTTTTTCATCCCTCAGGATTTCCATGATATTTGATATGGAATCCCTCAGGGTGGTTTATCTCTAAAGAAGCCCTGAATATCTGAGTAGGCTCAGCTGGGAAAAAAAAGCTTCTGGATATTTTTTCTGTCTCATGTGTTTCCTAGGGTGACTTTATGGTGCTTGTATCCCCAACTGTTCTGTTTATGTTCTGTACCTTTAAGACTGGTTCCAAGAGCAAAGGGGGAGAAAAGAGAAGCGCTGAGTTTGTTTTCAGAAACTGCTCTCACTCCTCCACATTTTGCTCCTGGACTGGGCTGTCTGCAGCACGGACAGACAGAGGGACAGAGATCTCCTGTTCTTTTGGTTAGTTTTTAGCTAGCTGAGGCAGAGAAGTTCCCTGGACTGTTTTTTTCTCTTATTCTTGGGACTGTTTAAAGCTGCTCGGGACTGAAAACCCAGAGGAGCACCGGGATCTCACAGCTGTGGCCCACTGGGGCCCAGGACAGCATTTTCCAGCGCTGGAGGGACTGATAAGAGACTGAGCGAGTCCAGCTACACTCACGGCAAGGACTTTCCCAGCCATCTCTCTCCAGAATGGCAACAGGCTTTATTGTTTCATGCTATTAATTTTTTGTGAGTGTAGGCACTTTGTTTGTTAAATAAATAGTTTTTTTTCCACTTTTTCTCTAAGGAGATTTTTCCTGGCCCAAGTGGGGAAGGGGCTGTTTGGGTTTGCTTTCCAGAGGGAGCCCATTCGGAGGTTTTCTCCCAAATCTGCCCTAAACCAGGACACCCACTCAAGAGAGAAATCATACCTTGGTGCTTGTCACTTGAAATGCTTGTCACTTGAAATGGACCTTGGGAGCCCTTTGTATTTGAGGAAGTCAGCTTCTCAGCTGGTTTTGAAGGGATTGGATCCATTGTGGGAGGCTGATTGCACAGAACAGAACACAGGCAAAGCTGCACAGCCTCCTTCAGAGCTTTCAGGTGTGACTCCTGGGTGCCCGAGTTCCTTCGCTCCTGAAGTCCGGCCCTGGCTAGCTGTGGACCTCAGGGAAGAAACCGGGCGAGGACGAGAGCAAAAGATAAAAAGCACTCTAACTCCTCATGGGGAATGACCCCACAGATTTAATGTAGGAACATGCTTCTCAAAGTCCAGGAGGAGAAAGAGGGAGGAACCCTTCGTCCCAGGGATTTTAAGCCCTAAGGGGGAGGGGACGAATGGGGGTCTGTTGACCAATGGGGGCGGACCCAGGGGGAGGGGAAATACAGAGGGTATCAGGTAAAGGAAGGTGCAGAGATACCTGGGAAGGTATAATCAAGGAACACCTGGTGCAAAAATGAACTAACTACTTGTGCAATACAACACCTGGGGAAAATAAGAAACCGTCACTTCTCTAAGATGTGCTGTGATGAACACAACCTCTTACTTTCTCTATGTGTACTAAACCAAACACTTAGGAGTAGCTCCTGGTTTTTCTCACTGATGGAAGGAATCAAGACTGTCTAAGGCAGCATTTTTCTGTGATTAGGTTACTGTATATTAGACACCAAACTGCCTAGGAAGTCACTGCACCCTCTTCCCATTCCTCCATGCAGTTTTACCCACATTGATTATTGCAAATAATACTTAAATGTATTTTTTTTCCTAAAAAGCATCTGGAAATCCAGACAGACAAAAATGGAAAGGAAAGAACCAGCTGGAAATGCTGGCAGAACAGGAACATCAGGAGTTTGTTTAAGACTCAGCAGGTGGCCCTTGGGCCCATCCTCAGGAATGGTGAACTGCTGTGCACAGCAAAACCAAACACAATTCTCCATGATGTGTTTTAGCTTCAGCTGCCTCCCTCAAGGCCCCCCATGAAAGCATCATCCACACAGAAATACCACAGGAGATTCCTCTGGTTTATTTTCTCCTGACATTTTTTTCCAGGTCCCCACCCAAGAGTGTAGGCAGGCACATTACTTGGCTTAAACTTACCAGGAAGAATGTCTGGTGTAAGAGCTTTGTAGGTAATGGAAAAACCAGTTCCATAATCCTCATCGTCAGAAACCAATTTAGCCTTATGCTATTGGGGCCAATCAAAATAGGTAATGGAAGATCTCCTCCACGGAATTTCCCTGAAACATAACATTGGAGAATAATGACTGTTGAAAGCCTTCAGTTGCTTGAGAAAAGTTGCATGTGTCATTTTTATTACTTAGCTATAAAAATTTTAGGATGAAAAAGAAATTTCCTATTCGTCCCTCTACTTTCCTTATAAATCCATTAGCTCAAATAGATTCACACTATTAAAAATTGAAAATCATTGACACCAGCATTGTGATACTGTTCCCTACCAGGCATTTTCCAGCCTCTTCACCTCCCACACACTCATTCTTTTATTTCAGATATTATGTCTCAATGTATCAAGCAAGCAAATGCAAGTGGAACAACCAACCACCACATCCTCACGGGGTGCACTTGCTGTTAGAATAAAGAGTGCTCTGACAGGTTATAGATCTTAAAGGTCTTTTCCAACCTGAATCATTGTTTCAAAGGACAAGGGGACAAAAACTCACCCATGAGTCTGTCATCTTTTGAATAGACTGATAAAGAATCATAGTCACAGAACATTTCTGGCTCTACATCACAGTGGAAGAAACAAAGCCGTATGTAATTCCCTTCTGGCACAAATAGAGTCCATATATACGATCTGGAATAAGAAATCAGTTCCCATTCACAAAAATGCAACCAAAACCTACACTAGTGTGGGAAATATTCTCTGGGGGAAGACTTCATTTCCTCCACTTACTGGTGGTTTTGATAGAGCTGTTCAGGCATTCCAAGAAAATGTAATTCCCCTTCGCTGTTGCAGTTTGCCATCCTGAACACTACAAAATTCTGTGAGTTAAAGCATAGTAGAAGGAATCAGGTTTGACACATATGCAATCAGCTTCTCCACCAAAAATCTCAAACATCTGGAGATATTGTGAGACAGGATTGCTGTACTTTGTTTTTGCTGGCAGACTGATGCTGTGTTGTCTTTCTTCTCTCTTCTATTTGGAATTAGGGTAAATCAGCTTTAAACCCCATCATCTGGGAGCAAGAATGAAGCCCTGCCAATGGGCTCTCTTTCCTTGTAAAAATGGTGGTGTTTCTTTTTTACCTTAAAGAAACTCTTGGCTACATGAAGATTTCAGTGCAAATAATTTTCTGTGAGGAACAATAGATACCCCAGAGCATAACAAAAGTATTCATGGCAGCCCATCTGTAATAATGCCCTTGGTTATGTTACAGCAGGGGACTTTTGCAACCATTCAATTACAGCAGGGGACTTTTGCAACCATTCAATGTGCTGTTAAAAATTACTTTAAGAGAAGAAGCAGAAGCTTTCCTCATCAGCCAAGTGTCAGCAGAAACACAACACCACAAAAGTCATCTCCTCCTGCCCTTCTGCTTGCAAGGTAATCCAGTAAGAGCAGCATTTATCAACAACTATGTAAACACAAACAAATTTAAGGAGTCAGGTACTTATTAGATTATTTACCCTGCAGCATCCTGGGAAGACCAGTAAAAACTTCCAAAAATGTTTTCAAAAAAGCTTCTTCCTTTACAAATTATGTTAACAACTACTTTTGGGGGGCTGCTTTTTATGTTTTATCACAGATACGAGATACTGGGGAGAAGTAGCGTACTCACCTGTGGAGCTTTTCACTTTCAGATCTAATAAAGGAGGGATAGGGAAGGGAGTGGAAAAAGAAAAATAAATTACTGTAGTTTCATATTCACAATTTACTTTTGTCCATGTGAAATGGCAGTTTCATACAGCTGGCACTGAGGCGTATCCCTGTGATTTTCAGGGACACAGTGTCTACAATAAACTGGGGCTTGGAATCAAAACAAAATTGCAAGTTCAGGCAATGCTGACGTTGGAACGAACAGTTCTGGAGTAGCCACTACCAGAATGAGCCATCCTTTGATGGGCCACTGTTCAGTCTGAGCAGCGCTTTTTCAGAAGCTAAACCCCTTTCATTTTTCTCTGACACATTATGGGGTTTCCTTCTTTGAATCACCAGTTGAAGATGGTTTCTAATAGGAAATTATTTTTTTCCCCTCCCAATTTTTTCCCCTCATTGACTAAACCTCTTAAATAACCCTCCCTCAATTTTTCAGTTCTCTGTGTAGGTTTTAACACAGTCTCCAAAACCTTTTAACAAAATTAGCCCAAATTAGAAGAAAATATCAATTCAGTTTCTTATTACTCTTAATTATTAAAATTCACGCCTGCCATTTATATCTCCAGGTCCATGACTTTGGCAATGGTTTGTGATGGTCACACACTGTTCCCCATCACAGAGGGAATTCAGGCCCTTTTGGGAGGAGTGAACAAAAGCACTTCTGATCATGACTTTTCCCCATGTTGACAGATGTTTGATCCAACATGTTTTAGTTGAGAAAAATGACAAGTGACTTCAGGAAGTGCACATGGAATCTCTGATACTTTCAACAGATGAATTTCCACTTAAAAAAAAAATCCAATAAACATGCTAACTGGCTAGCTGCATAGAAGAATAATTCTTAAAAAAGAAAAAAAAAAGGAAGAGTCCAAGTAGGAGGCAAAGTGGAAGAGAAGCAAACATTTACAATGCTCTCAATTTGGTTTTGACAACTGCCAGTCACTACCACATACTTCAAGGATTGTGAAATGCTGCAGTGCTTTGACAGGAAATCATATAAGCGCCGTATCCTGAAAAAAGATAAAATTAAATAAAATGTTCTGAGGCAGAGGATTTGCCACAAGTGAGAGAGGCATTACTGTGGGGACTTAATTACCAGCAGTCATGTTCTCCTGAACACAGGACAGCACGATGCTGAGGTCTGTGAATATTCCTGGGGATCTGTTGGAACCCTGGGCACTGAGAATTTTAGGCTTTCTGTGCTGACAGGCATTGACCCCCAAGAAAACACTGCATTTCATCTGAGGCCATGGAGAAGATTTCCAAAATTGAATGATAGAACTGGGATTATGGGTGTGTAGTTTGAATAGAAGTGTGTAATATCACATGATGGAAAACTTAGAGTATAATGTTTTAGAATATAGGAATATATATATAAAGCAAGATGGAGGTTTTAGGGCAGAAGCCCGTCCTTCTTTTTCACCTTCTTCTTCATGGGGCTGTGTGGTATTTTGTAATTGGATAGAAAAGTCCACATTGCGGGCCACAAGTGGTTGGTTATTGGGTTAAAAGTAAAAATAATTTAGGTGTCATTTCTTAATTGGACAGTTTATCCTTGAAAGGCCTTGTAGAGAGAGAGAGATATGCCTTCAATTTTAGTTGGTTAGCTAGAAGTGCTGTAGAACTCATGGTTTGTGAGACTGTAATATAGATAAGAGTTTATAAACATCTGAGTCCAAACAAGAAATACTGTCTCATGCATTTAATCCTGACTCTGGCCAAATAAAGGAAGACAAAAAGCAACAGGGATCCTCTGTTGTAATGTTTCTTCTTCTGGTTCCTTACCCAACCATGGGCACAACCCATTCCCCAGGAGATGACACCAGCAGAGTCCAGGCCCTGTGCTTGCCTCGACACAAAAGGGGCCTCCAGAGTCTCCCTAGAGAAAAGCCAAGCAAAATCCCAGGAGCCAGAGCTTGTACAGCTGAGCAAGCTTTAAAGAGTTTATTGAGATCTCTTTTGTGCCTTCCTAAAAACCTGCAACACATGGGATAATAATTTTTAAAAGAGCTGTGAAGACATACATGGTTTAAGGGTGCTTAGTCAAGATTGTCAAGAAGGGAAGAGACAGATTAATTCCCTCATGAGCCCATCTCTGATGTGCTTGAGCATGTAAAGGAGTGAGGAGCAATCACTTAACCTTTATCCCGCTTCCCTTCCTTCCTGTAATCCAGTTCTTTCTACTTTCATCCTCAGGATCTTTCCAACATCAAGTGATTTATCAAGTGTTCTGAAGTTAGAAAGCCCTAAGCATTATTGCACTGGGGTACATTGCAAAACTGCTCTCAGGAACCTGTCCTATAACCCATACAATAATTAATGTGGAATCACATCATTAAGTGCATTGCCCCATAGGGAACTTTTGAAAGAATTCATCCACCCAAACCTGCCAGTTTACAGTGAATTTGTTTACTTTGGCACACAGAGCTCCTGAGAAACACTCCTAAGCACACAGGGCCCTGTGTTAGCTGACCGGGCAGGCGTCTCTTCCTCCATCTGGAAATCCAGCACACACTATGGTGTCACCTTGGATGGGTTTCTTTAAAGTTGACAGTGCTCTTGAACACTCTCTGCTGTTTAGGATTGGGAGATTGATTTCATACAAGACCTGAGGGAGCAGTCCATCTGAAACACGAATCAATGTTCATAAGAAAAGCTGAAAGGTAAACAATCTCACTGTTAATACACCACAAAAATCAGCCAGAGACTTGCTCCAAGCCATGTTATGGTTACAAGCATGTTTTGGCAAACATCCAGGGTTTTTTGTATATAAGTGGTTTTACTTGAAAAAAATTCCAAAGTGTTTCAAAATTCAAATGCAGGCCTAAATTTTGTGATTACAATTCTTAAGGCCACTTGGAGGTTACTTTTGCTTTGGCTCTGACCTGTGCAATCAAGTTTTTAGTTTCAGAAAAAACAAAAAAAAAAAAAGAAAAAAAAAATTCCTTTACTTTCCTTTAAACAGCCCCAGCCACAAGCAGTGCAGATATATCCTGCTTCAAATTTTCACCTGTGTGAGGAAGACATGCTGGCAAAACTGACAAATGAATTTTATTGGTAAGTATTTGAAAGAACAATTACGAAAAGCTTCCTTTATAAGTGTTGGAGGGTTTTCAACAAAAGCAAAAGTGTTGTTATTTTTGAGGAATCTGTAAAATTAATCTCATGTTGACAATTTATCTTCTGCAGACAAAGAACAATAATGTTTTCTTCATGGAGAAAAAGGTCACCGCTAAC
The DNA here is from genome assembly GCA_008694505.1 of Cyanoderma ruficeps. Classification (NCBI taxonomy): domain Eukaryota; kingdom Metazoa; phylum Chordata; class Aves; order Passeriformes; family Timaliidae; genus Cyanoderma; species Cyanoderma ruficeps. Next base: position 1,143,927 of record VZDJ01000246.1, read on the forward strand.
TCTGGCCTTGCTGAAGTTGAAGGTGCCATCCAGCTTCAGAAGGGCAATGTTCATTGGAGTCCCAGGGTCAAACTTGGGTGCTGAATGACAGATTTGACAGGCAGTGTCTGCTCAGTGGTCTCCCTGAGCCCCAAGTCTGTGCTGTCCTGCAGTGACATGCAAAAGTATTTCAGTAGGTTCCTGTGGAACAGAAAACTTAAAGTTCAGCTACGCAATCTTCAATGTGAAAGGGAAAAAAAGAATTGCATTTAAACAGAGAAGTTATTACTTCTGATACCCAATACCTGTCATCTTAGATTTTAGAGCACTTAAGATGTACACTCAGCAAGAGCTGAGTAAGCCCTGTAGCAGGAATTGGGAAATGAAGAAGATGGAGAAGAAAAATCCTTTTGCTACAGGTTTCCTTAGTGGACCACCACTAAGGAACCAGGTCCTCTTACTGTGTCTAAAAGTGTTTAGCCACATGGCTTTTTGAAGGAGGAGGGAAGATTTGGACATAGAAAAGTGCAGAATGAATAAGGTAATCTCTCTAAGATTCTGAGTTTATTAAAAAAAAAAGCAACATACAACCACAGTGAATCTTGCCATGGGGCTCCTGGTACCAGACCAGGTGTGCAGCAAGGGAATACAAAAGCAATGAGTATAAACTTTGTATTCTGCTTCAAATGATTTTTTTTTTAACATAGACTTCTAAAATCAGTCTTTGCCAATCTCTAAGTTTATTAATTATTTTGAGATGTTCAAAGGGATTTTTCACCCTTTCTGTTAAAACATGGAAAACAATGATTAGAAATAGAAGAGCAGCACCTGCAAGCGAGCACCACAAAGAGATGCTACAGTGCACACATGTTTCCAATCCATGTTTTCCTGCATCTGCAGCCTGCTCCTGAAATATCCCACCCATACCTGTCCAGGGTGCAGTGAGCTGCTGTGACCACCCACTGAGCAGAAACAATGGTGCCTCCACAGAAATGCTTTTGCCTTCAGGGAAACCTGAAGCATTTAAAGAAGACACTCCCAATAAAGAAAATCCTGGTGTCTGGTCTGATTGCCTTTGGGGAAGCACAGGAAGAGTACACCCAGGTGCTGCACTCTGAGGAATCACACATTCCCAGCACACACACACTTCCATGGCATTCTCAGAATTCCTGAGCTTGAGATCCTAAACCTTGCTGTTCTCCCCTCAGCTGTGTCTTGGGGCCTGGAGAAAAGCAACACACCTGTAATAAATGCCAAGTCATTGAGGTACTCAGGCTGTGAAGGTGAGCAGTTGGTTGAGAATTTTGGGAGCACTGCAAATCAAGGATGCTGGCAGTAGCCAGGGACTTGGGGTGGTGTCCTGTGCTCTATTTCTGAGCAGTTTCACCCATTTACAACAGACTCATCTACAGACACTCTTCCAGAAAGAGTGATAAACAAAATAAAAATCATAAACAGAGGTTTATCAGGAGCAGGGCAGGTTCTGAGCCCTCTCCCCCTGTTCCACTGCTTTTATTTAAAGCAGGCTGGAGTTCAACAGTACGTTATCATACAATGGCTTGGGTTGGAGGGCACCTCAAAGATCCAATCCTCCCTGCTCTTCCAGTAGAGCAGTTTTCTCAGAGCCCCATCCAACCTGGCCTTGGACATTTCCAGGGATGGCACAGCCACAGCTTCTCTGGGCAACCTGTGCCTCACTGCCCTGACAGTAAAAATTTTTTTCCTAATATCCAATCTAAACCTATTCTCTTTCAGTTTGAAGCAGTTCCCTCTGGTCCTGTACTCCATGCTCTGGGAAAAAACTCTCCAACTCTCTTGTAGGCTCCCTTCAGGTACTGGAAAGCTGCAACGAGGTCACCCCAGAGCTTTCTCTTCTCCAGGGCTCTGTTCTGCAGATAAAACCACATTTCCTTGTGCAAATTTGGATGTGAGCCTTGCTTCACTTGATTTCCCCCAACAACCCGAGTGAAAAGAGCAAAATAACTCCAAGGGCTGGTCTTGCACTTTCTGCCCATGCTTAGGATCTGAGGGGGAAAGGGGGGAAAAGAAGAAAGGATTCAGTCTGGATGCAAGTTTTACTTCTGTTTTGGTAACATAGAATTGGAAGGCATGGCCCGGTGCAAAATTCAGTCTCTCTGCCATGTCAGGAAACAGATCTCATAATTCCTGATACAAACTACCCAAGCTAAAGCTAAACTGAGCTAAGAAAAACATGTGCCGATATTCTCTTTCAAGCAAGTTTTGGAATGATTTTGGAATTAAATCACTGTTTCATTATCAGTTTCAGAAATCTCTTTATACACAGCATTTGTGCTGAAAATATTTTGACAGAGTCAAAATGAATAATACACAATAGACTTTGGTGACCAACAATAATGGCTGGATCTCTCCAGAATATCTATAATGATGCCAAATTTACTTATTAACTCACTGTTATCATCAGCTACCATAGCTGAGTGAAGCTGATAATCTTTATATGTTTCTAAAGGAAAATAGTCATAGAAACAATTATCTGCAGTGATAATTATTCATGTGGTTGTATTTTAAGAAAGACAGAAGCAAAGCAACCAGTTCTGCCCAGCAGCAAATTGCAAAAGAGGAATTCTTTCTTGTGCACTTCCCAAACCCAACATTGGTCAATTTTTTTTTTCCCTTAAAGATGAAAACTTCAATGAAAACTCACTGAAAACACATCTCTAATAGATTTTGCTACAAACTCTGGTAAACTCCCTGTTGTGAAAAACATACCATGGATAATCATTGTGGTGTTGTTCGGGCAGATAGGAGTGTGCAGTCAAAGGATGGAGGACCAACACTTGTACAAATAGTCTGGGAAATGTGGAATTCTCCAACCTACCAAGGGAATCCAACATCTACAAAAATGGGGTTTGCTGTTACCTGAGGATTAGCATGGCTGGTGCAAGTGATTACAGTAACACAATTCTGCTGACACAATGCTACTGACACCAGCTTTGAAATAAAAAATGCTTTCTACAGAAGTGACTCTGTTCATTTATCTGATTTTTTTCCATTCTTCCTTAGTTATCACTACACATGCCTTTTTCCCCTTGTGCAAAGACAAAAGGACAGGGGAAAGAGAAAACAGAGACAATTATTTTTTTAAAAAAATTAATTTATGTTTTGCCAGAAAGAATTTGGTACTTGGCAAATGGGAATAAATAAATAAATGAATGAATAAATCAGATTCACAAAAAAATTTTCCAGCATTGAATAATTCTGTCCTCCTATGCAAGATTCATTTAAAAGTGATAAGTTAATTTTTAAATTAATATTAATCCAAACTTTTATTAACTGTGTTTTGACAAACTCTAAAACCTCCTCTGCTTTGCAGTTTTTAATCCCAAGAGATTCCTGACTGCTTTACAGGCTGCTGGTTTCCATTCTTGTTTTCTATAAATTAATAAATCTTCATGAAGGAAGCAGGAACAATTGCTATCATTAATTGTTCCAAAAAAGGAATACTCTGGGTTTTAAGATATGAGACAAGGAAAGGGAAGATCTGCTGTATTCTGTTTGTACCCCATGGGTATCATGATAAATCATGACCTTGCTGCACATTTGAAAGTAATTAATTTTATTTATTTAATCATAAATCATGTCTAACATTATTTGTTCTGAATCATCAAGGAATCAGGCAAAAGTTTCCTAAGAATTACTCACGGAAAGAAAACTTCCACACAGATAACAGAGGGTGAAACTAGTGCAGCTTCTCGATTTCAGCACTGCCTCCCAAGCTTGTCACTGCCTCAGACCAGAACCACCAGGACCTAAAACTGTTGAAAAAGATGTGAAATTTCCCTCCTACCTTTCTGGAGAGCAGCTGGCACAGCACAGAGCTCTGTAACTCAGAGCAGCCCCAGCAGCAGCTGCAGCTCGCTGGGCAAAAGGCACATCCTGGGGCTGAGGGAAAACACAGAGTTTGTGACACGGGGAGGGAAATCCAGACCCAAACCCTGCCCTGCAGGGCTACACCAACTCGTTGAAGGAGAAGTTACTCATCAATCCAGCCACAAAGCACTTACCTCTACTAATGAGTTTTCCAGATTTAAAAGAGCATGATTCTTCTACACACCATCACTGAAGTCTTTGCTGTAAAATACTGAAATCCTCTCTGAAACTAGGTTTTTTTTTTTTTTTTGGGCAAAATGAATTTACCATGGCATGCTTTGCTAGCAACACTTACCCAGGCAGGTCTACACATGGAAATAGAACTCGCATGAAGAGAGTATCAGTTGCTATTTGCCCCAACAATTTCTACAGCTTTTGAGGAGGCAACACTCTTTATTTCCTGCACACTTTATATTTAGCCAATATTACAGACCTGAGAAACACACCACAAGTTTATAATGTTGTTGGAAGCATGCTCAGTGTTTTATTGTTTGGCCAAAGGTTTCCCAATAACATTCCCCCCAGTCCACCATCAGTGACCACCCCAACAGTCATTTATGTGTTTATCCAATTCTCGTTATTCATTCTTTCCCCTGCCAGTCAAAGGATAACAAATCCCAGCTTTTATTCCGAATATGCAGTTTTATAAGAACTTGGGAAAAACAAGGTTCACTTTTTATGTAAATTTTAAGAAATAGGTTTAATAGAAAATAAGACAATTAGGAGATAGAAAAAAGCGAAGTACGGCCTGCCGAGTGACTTGGCTGAATGCCACACCCTGCTATATCACAAACATTCTTTAAATACTCTTTCTATTGTATCAATCTGTTGCATATTCATATTTTTCCATCAAGTAGTTTCCATATTCTGGGAACTGTTTTGCATGGCCCCTCCTTGGGTCCGCCTTTTTAGAGCATGAGTTTCTTGGCTGTGTCTTCATTATCACCTCCAGCCTGGGCCTTGGTCCATACTTTCCTCAGATGGTAGATGCTGATAGTTGGTGTATCTATAGCAGGGTCTTCTTTACATGTTCACTGGATGTTATCCTGACCAAACAGACAGTTTAATCATATTATATCAACTACTACCACTATGCCTGATTTTCTTTACTAATAGCAGAAATAAAAGCTCATATCCTTACCACAACGTTATTAATCATATAGCACACATCTTGTGAAAAGCCAACTTTATAATATGCATTTATAACAAACTGAATATAAACTCTGACCTAGAAAATTTGAGTTGCAGATGCTCTTTTTTTTCTGTTCTAGATGCAGAATTTTTTTTTGAGTGCAGTTTTCCTACTAGCCCTGAGGAAATCTCCATTTCTGCAACTTCTGAAACCTGCTCTAATCAAAAACTTTTGAAAGCTGCTTTCTTTCAGGGATACATTTGTATTTTGCAGGGACAAAACAAACTCTCCAGACCCACAAACCAAGGGGTTGGTGTACAGCAGAGCTCTGCACTCATCCACAACAGGATGGCATAAAATCAAGAATAAACAGTCTCTGTGGTCATGAGTGATGCTGCATGAGCCACTGGTGTGGAATAGAAACATCCTGCCCATGGGCAGATGGAAAACAATCAGCACATTCCAATTTCTCACAGAGAGGCATCACTTTCTGTGCAGCACTAAAGGGATCAGACAGGAAAAGCACAGAGGGGCACATTCTGCACCTTACCTGGGATGGCAAAACAAAAGGGGAGGCTTTCTCATCCCATTATTCTGTGTTCTCCTCTTCTGCTACCTATTTACAGCTCTCCTGAAACGGTTTCCTTTATCCGCTGTGCAGAGGCACCCCCCACACACCAGGGAGCTGCTCTTGTCCCTAAAACTGGCAGCTTAGGCAGGCAGCTCTGCCAGCATCATTCCTGACCAGCATCATTCCTGGCCACAGGCAAAGGTCAAATCTTACAGCTTGATCTCCACCCATACCTTTGCTTTGAATCTCAATGCAGAGCTGGCTATGTCCCAAACCTTTGTAGTAAGAAAAACAAAGCCATTAAATCACTAACTGTCCCAAATGGAGCCGTGTTTTAGCAGGCAAAGCCTGCTTCTGCTGGCCCCCAAATATTGGCATTAATCAATGCCAGTCAGCCTGGGCTGTCCCTTCTTTTGCTGTGCAGTGGGAGAATGAAATGCTTGTAAATCAAAGTGTGCTCCGCGCTGTAGAAACGTGCACAGCTGCTCCTTGCTATGAGGCGATTAAAAAGTAATAATGCACACATCCAAATAAGTTTAAGACCAAGAGAAAGCAAAGAATATTGATCATATTCATCATCAGAGCCCTCCAGTTGCTTTTTCTGCTGGCTTTGAGGGGCTTTTACTGGAGTCAAGGACTGGCAGGAGGGAACACAGGCTGCACTGGAGCACTGAGATGGCCCAACCGCAGGACAGAGAAAGTTTAATTCTTGCTAGAAAAGTCTCTTCACGTTGCTGCTCCTGTCCAAGGAGGAAGAAAGGTGGAAAATGTATTCACTCAGTGCCAATGTGATGTTTAAGAGAAGAGGGAACGAGGGGTGAAGGGTACAATGAGCAGCAAATGCTGGTTAGTAATTGACCTGTTAGAAGATCAGTAGAAAAACAAGATTTAAATGGGATTGGTTTTTGTTGGGTTTGGTTTATTTAAATACAATGAGCTGTTACTTTCAAGGGTCACTGGTCACATCCTAACAGTTTGCAAGGTCACTGCTGGAAAACTGGGAAACCTCTAAGCTCAGTAAAATTAATGGCATCATATTCTAAACAAGATATAATGTCTTGAAATACTAAGCTTCATAAATCTTATAATTCATGTACTATACTTCTGAATCCAATAGGTCTTAACTGAAAACAAATTAGTTTTAACATGGACTTAATGTATTTGTTTGGATAGTTGGGCAGGAATTTTAATTTTCCAACGAACTTATTTTTCACCAGTTTTAACCTATTGTAATTCCAATGACTCCAAGTTTGCAGTAACAAAAAAAAAAAAATCAAGTCTAATTTTCAAGGTAAGCCCATTATTGCCTGCCATTTCCCCAAAAGCTCATGAAAGATCCTGAATGGCACCAGCAAAAAACTCACCTCAGTTTTATTATGCTTTAAAAGCCACCATCCACCCTCACACTGAGAGAGGGGAGCTTGGCATTCACTTTTTTCAGTCAGAGCCTTCATATTACTTCAAAGACCAATAAATTGAAGAGCTGAGGGAATTAGGGATTCTCAGTTCATCAAGTATCATAAAGTACCTCTGCAATTCCCAACCACATTTTTCCCTCTCCCTATGACAAATAAAGTCACAAATGAAAACAGAACCATAGTACACCTTCACTCGGGAGTCACATTTTTGAATTAATGTACTTTTTTAGACCAGCAGAGACCACTGATAAATATACCTGGCTTGCAAAAGACAAACTACAATATTTCAGCTCAATATTCCCACACAAATCCTAGTTAATCTGGTTTTCTAGTTTAGGACTATAGCTGGGTTTGGGTAAAAGTTACAAAAAAAGACCTGCAAACTAAAACTTTGCAGTAACAATGCTCACTGGGCTATCAATCCATTTTTCAGAAAGATTCTTATCCATGATTTTCCAGTCACCCAAGCCTTTTTTGGAGAGCAAACTGTTTGCCTGAAAATTAAGAAAAGAAGTATTTCTAAAAAGGTTAGGGATAAAAGTTTTAAGCCAGGAAAATTTTGAATTCCATTTATTTAAGTCCATTTATTAATAAAAACAGTGCTGCCTAGTGCCTGTTTCTATACCAAAGACAAACTGACAGCTGAAAACCACGAGGCAAATCCTTCACATGAGACCCAAGACAAGTGATGTGGGTTCTCACAGTGCCTGCAGATTCCTGATGGCTTTAAACCAACCCAAATTAAGCTGCTACCAAGAGGGCATCATCACTGTGCTCCATGCTCCCATGGAAGATGCTGCCATTCCCCTCATGCCAGTCTCGGCCCTGGCCAGGCTCTGTGGAGACTTGAGCTTGTTTTATGTAGCTGGATTTGCTTTTTGAGCTGGATTGGTTTCTTGACCAAAGCTTTTAACAAAAATTGAATGCCACTGCCAATGCAAAGGAACGAATCCATGCCCTAGACAGAACAGCCCATTCCTTTCAAATTGTAACCCCTAGGTACAATTTAAAGCATCACAATCCACCCTGAAACTTCAGCCAGGCTGTTTTAGACACAGCACTGCCCTGAGAGCAGACCCAAAATTTCCAGTTCTGTGACAAGCATGTGTTCCAAGCTCCTGCCTGGTTCTGGTGAACAAATGTGCCTCAGCCAGGGGTTCTGGAATTTGAAGGTGTCACCTGTCACACTCCAGGGATGATGAAATCCCTTTTCTTTGGGGGTGAGGATCCCCAAAAGGCCAGAGTATCTTTATAGGCTTTTAGCAGCACAGCAGAAGTTAAAAGCCACCCAGTAACTCTTTAAATCCCAGAGGAAAGTTGCTCCTGCATAGCTTAGGCCTGCTCCAGATCCTCCCAAGAACCCATCTTCATAGATCCCATTCCCCTGGACGCAGAGGACTTTGTGAGACTTTGAACACTTCCTCCCTCACTGTGTTCCCATCACAGCCTGCCCCAAAAGTGTAAGGGCTGAGGGGTTTTGCCTCAGAGAGACACAGAGTTGTGTTTTGTTGCCTCCAATTAGCTCAAGCAAGGACTCAGAGGGAGCAGTAGGACTGAAAGGTTGGCTTTTGATAATGTTTTCACTTCAGCTCTCTACACCCTCCTAAATTCTCCAGATGGCCGGTCAGGCACACAGCAAAGTGCACAATGGCAGGAATGTCCAAAGGAGCACTCGGGGCAGTAATAACCCATAGAAACCCCCCTAGACACTGTTTCCCAGAACGTTTGGTCTTTGACTCAGGATTTTGGATATGCATCAAGATCTATTTGAATGTCCTGTACAAAAAAAAAGGAGCACAATTTTAACACAAAACGTGCCTTTTCACCCTGCAGTGCTCAATAGTTGATATAAAACCAGCCAAAAGTAACTTGCAACCAAGAATTAAAGAAACAGCACCTGCTGGCCTTTTCCCGCTTTTCACTGCAGCTCCATTTTTCCATTTTCCAATATAGGAGCCTTATAGATACAGGCTCAGTTACTTACATCTGTGAGAAGCAATTTTCCTTTTGTAGCTAAGTCTTCTTCTGGACAGAAATTTTACCTTTCAAAGCAAACAAGACCAAAACAAACAAGGTAAACAATGTCAACAAATGCAGAAATACTGCAGGCTATGGAGAGCACAATGCACTGAGGTATCAGCCAAAGCTTCCCTTGGATGGAGTCCAGCCTTAAACTGATTAATTGGGAAAGGACAAACGAAGGAAGAGACAGGGAACAAAACTGTGTTTAGCCAAAGTATATGACCTGAATATCACAAAATGCTTTGTAAGGACAGATCAATACTAATGATTTTCAGCTAAGATTTGGCATATGTATTAAACAAATCAGCAACAGTCAGAAGGAAGTTGGGCACATAACTCCCAGCTTATTCCCCTTGGGAATATTTTGTGAAGTGCAAAGTCTTAAAAGCACAGGGGCAGCTCCTCAAGGTAAATAGAAATAAAAAAATAATAAATCCCATACATGAGCTGATTTTTTTGGAGAACATCGTGAACACATTTCAATGCCTGCTTTTAACATGGGTAAAGATATACAGTATCACAGTGCTTACAGAACAAACTCAAAATACATAAATACACCATCTCAGGCAGGCAGCAGTGAGATGAATCCTCGCAGATTTTTTCAGAAACATACTTAAAATAAAAATATATCACATCAGCCTGGCTATGCTGTCAGTCATGTCTGCACATCACATCATATCAAGAACAGGAGATGAAAGGAGAGAACTCCAGGTGACTCTGGGTGTCTCTGCACAGCCCTTGTTCCACAGCGGGTCCCCCTGCCTTGCTGGGAGATGGAGCTGAGTCCAAAGAATAGGAAGAGATGAATGACCAGTCAAACTAGCTTCAAAGTCCAGGAGAAGGAAGTCCAGGAGTAATCCATGTATTTGCTCTTGATCAGCCCAGTGAGACCAGCTTTCCCTGTTACAAGAAACTGGCCCAGGGTCTGTTTGCTCTCTTCCAGGCTTGGTCTCCATGGCTAAGTCATTAATTTTCAGGACCCACAATCAAATGATATCAAGAGCAGACTCACAGCCCTCAGCTATGGGCAGATCAAGCCAGAAAGGAGGAGAGAAGAGTGAAGAAGTAACATGCTCATAAAGCTATTTATGTTGTGCCAAAACTGTAGAAAGGTGGATTTAAACCCCTTTAAATCTGGGGTATTTCCAGGCTGGAATCTAGGGAGTGGGTTTGAGTTTGTACAAGACTGCAAGGTATACAGTTCCCGCTTTTAAATGTGGAAATGGAGACACAAAGAACAAGAGAGACAGAGAAAAGAACTGCAGAAAAGTTAAAATCAGAACTTGGTCTTCTGCTCCTGATGCTCCCAGAACAACGTGAGAGTGTGGGAAGCACAAGCAAAGCATAAAGAGCAAGCCATTCCAGAGAGATGGGGAAAGCCGGGCCAAACAGGATAAATGAACAAGGATGGGATATCTCCTTCATTTTCAACGGAAATACAACCAGTGGCAGGATCCCCTGCACTGACATTTATCCTGCCAATGGGGTACTGCGGGATACACCCACAGTAACCTGCACTGGAAAAGGCAGGAGCGTTGTTCTGTTCCAGCTCTGCCATCAGATGGCAGAACAGCCCCAGTTCTGCACCGTGGTGGGTTATTAACATCCCATCGTTTGGTTGATTAGCAGCCAGCCATGCCAGCAGCTGTAAAAATCAACACGAAGCACTTTCCCTCTGTATTGCAAGACAAAACTCATTCAGACACAGTGAGATATTTAAAGCCATATCGAAAGGTTTGGTTCACGATCCTTTCAAGGCTCTGTGGAAATCAATTTCACTGTTTTCATGGTTGCAGAGAAAGCTTAAGGAAAACTGAGAAATCTGCAAAGTTCTCTAACCATAATGAGGAACCACACGATGAACATCAGTGACACATGGCCAGCACAGATCTTGCTGCAGTGTTTTTGTCTGGGTTTGCCCATTTTGTGGTCATTCTCAATGCTGAGGGTAAATGGGGAAGGAATTTGCAAACCCTTTCTGTCCCACAGCAAACCTGAGTAGGATTCACCCTTGTACCAGTCAATGCACTGACACAAAGTCGTCTGGGTTTAAACTGTGGATGGCTTAGAATTCTCCAGCTGGATTCATATTCCTGTTTTTTCACTTTCATAACCAGACTCTTGCTCACAAGCAGCTTCTACCACTGCAGCCACCTGCAATACCTGCTGCCACAGGAGACTCGTGGCCCAGGTATTACCAGCAATGAAACTCTGGTTCTTTCCTTTAGGGAACAGACGTTGTGCCACAGGAAATACCACAGTAAGTGAAGGGAAATAGAAAACTTTTGTCTTGAAACCAAGGGGATTCCCTGTCTCTGCAACCATTGGTGTAGCTATAAATAATGAGGAGGAAATGAGAGCTCTGCCTTAAAAATATTAAGTACTTTGAATGTGCAAAGACGTCTGAAGCCTTTGAAAAATAATTGGGAAGGGAAGAGGCAAAAAGAGTGAAACCAAAAAAGCTAAATGTACAAAAAACCCTAAAAAACTGTTTGTTTGTAAGCAATATGATCATGCAACCTGTGAAGCAGAGTTATGGATGTACAGCCACCCCACCAGAAGAGTCTTAAAAGTGTTAGAAAATGGATTTAAAGAAGTTCTAGGGCTGATGTGAAACTGCAGTGGGTGGAAAACTGAAGTCAAGTCTCTTGAGCAATTCAGCCAAGAGCTGGAGGCCTCTGACCAACATCACAGAGCACCACAGAAACCACATCAGGCTCCAAGACAGGAAGGCTTTTGCCTTTCATCAGCAGATATCAGACATTCACATCATCATCAGCAGCTAAAACCACTGAATTCTTTACAAAACTCTGCAATGGAGTCCTAAGGCAGGCAGGCAAGTTTTAATGTCAGCCCTCTTTGTTGAGGACATTCATTTCTGACAGTGGCACAAGGAGATTGGTCACCACGTTTATTCCTGGATCAAAGACATGTGAATTCAACCAAGTCAGACACAGTGTTAATTTAAGCTGGACAAGCTTCGCTCTTAATTTGTTGTAAACAGGAGACAGAATTAACCTACAAATTCTGTGTAAGACCTCATGGCCGTGGGGGTTGGCCACAGAGTTGTGAGCAGCACTGTGCTGATCGTGCAAGGGCTTTAGCCAGTTCTGAAAAAATAAAAAAAAGCCAAAAAAACCAGCCACACAACAAAGTAGACAGCAAATACTAACTCCCTGCAAAAAAAAAACAACCAAAAAAACCCCAACCAAACCAGCTGAAACACCCTGAATAGCAGTGTTTCTTTCACAACTTTGTGCACAATGCAACCCTTTTTATGTAGGAAAGTGCCATGTCAAGCCCTCGGAACTGCAGATCACAAATACTGCAGAATGCTGTAGTTTTGTGCCACTCTCTGCTGGCTTGTATTGAATTAGCACACACCACTTTCTGCACTGTTCCTTGCTCTAATGTAGTATATATGGGGTTCCATCACTAATTCATGGTTTAGGAACTCTCTACTTTCTCTAGAGCAAGGGTCGGGGTAAACTGTAGTTTTTGGTACCTTTTCATGCAAACAAACAAAAAAAATTAAACCAAAAAAACCTTAGCACAGAAAGCTTGAGTTGGTACATTTGTGTGTGTGAGCAGGTGGATGAGTGGAAATGGGGTAGGATAGAAAAACAGCACAGCAAACTTCAGTGAGGCACATCTTTACCTCCAGAGTAACCTACCAGGAAAAAAAAAGAAATACACAAAATCTCCAAACAAATAAATAAACCACACCCCAATATTTCTACCTGCAATGTTAGAGGTCCTCTGTGGGCTTAGAGTCTTTGGCAACCTGAACTGCTCCCAGGCAGCAGGAGAGCAAAGCAAGAGGTTCCTGCAGCTTCAGGCCCTCTCTCAGCCTGCAGGAAGGATGCTGGATTTAGGACTGCGAGGAGTTAAAAATTCAAGCAGTCTCCAATATTTTCATTGTTACAGGTAGGAGAGAACCACACAAGGAAGGAATGGTTACTCACATGGTGTGCTCAGGCTGCAATGCCACAAAGCCTCTCCCACAGACCAGAATTCACCACTGGGCACAAGAAGATTCTGGTTACAGCCTGATTTTCTGGGCTTTCACAGCTTTTGTCACTTGTGAGCTGTGTCCAGCCAAGATTCTCCTGCCCAGATTGAGTTAAATGTAAAATTGACACACACAGAGCAACTGTCCAGACTTAATAAAAGTGGAAAAACCTCAGCTGAAGAATTTGGGTGCACTTTGGCTTAAAGCTTAAACTTGAATTTTTTTTTTTTAGTTATACTCATTCATTCCTCACTCTGCAATCCCCAGTACAAGATTCTATTATTAAGTGATACAATTAAATAAACAAAACTAGGATTTCATATCAATTAGTGTAGCATGAGTGGCCACTGCAAAGGTTAGAATAGCAGAAAGGCTGAAATAATTAAAAACAAGAAAAACAAAATCAATTCAGAACCTCTGAGATGCCACTCTTCTGTTGCATATTTTACACATATTTTTGACTATCTGGACACTCAAAAACTTCAATATGTACAACTCCATCTAAGGAGCCACAGAAATGTTATAGAGCAGTTATGAGAAGTCCAGCTAAGGCTTAATGATCTTGACTTCTTGGCCAAGCAAATGAGTCCAGTGGAAGCTCTATTTTGCCATAATTTCATTGCTGTTGGCACCCAAACATCCCAGCAAGAACTGCAGCAAGAATTTCACTTGTTTGAAGTTCTCTCCTATAAAGAGCTTATGATTCTTGAAGCAAAAAGTGCTGCTTTCAGAACTGAAGTTTAAATCAAATCAATCTGCTGCTATGTAGCTTTTGGCCAACTTTAACTGGCATCTGAGCTGGGTGGTTTGGCTATTTAGACACTTTTTTCCCTTTCAGGAAACTACTTCTTAATCAGAACACTCCTTTTACCCATCAAAATGTGAAATGGAATAGTACACAAGAACAGTGGAATGGTTTGGACTGGGAGGGACCTTAGGGATGATCCCAGTCCAGCTCCCTGCCATGTGCAGGGCCACCTCCCTCTGCACCAGTTTGCTCAAAGACCCATTCAGCCTGGCCTTGAATCAGTGACAGGAGTTGGTTTTGCCATTCAGTTTCTCCTTGGTGCAACATCTGTTTCCCCAGGAGATTCACTTTGCTTCTTCCCTGGGTGCTCCTGGTTTTGGAATCACTGGCAGCAGGATCAGGCCTGGTCTATTTACCAATTCCACCCAGCCAGGCTTCAGAGTGGACCATGGAAGCCCTGAGAGACTCCAGAACAGCCAAGGCTCTGGGAGATGCTGCAGGAACTAGAGCACCTTGCAGCTGCCTCCAGGATTTCCCAGATTCCCTCTCCTCAGGGCCGCGTCACAGCACGAAGCCCTGCCATGCCATGGGACAGACAAAAAGGTGTGGGACAGGGGACCAGAGCTCTGGAGGGCACCCAGCCTCCAGGGGAGACACAGGAGAGGCAGACGAGGGGGAACAGCAGCCCCTGCTCATGTCTGGGGGCACAGTTCAGCCTTCAGGAGCAGAGCACACAGCAGTCACCACCACCAGCGCGCTCTGCTCATCACCTCTCACCCAAAGGTCTGCCTGCAACAGCAGCCCAGTGCCCAGCCCCGTGGGGAAACCTCCTCTTTTGGCTCATCCTCCCTTGTCAATGAGCTGTCACTCCAAAAAAAACCACACCAGAGCAACAGCATCTGCAATATTGTTATTAACAGGGTACCAGCACGTTCCCTCGACCAATGCTTAGCTCTGCATTCCAGCTGGCTTTAAAACCTAACTCTAGAACACAGCTCCTACAGAGCTGTAGGAAAAGGAAAACTAAAAGCCCTTTTTTAATCCCCTCAAATATGTGCAGTTATGAGGTCCCAGGCTGTTCTCATTAACTGGCAGGAGGAAAGTGCCTTTCATGCAATGCAGCTGAACCTACTCCTCTACTTTCACATTGCCATTTCTTGCTACCTGCTCAAGTGTGTGCGAAGAGCACTTTTACTCTGACACTCTCTCAGCAAGTTCATCTTCCAATTGTCAATCTTTCAACCCCAACAGGGGGAACAAACTACAGCCCACATCTCTTAATGCAGCCATAACAATAGCTCTCATGGCACAATTTTTAATTTTTCACCCTCTTTACTAATCCTTTCTATTCACAACTCAGCTGTCCTGGAGCAGAACTTATTGACAACACATGCCCTCTTAGTAACTAAACAAGCCCAGGAGTGTAAGGCTCCAAAATGCATTCAATACACCTGTAAGGGTGAAATGGAGATGACAAACCTTCCAGCTCCTTGGAGCAGTAGAAATCCTCTTGTCCACCTTGCACTGCAACATTTAAGCTTTTGCTGCAAAGATGGACATTGGAAAGCCACTCATACATTTGTGTGTGTACACATACATGCTTGTAGAACTTACACCCCCCCCAAAAAAATCATGTAATTTAGAGGGGATGGTTTTTATTTGGAAGTTGGCACTAGCATTTTATTCTGTTATTTAATAATGAGATAGAAAATGTTTAATTTTAACACAGTTCAGCCTGGCTAAATATCACCATACGACATTAGTCTGTGAAGTACTACACTTCAATGAATTTTAGAAGTATTGCCTGTATAGATTATTCACTCAAGTACTTTTAAAGCACAACATTGGTATCAGGCATCACTTACAGTCTCCTGAGGCAACACTCTGCTTAAGAAATTAATTACCAGCTAAGAGTGACCTGGGCTCCGGTTCTCAGTTCCCAACAAACAACTAATAGTCATTCCTCTCCAAAGCAAAAGAAGTGAAAGAACAGCAGTGTGTCAGAAAATCTGCTCTGATAATGTCACAGTCTGAGTGCATATCAAAGGTAATTGCATGTCACTTCTTCAGAATACTGAATATTGCTTTTCTAGTAAGCTTAGTAACACACACAGCTCAAAATGTTAGTGCAGTTGAATCCAAGCAGAACCTACCAATCCACATCATGTGTATTCAAATTATTTTAGCCCAAAGACATCCCAGAGAGTGGCCAAGAGTCTGTTGTTCAAAACCTGCAATACAATCAAATTTCACTTATAGCCTTTGTACTTTTTATTTTCCCTCACATAGTTCATTTTGGCAGAACAGAATTCAACAGCCTGAGACATCCCCCTGCAGCAATTTTACAGTTAATTCAAACCAATTCCTGCAGGAGCAAAAATCAGTGTTTGCAATAATTCAGTATTTACTTCCCTGACACAATCTCTAAGGCAGTTACAATTTCCACCCTAAAGAAAAGGACAGCAGTAAAAAGATTTTAAGAGCAGTGATTCATCATCTACCTTCCTTTTTAACTTTCATTTTCTATTCTTCTTTCAGCCAGGTGCAAACACTACCAACAAGCTCTGCAATGGGCTTTTTTTAACCCACTTGTATAAAGTCAGACACTGTTATGCCACTTACTCATTCCTTTTAAACACAAGTATTTCTTGCCATCATAAGGTAGCAGGGCAGAAGGCTTTAGACAAGTCTCAAACAGGAACTCCTGCAGTAACACTGAAACGCTTCCTCCCATCTTCCACCATCTCCATTCTGTGTCCATCTCCATCTGTGTCTGACTTCCTTATTGATCCAGTGGAACTGCTGCTGCTGAAGGGAACCAGCAACAGCTTCTAGAAGGGTGACTGAGAAGATGCAGCAGCCATCAGCTCTCAAAACCCCAGGAATGAAACAGGAGACAGCCTCAGTTTCAAGTGCTGGTAGCCCATTCTTTAAGCATCAACTTAACGTACAGCTGAACTCCTTGTTCTGCTGTAAAGCCCCAGGCATTTACTGTGCAACACCTGTGTCTTTTGGCAGCCCCACATGCTAATAATTACCTGTCCTAAACTCTGCCACCTGCGTTTCTAAAAATAACCAGGTGATCTCAACATAGGTGCCAGCCAATGTGGCATAGGTGGGAAGAGTAATTAAGAGGATGACCTGTATGAAGATTTCATGCTTTAAAGATTATAATCAGCCCTCATGATGCAAGTCATCATCTTCACTTGTCATGTTTTAATAGCTTTATGACAGCAAATGCAAAAAAAACACTTCAGGGTGGTGACAACAGCCTCTCAGGATTATGAAGGGTGTTATTGAGAGCGTGCAGGTGACACTGGCTTTCCACTTAGGGTGTTTTTTCTGGCTCTGAAGTGCCTGAGGAGATGCTCTTTCAGGAAGTTATCTTACCATGCCACCACACTCCCAGCTTAACCCCAAAAGATGCCTGCCATTAAGCAGTTCATGCTGGACCTGCATGCCAAGCACCTGGAAAGCTCCCACAAGTGAAAGGAGCATCTTTTTCCAAATTGTTCATTCACCTTCCATGACAGCAACACTGATCACTGCTGGCTCCCAGGATGATAACATTTCAACAAGACAGGAAGAAAAACCCCAAGTTTCCACCAGAATGACTAAAGTCACAAGACTGCACGAGTCTAAAACAAAGAAAAAAAGAAGTGCCAAGAACTGGAAGATGTTTTTGCACTTGGTTAAAAAAAAGTTCATTGCTAATTAGAAGATACTTGATAGGTGTTAGGACACCCTTTAAAGAAAAAGCACCAACTGGTTCCATACTCTGTGTCTCTGAGTTTTCAGAGCATTTTTCTTTTTACCAAGCCACATTAAAAATATTTTAGCTCATTAATTCAGACATAACTAGTAGTTTCTACCAACAGATTAACTCCTATCAGTACTTTCCCTGCACTCATGGCAGAGACTCATAAAACAGAGAGATCACTTAACATTTGAAAACATGAAACTGTTCTCTGTCTCTCTAACCAGAGGACTGCTATTAAAAAAGCCTTCACAGAATACTACTGGAGTAAAAGTCCCTACAATACCTTCAGCCACCTAATGGTCCATAGAATTTCGAGTCATATTTCCTGCTCTTTGAACTCCTATACAGGTGCTAAGCACCCACTGGCTCTGAAATGCAGGAACCAGCAAAGCAGCAGCTGATCTATCCAGAAGGTGACTGACTGGGCTAAGTGCAGCACATTCCTATTAAAAATGGATAGGCTTGGTTTCCAATTAGAGTCACAAAGAGTGGGAGTTACCTTGTGTGCTTTTCTTTCCAAATCAAATATTTATCAGAGGAAAACCACAGGTGTCACTGACAAGGAGAGATTAGCTGTGACTTAAAACCACACACCTGGATTGAAAAGTGGTGAGACACGCTCTGCTTACTAAGTAACCTTAAAAGTGCATGTGGTAGCCCAGGCATATTAGAAGACTTTCATTTGTTTCCAAGAAGTAGAATTTAATAGTATTAAAACTCCAAAGTGGCATTTTCCCTGCAGTGCCTGGCATTAGTGAAGTGTTTACAGCTGAGAGCATCCAATCTTTTTGTCTCAAGTCAGCTGAGTGGGTGGCAAGAGCAGAGGCACCAATGGCAGCATCTAGGGTGGAGAAGGAAAACAAAGGAGGCAAGAGTTTTGAAGAATTAGTTTGTTCAGTGCAATCCAGCACTCCATGAAATACTCCAATACCAGAACTTACTGCAGCATATTTAAATCTAGAAGTCAGGTCTTCCTTTTTAAAAAGCTTCTTCAGCAGGGAGACATGGAACCCAAGACCTGAACATGGAAGCTGCCTACTGGATTGTCACTGCTGCAAAGTGACACAGAGGAACAAGGTGATTATTGTGAGTCCTACATCAGATCTGGCCCAAAGTTCACTTGAATCCTTCCCCTAGTCACAAGATTCTGAACCTACATGCTGTGTGCATCAAGCAACAAATAACAGGTTTCTGACCTAAATTGGGAGAGCCTTTATGAAACAGAAAAGGTAAGACGGGTTTGAAAGTTAGAGGCAAACAAAAAAAAATCAGTCTCTCTCAAAGTAAAGATGATTTCACACAGTTGAAGAATACATGAGAACAAATATTAGCCATATTCAGACTCCTTCTTCCTTAATTTGACAATTTCCTTTTGTTTCCACAGGTCTCTCGCTCTTCTACCCCACAATGTGACTGCTTTTGCAAAGTCTCTGCTTATTTTAAGCATTTGCCTTATGATTCTGAATCATACTGAGAAAGTGGTATACTAGAGGAAATCAAGTCCCCTAGTTTTAGATTATTGAATTCCACCCAAGTAGGTGCCTAAAACAGCAAGCATAACTATTTGTGTCCTGGACATCCAGTTCTTGGATAATTTCATCAGGAATGAAGGAAGAAAGGATGAGTGACTGAGTTTCTTCATAAAGATAAAAAAAAATTCGATTACATTATGCCATCTTGAATGTGGATTAAGGCTGACATACAAAAGTTAATAGTGTCTAAGTACTGAACAATTTTCATTGAGGTGGCAAATCAGATGTTTGTTGATGAAAACAAGAATAGCACAGCTCCTTTCTGCTGCTGGTGGACTGGACTGCTGTTTCTACCCAAAGGACACAGCAGAAACTACCATAAGGGGCAAAGGTAATTTAAGATTTAATGCTCATTCTACACCCTAGAACATTGTAACTAAGCGGTGATTTCCATTTTTTAACTTCTCAGGATCTATGGCAGGTTTCCTTTATCCCACATGCTCATTAAGAAGCAAAAGAGGCCTTAGTTCTCCACCTCAGGCCACGAATTTTCCAAAAGTGACAGTAGCTACAGTATCACAATCCTCAAAGGTATACCAGTTCAATTAGAATGACATTAAAGGCTTATAGTAACAATCCCAACATTTGAGGTTAATGCCTGTAAATGAATCAAGAATTTTAGAAGTCCCATTCACCCTACCTAGGGCTCTGAGCATTCCAGTGCATTAATGTGTTGGAACTTGTGCTTTCAACCAATTAGTCACAGTTCCTCCCGCTTCCCATAGTAAGAATAAAAGCTGCTCAGAGCTGTCATTGTTCCATATTCCAGAAGAGACAGTTGCATAATTACTAATTACCTATCAGTGAGTGCCAATAGCTGTGGAGTAGGGAAAGCCAAAGCTCCTGCACTGAAGAAAAGCACTGAGATAACATGAAGGAGAAAAGCATTTATAAATATCTTGGAAGTGGAAGCGGGGTTAAATTTAGTTCGAGATGGCAGAGCAGCAGCTCGGTTACGCAACCTTTAACTCCAAGTGCTCTGCAGGCAGAAAGGAGGCCAGAGCTGCCTACGGGGCTGAGCAGTGCTCCACAGGAGAGGAAGGAGACCTGGAACTGAAAGTGGTAAGTGAGAGCTGTCAACCTGCGCTGCTAAATTTATGATGGTACAGGCACGTCTTGAAAATAAGATCTGACAATTCCCATCAGCTCTGCTGTCTCCACTGTTTCTAGAGGTTTACTCAAACACACAGCGAACGTCTCCTGGCCAAACAAAAACCGCACGGGCTTCAGCACACAGAGATCAACAGACAAAAACACACTTAAATACATTTCCCCAGAGCAGGGATTATTTTCTTCATTTCTGTTTTCAAGTCTGCTCAACAGGCTGGGAAATAGGTATAAATAGCTCCCAGCTCAGAGCTGGGTGCTTCTCAATCCAAGTTACCTTTACAAACCTGTCCTTTGCTTCTCAACAACACAGGATTTAATACTCTGTGAAGAAAGGGCAAAATGTTCAACAGCACAGCACATAGGGGACAGCACCTTAAAACCTTTTTGTTCCCAAGTTTGAATTTCAGACCAACAAGAACCATCCTGATTGGGTTTTTCAGTCTTAAAGTAAAGGTTAAGCTTAAAGCTGGCAGACCCCAAGCTACAGCTTGCAGATCCTTTAGGATTGCATGCTTGACACAAAAAAGGAGGAATCTGTGAAAACTGAATACTCCAAGAAATAAAGGTTAAAAACCAAAAACTCACAGCATTTTGGTGATGTACTAACTTAACGCTACTTTCCCTCCCTCACCACGAAATGTAGATGCCATAAATAATTGGGGTTGCTTGAAACATTAATCCTAAAGCTTCTGCAAAACCACAGAACCTTTCTTAAACCATATGAAAATGCAGATGGTTTCATACTATTTAAATAAATTTGAAACTAATAGTACAAATGAGCAAGCAATGACAGCAAGGAGAAAGAGGCTGACACAAGAAAGTCACTGTGACCAGGCATACCTCACTATGTGTTCTGATTTCAGCTCATGAAGGTTTAGATTCTGGGGGTTTGGTGGGTTTTCTGGGGTTTATGTTTTGGTTTGTGATTGTGAAGTTTTTCTGTTTTGGTTTTTTTAAAACGCACATTAGTCAATAACTTGATTTTCAGTTTCTCACAAAGGAAAAAAGCATGTTCATGTATATTAAGATGGCATGTAAATTATCCAGGTATTTTCCACAAATTAGACTAAACAACATAAAAAGATACAATGAACACTGTAACAACACTTTCAAGGGATTTGTTTATTTTTGGTTTACAAACAAAGGCACCCAATATTTCTGTTTATGTCTTATAAAAGCTCACAGATTTAGCATTTGTTTCCAAACATCTGTTCCTACAGCAGAGAAAAACATTACAGGAAAATGTAATTTTTTTCCTGGTCCCCAATTTAAATACCAGTAACAGTTCAGTGATAATATTGTTTCAGTCTGTTCCTCTTCCTATTAACCAGCTGATACCCCTCCTGTAACTTGCTAGTCAAAACACTGAGTCTGCCTTCGTGGATCAAAATATAGTTCCAGTATATTTCTGACCAACATCCTTTATGTGCAATCACTGGTGTGAAGAACTGCAGGATGACAGGGCTCCCATATGAAAAAAACCCAATAGTTCCAGGTAGAATTTCCCAGACTGACCACAGGAAGTGACAGGACCAGCAGAATAAATGTGACACTGAATCTACTGTCAGTTCAATAGGATGACTGATGAGTTGGTGTAAAATACCAATAGGGCACAGAACAACAGTCTTCCAAAAGGGGAAAAATGGGTTTCTAAATTGGCAAACGTTTAGTATGGAGGTTAAATAATCTTAGGCTTAAAGTAATCCCTCTCTTTGTTACTTATCCAGAAGACTAAATTTCTAAGCATTGTCTTGGACCAGAAGTAATCAGTGCATTGGCTTCATAATTTATCTCAGTATTAACAAATCAATGTTAGAAGTATCATGTTATACTGTTCATATATTATGTTTATAGTTAGAAACAACCAAAATTCCTAAGTGGATTGTTTCACAGAATAACTTTCAGAGTATGATGTACTTATCTTTAGCAAACTTCAGCCATGTGCCAACACGGGGCAAGGGGTGTCACTGGACAGGAGGCCCCTCTAAATAAAGTCTATAATTCAGGAATGCTTAAGCATACTTTCAGGTCTAGGGAGATACTTGGGGAGACTAAAAATTTCATATACCTACTGTATCTGTTAAAGTATAACATCTCCAAGCACAGAAGCCTTAATTGATTTCAGCCACAGTCAGAGATCTCTCACACAAGGTGTGGTCCTAGACCATTTAGGCTTTTCATCACTAGCTTTTATATATACACCAGTAATTTTAAAAAGGAATTACAGCTTAACTACTTACTACAGAATATTTAGCTTCAACAAGGAAGCCATTATCTTTTCAAAATGAGATATACACCTGCAGGAAAGGTGTTCTCTTTAAAGTAAGAGTTTTTAGAAGAATAGCAAAATAAGTTCTTTACAAATTTATTTAAATAGGACAAAAAAACTACCAAGGGCAAGTATAATGTAGTTCTTGTGTAATTAAGTCATTATTTGCCTTTCCAGGCAGATTCAAGAACAAATTAATCAGTACAAACTGATTTGAATGAACAAACACTGGGCAAGGGTGCTGGTCAGTGCATGAATTAGAGGAATACTACAGTGTTCTCAAATCTGTGCAACCAAAATTTAAAGTGATCATTGTGTATTGCCTCGGATTAAAGAAACAAGGATTCAATCTTTTCTTACAACTTGCCATTTTTACAAATGTCTTCTCTACTGAAACAAAGTAGCATGCAGAAAAACTCCCAGATTTCTTCAGGTTTAAACCTAATAATTTAAGTTAAAAGATAGCTGGAAGAACTGTTAACAACTATTCATTTTGGAGCAAGGTGCATGTTACTCTGCTTGCCCAGTGAAATGAGGTTTTACTACAGCAGGGATGAGAAAGTGTGCCTGTACATTCGTGTTGCCCACACATCAAATTTAACAGCTCAGAGATTTTGAAAATATCATTAATTCTGGAAGTATTTGCTAACATGGTTTACAACTGGAAAAGAGGTGTATCTCTTAAAGAAAGTCTACAGTTTGTCTAGCTACTATTACCAACAATATAAATAGCAACCAAGCATAATAAATTCCTTTTCATTACATTTACCCTTTGAAGTCAAAAGAAGTGCTGGTTCTGTCTTCTCAACAACAACAATAAAAATCATTGAAAAGAAGACAGTCAATGACTTTATTTGCCCCTCTCTGGGTAACACTTCCTTTTATCTGCTCAATGCAAGGATCAATTCTGCTTTCAGAGTAGCATATTGTTCATGCCGACACAAATGCAAGTTGGACACGGTCAGGTTCAAGCACAGAACCGAATCACAAAGTGCATTCTGAAGCCCAGATATACAAAAGGCCTTCCAGTAAATAAGGAAGGTTGGTTCATTTTTTAATTGCCTTTTTTTTTAAAAGCAAAGGAGGCACAATTGTTGCATCCCTACTTTGAGGGGAAGGGAAGAAGTGGCAAAACCTAAAGACAAATTACAAAAGTTCTCAATTATTTTATTTCAGGAGGTCCAGTAATTTGTATACTTTTGCAACTTGCAAAACCCTTTGTAATTTAGAAGAATTTCCAATAAATAGGTCTACAGCAACTACAATCTACTATGCCAATATTTATCTTGCTCAATGTGGAGTAAAACTTAATAGAAAAAAAAATCATGTTAAGGCAGATTCCAATCAAACACGTTCCAAATTGCACAGTTATGTTGGTCAGTGGTTCTAATATGTCTTCCCCGGGTCAAATAGTTAAAGTTATTTAAATGCTTTTCTAAGCCAATTCAGTGTGGCACTTGCCCTTTTTATTTGCTCCATTTCCAGAAAGATACACAGCTAACGTTACAAATACCATACCGGTTATTTCGCACCTCAATTAAAAATGAAATTATGCTTCACGAAATGTGAGATGACTACATGTTACAGGGTTTGTGCAGTTAGACCACCATATGCATAGATGTCCTAATGCTAAATTCTCTTCCTCAGTATCTCATTGTACTGGAGGCTCTGAAGTAGGAGAGGAACTTGTAACACAGACTAACCACGAAGTACCAGATGTTTCTTGCCATTTGTGACCTTGCAATGAAGATACGCCAGATCAGGATCACGAGAATCGTGTTGAAGCCATAGCGAATGTTCCTTAACCTGGGGAAAAACAAAAGCAATCACTGAAGGCCAATGTACCAAGACTCTGAGGAAAAAAAGAACACTCTAAAAATTAACTTCTGGTGTAGAATATAATTTGCTTATCTATTCATCTCAAGGTACATTATGAGTAATGACTAAAGTGAACAACAAACAGAGAAGGTTTTTCACTGCTGAAAAAGCAGAATGAAAAACCAAGGAGCAGAGTCAGCCCCCCGGTTGCCCACCACATGTACTTCTGCTTTAGAGCTGCTTGATGGAAACCTCCTAAAGCCAACATCACAGTGGCAACACACCTAGAGAAGGCTGCCAACTAAAAAATGTTTAACACTCTGAACTTCCCTTCTCCCCACCATGTATTTAAAACTTCTTAAATATGTAGGAGTAACTCCAGCTGCCACTGGTAACAATAACAAAAAAAAAAAAAACAAACCCAAACCACCTCACCCCATCATAAGAACTCATCAGATTTCCCAGACATTTCCAGCCAAGGAACCCAGCCTCCTCACTGCAATTTTAAACTCCTTCCTTTTCAAGGAACTATATTTGAAGTGTAGGACAAACTAAGTGGCCTTTCAGACCAACTGTGCTTTATAGCAACCTTCTCTCATCTAGAGATGGCAGCTTCAAGAAAAACAGTAACCAGAATTTGCTCAGATTTCTTAGAAACAGAGCAACCTCTTTGGCTCAGTAGATTGTGACAATTTATATTTTAAAGGCAGCCCTTTTTAGGGAAATACTGCCTTTATCTTGTTTACAGGTAAGGCTGGGTTCTTTTACAAATCTTACTTGCAGAGAAAAACAGTTTAAATGTGTGGGTTACAAAAGCAACACTTTTCACTTGAGGAACAAATCTACCCAGTGGTTCCTGAGAGAAAAATGTCCCCTGGGCTGCCAAATCTGGTTAATACTAAGGCAGTGGACTCCAAGTTTAGATTAAAGAACTAGATGATAACAAAAAAGACCAAATTAATACCTCAGAGTAAATATAAGTCAGAATCTAAACCTCTTGCTAAACAACTCACTTAAAAACTTTAGAGCTGGGGGCAACCAGAGGTTGCTCCAACACAAGATTACGTCTCGTGTCATTTTCATGATGATCTTTTGCACAAAGAATAGCAACTATGTGATAATTTCTATGCACTTTTTAATGGCATCTAAATAGAAATTTAAAAACCCATCCAAACAAAACAACTCAGAAGGAACACTTGTTTAGCTATTTCCACAATTATCATAGATACTATCTTTCAAAAGTGTATTTATTGTTTTAACACATATCAAACCTCTTCACAGCTGCAAACCCTTGTTATTGGAATGACAACACAAGTCAGGACCTGGATTATTTCTCTTTGTGCTATCAGGATTGCAGACACGATGTAGCATTGAAGAACAAGATGATTTTTATTTCACTCTTAAAAGAGACAAATCAGAAAGTCTACAGCTGCCTTGATGAATCAGCCAAGAACAAAACAAGGGCATCTGTGCTAATAAAATTCTGGACAGTACCAATCCATCCAAATGGCAGGAATTAAGCCATAGAGAAAAGGCTAAAGGAGGTCATCCTACAGCACCAACATCAAAATGTCCTGCTCTGAAGTGCAGTGTCTCTGCCTGTTTATTCACCTGCCTCAAAAGATCACATTTCCAGAACAGCTATTGTTCTATTAAGCCTCCCAAAGAAGCCATTCTGACCTGTGTAGCCATATACCTTTGATCCTGCAAAAGATAATTGGGTAAAATCAAAAACCTGGATTATAGTATCCACACCAGTGATCCCAGACTGACACTGTAACTATTAATTCTGGCAGCAACTCAGAACTTTACTTCAGGAGCAACAGGAGCAACAAATTTGCTCCTATTTACAGGAGCAACAAATTTGCTTTAGAAAATGCTTCAGACCACTGGACTGGAAAAGAAGAATTGTGGAGAACCTAAGCAGTTGCTACTAACAACAATTAAGTCATTACATGGAAAAGCAAATCTGAACAAATGCACAGAAAATATAAAATTATACTTAAAATTATAATAATAAAAAAATTAAGATTATACTTACTTATTTAAGTGTTTCCTAGCTGCAGGGAGGCCTGACATTTCTTCATTCAGCACATATTTCTTCATTCCCAGGCAGTAATTCTCCATATATTCTGCCCAGTGTAGTTGTCGAACGTCAAAATTAAATGTCTGCATAAGAGAAAAGCTTTCACTATTAGTCGCCTAAAAATTCACCTATACATAATTTAAATGAAAATAAACGTCTTTATTCCAGATAAATCCAATTTGCCTTTGACATAAAAAAGTTATCCTATCCTGAATCCTAGAAACAGTCCAGATTTAGGTTCCATTCCTGATTCAACCACCAGTTTCTGACATCATCTCTTCCAAATTTCCATCACTTCATTTTCCCTCCTCAGCAGCAATACTCTTCTCTCCACTTCTCAGCTTTCCTATTTCAACTGTCTGTAAGGAATTCCATTTTAAAAATAACTATCTTCTAGTATGTTATTTATTTTTAACCAACTGAATTATCCTAATATGCCCTAAAATAAACACTGCTCTGTGCCAAGTTCACTGTTTGGTAAGGGCAGGGTTCTGTTAGCTGTCCTTAGAATTGTGCAGTTATATTTTAAATACAACCATCTGAGTGCCTTCTGTAGGAGAGAAGATCACTCTAGTGAATTTGACACACAAATTTTTTACTGATGTATTGATTTCCTCATCTCAAGATTCTACAGTAACAGTGTTTAAATCCCAACAAAATGCAGCAATTTGAAAATACTAACAGTTCAAAGCTCTGGTGTCTGGCATTTTGATTTTCAAATGTTTCCTGAACTAAAGTTGCTAGGAGAAGGCAAGAGGACAGGAAGAGGTGCAAATACCATCCACACAAAAATCACCAAAAGCTATTTTATTTCCTACTATTAGACATATTATTTAGAAATTTGGCAGCTTTTCTGGAATGTAACTACTGAACTGATTCTGGAAAACATTTCAGTAGCAAAGACATTTTAAGAATGACAAAGCTGTTCCAAGTGCATAAGGGAATCTGAGTTTCTAGAACTGTAACATTTATGATTTGATGATTGGTGATTTTTATTCTGATGAAATTAACCAACAAAGTCATAGTAGAAGGGAAGTTTAAATTCAATTGGGGCACCTGAGCCATTGTTGGTGGAGGAGGTAGGGAAAATTTGGAGTAAAGTTAAACCTGGGAAGAAACTTTTCCTTCTCCCTCAACAAACTGTCATCCTCGTTTTACTTCTCCCTCATCTCTTCATGTCACTGGTGTGGCTTTTCACACAGCCCTGACACATCTGAAAGGATCTCCCAGGAACCTGCAGTGCTGAGTTCCTCCTAGGTCAGCTGCACATTAGATCAGGTCTTTATTCCACCTTGAATTGCTGAGCTGCCACCCCCTGTCAGTCTCCATGGTCACAGCACACAGCCACTTGCCTTTCTGTCTTCAGGGGTTAGCTGGTTCATCAGCATAGTCATGTTCTCAGTGCTCCAGGTCCAAGAATTGCTTGTAAAGTACTCTAAAAGCACCATGGACTTATGAAGACGTGTTATTGTCTTCATCATCCTGCAGTCCCAGGCATGGAATGGACAGGTTACAGGGGTAAAGATTAGTTCAAACAAGTGAAATGGACAATAAGATTTTTTTACCCTCCAACCCCCCACCCTCATCTCAAAAAATCCCATTTTGCTCTGTACCTAAAGCTTATTATATTACATCAATAGGATATTTCTGCATAGTATTGAAGCGAACTTTGGCTGTCCAATCTCTGCATAGAAGCAGAAATTATCACAGTCCTTTTTTTCCTAATCCTACTTCCCATTGTAATTGTAAATTACCATTTCTTCTTTTTCATTAGGGGGAACAATATGTTGTCTTCTGTTGGTAACTCTTAACTTTGGGACAGGGCAATGGAACCCTTTTCCCTTCCGCACACTGGAATATTTAGCTGTAGTCAAGAGTCTGACTTGACAGAAGTCTCAAATTGCACATAGCAGAATGTCTGTACAGGACCTCCCCTTAAACAAGGGAGGAAGTTGCCCTGATCTTCCTGCACATTGTGCAAGACTAGATCTCTGTAACAGAACAGAGGTTTTCGTTATGGTTACTAACAGATCAAGGCTTAAAACCACAGGCAGCAAAGGCCAGGATAATATTTAAGGGCACAGACAGATCATAGCAGATTGTGTTCTATGCTACTTCAAAATATGCAGAAATACCTTCCATCATCCTTTATTATGCAGAGAAAGAAACTCTAAAAAACCATCACTTGGAATACAGAGAAATTATGTTATAAGGATCAAATTGGGCAAGTTTCTCTTTGATCATACCATCTGAAGTGGCCCAAAAAAAGAGGATGAGTCATCCAGCCTCTCAGATGCAAAGCTTCCACATTTATGACAAGAAAATTGTTTCAAGTGTCTTAGTCCTAGAGATGGCCACTCAATTTTAATAAGTACTAACGAGTGCCACATGGCCTAATGCTATTAAAACCCTGCTTTGGGTGCTCAAGGTATTTCCACCTCACAGAAATGGAAAACTGCTTCCAATTTGATCCTTATACCAGGACACTGATCATTTCAAGCACAATGGTAAGGGGGGAGAGGCAAAGAAAGCAGAACCAAGTACTAACAGGAAATAGTTTTTTGAAGGTAAATTTTGCCAACAAAGATCATAGAAACAATAAAACCAATTATTTTTCTCTGAAAGCTGCCTTGATGCATTCATACTTGTAGAAGGGATATAGCACATTGTCCCAGAAGCTCTTCTAACAAAAGTATTTTGCATTGCATTAGTGTCCCTTACTGTCACTAGCAGCTGGCATCTCAGTCTCTAAAACATTAAAATTTCCTATTTTTCTTCTCATGGAATGGAACAACACAAACCACAGAGACCACTGAAAAATGTAATCTCTAAGGCACAAAAAACACAAGTATTTTTTTAAGCCTAGAGGAATATATCTAGTAATTCAGAACTGACTTCAGATGTCAGACCAGCAGCTGATTTTATTATTAAGCACCTCTAGGAGCTTTCAAACACCTGCTTAGAGTTTCACCAGTTGGGCAAGCTGGCACTAGTGGTGGCTGAGTTGAACTAGAGCTCCCCTGATGCAGAAATAATTGGGAACATAGACTCTGCATTCAAAACATATCCTCTGCAACCATCACTAAACTGAACCAAAAAAAAAAGGGATATTAGTTATATCAAAAAATTAGGAAAATAACTCAAAACTTGGAAAGCAAAGATCTCACTCATCAGATAAGCCAAAAAGACCTCAGAGCTAAAATGCCTGGATAAAATTAGTGCCAAACAGCATTTAAGCCTTTTTGCAGAGGTCTGTCCACTGACAGTCCGAAGATTATTTAACCTGACTTGCCCTTTTGAACTGTCCCAGTCTCTGTCTAAGCCGGACGAGCAGCTGAATTTTAGAGTGCTTTGACTGCTACAGTTTAAAAACCTTGTGCCTCTGCAAAATATTAACTGAGCAAATGAATATCTGATTAGATAAGTGTATATTTTGAACTTGTTTCTGGACACTGACATTGGTTTTCATTCTTTTCTAAAAAAAAAAGACAAACTAAACTAATGCAAATACTCTGGTGGGATTTTTTTTGTCTCTGCTCATGTATATGATTTTAGAGCTTAGCTAAGCTGATTACAGGGAAAAAAAAAAAGCTTAAAAGCTTTTTTTTTCCCCTCCCTCCAACTCAAATTGGATTTAGCAACTGACCACAGAACCAGCTGATTCAAGCCATGAAGGAAAAAACTGTTTTTCTTTGTAGGGTTAGTTTCTTTCTCTTCTAGCCCAAAAAATCCTATTCTCCACATTATCTCAGCTGCTTGATCAATGCCAGAGCTGGCAGAAGTGGACCAAGTTTCTCTGCGACACTTTGCTGGTTTGCACGAAATCAACAGGAAACGACACTTCTCTTTGAGGGGAGGAAAAAACAGCCTGGTGACATTGAGAGGTGTCAGCAATGGGTGACCTTTCGTGGACACTTGTGTAGCTCTGGCAGACTAAGCTTGAACTTCAATGGCACCATATTCCTCCTGCCAATGGCAACACACACCACTCAAAACCCAGCACGAAGTCACACAATGAAACTTTATCCCTCAACCTGAAGTTTGGAAGACAACCACTGGAGTCATAAATATCAACACCAAATATAACCAGTCAGTACAAGATCAAGCATTGCATCACACCTTCATCAGCTGAAGACAAAAAAGCCAGCCCTGCTGATCATCTCACAAAACTGAGCATTACTGCCAGGCAGCCAGTTTGGGTGACTCTCACCCAGATTCAAGGTAGAATTTTGCCTCCTGTTTTCGGAGTCCTAACTGTCATCTAGACCAAGCACATTACAATAGTTTGAGAAACACATCACAGGAATTAAAGTTTAAGCAAGTTAATTCAATTATCCATAACTGAGGTGGGCTTGTTTCTATACCAGACAATTGAATGTGACCTGGCTTAAGGCTATAACAGCAATTTGAAGAAATCTTACACACAACCTATTATGTCCAGGTTAAAAACAGTCCTGATGCCAAATGCAGGCTAATCCCTCAGTGGATCTACAGGCTGCCAGTCTGCAAGTCTCTGCAGAAACATTACAGATAATTACTTTTTTTAAAAAGACTCCTCTAAAAACATAGAGCAAGCTTTTAGATTTGTCTTTGTTCAGATTTACACCTCACTGTAAATTTTGAACTGTAAGACAGACTACTGAATTCTTATCTTTCTAGCATCTCTGCGGTTGCTTTAAGCACACAATTCAAGCACTGTGAAGAGATAAAAATGTATTATCTATTTAACCTGATTATGCTCCTAACTCATTTCTGGTTTGTAAGACAGTAACTACATGAAAGGTGCTTCCAGTTTTAAGAAGCTTTAAATTGAAATGATCAGCCACACCTTTCCTTTAGCTTTCTAAGAAGCAGTAACAAGAATTGCTGCAGAAGTCTCTGAACTACAACTTCAAATATTTCATGTCACATTTTCTCAGAGCAACTGGGAAGATCTGCTTGGTGTGTATTTTTAAAGGTTTTAAAGTTTCAAATATACTGAACTGCTTTTAAATAACACACTGTTCCGTTGTGCTAAGCACTATGCAAAGTTACAGGAGCAAACTATGCCATGTATTAAAGATAATTAGACAACTAATAAGCTTTGCTATGCAACAAAGTATATATGGCAAGCTACCAACAACACTACCTTTAAACTTTAATGCTAAGGTTTACCACTAGTTACATAACTGCACAATGCTTGAGCATTATTTAGTATAAAATATTAAATCTTCATTATGTCAGTGCTCTTTGTACATGTTCTTTCTATACAAATTTGGAAGAAATATTATATAGGTTATTTCTTCCTTCCCTTTCCTTACCTTTTAATATTATCAGAGAATCGTTAAATTCAAGAACCTTCAACTAGATGCAAAAACAGCAAAAAGATTTCCATTTCATCAAAAACACTGGTTCCACAAGTGAGGTGCAAAAGAATGACTTCACATTGCAGAAAAATTACAACAGATAAGTGCTTTGCAAACAGAAGGATTTTTGGTTTTGATTTTTATTATTATTAACATAGTTCTGAGGGATCATAGACCTGATCCCTTTTTAATATCTTCCTTTTCTTCTACTTGAGAGAAATTTTCATTCAATTTCAGTACAATATCCTGATGGTATGGCAACAGTGCAGTTAAACCTGCACAGTGATTTCATTACTTATTTTTCTTGCATTGTACAAAATAGAGACTTCAGTGTACTCAGCATAGAGAGGGCAGGCACCCACCCACATGAAGGCAGGTTAGCAGAATATCTGTATTGTCTTGTGCTGATTTTATTACATTTTTACTATACTGTTGCTCTGATACATCACAGTAGAAAAGGTCACATTTTTAGTTAAGCTAGCCCTTCTTCACTCAGAACATCATTATATTGAGATCCAATAGTGTTTCTAAGTCTTAAGAAGTTTCTGAGTACACGCTACCTGGCAATTAATACCATTCTATTAACTGACAGAATGGCCACAGCAACAGCAGTGCACCCTTCCAGCCCATCAGTTAAAGCAGCTTCAAAGTACTAGAAAAAAAGTGCAAGAGTAAAGATCTGTCTCAAAATTCTTGTACTATTACACAACACAAGCTTGTTCCATTAGGTTTTAACACTGCACATCTTCCTTGCATCTAAGTATTCATTTACTTTTCCTGCTTTTGTTGCAGGCTCCCATATTTAAATGCCTTTAAAAAAGAGAGAAGAGTGCTGTCTAATGAAAGCTGCATGCCTGTAAGTGGGCTGTGTAGCCAACTTAAAAGCTGTGACTGAACAATAACTTGGTTTAGTTCAATCTGCCATCCTTTCTCCAAACTGGAATCTTGTGCATCATAGGAAACTCATCCAATCACTGTTATAATAAGCTAAGTAGGAATATTCATATCAGTAAAAAATTATTTTCTATTCTGTAAAGTATTAATGTCACCAATTGTACCCGTAGTGATGAAAGTCCAAAATTCCATCTTTAGACATCAAGTAAGAACTCCGGGAAAAGCAAAAACAAGATTCAACACTCGCAATGTTAGAATATAAAACTGAGCTAAATATTCTGAACAGCATGATTATTCACAGCCTCAATTTACTCCCACTGGTCAAATACTCAGCAGACCAGCTGCCTTTCAAAGCCTGACAAGATTTTGGCAGCACTCCTTCCCAGTCATGCAGAAGACAGGGTGTTGGCATTTACAGCCTAACTATTTTAGTGAGGGATGAAGTTTTCATAGCTGTCAGGGAATTTATATCAATTTTTATTAAAAATAACATGAAAAATGCAAGAGAACCTAGAGGCTAGGAAGTTTTATGTACAATAGCTTCTTTAGAGTTGAAAAATCTTAAAACTTTTTAATGTGGGAAGATTATTATACAGGCCGACTGCAACTGCTGCTGCTCTAAGTATTACATGGTTGCAGCTGAGAAGTTTTCCCCTACAAAACCATTTACATAGCTCCTTTCTACTCATCTAGTGCTGTGTTAGCTTTTACTCTCCTTGTAAGACAGATCTAGACTACAGGACAACAAATGAATACTCACTTGTGTTAATATACTGCCACCACAGTGGAGGTTTTATAGTCTGAAGGCAAATGATTGTGAAAATGTAACATAAGCAATGAGTTATGGGCATATGGCGTGGCAAATCTGAAACAAATTGAAGTGGTACCTTATATTCCTTCTACATGATTTAGTTATTATTTTCAGCACTTTGGTTAGCTAAACACTAGCCTAAATATTATAAACTGAATGGAATGTTGAGATGATATAAACCAACATATCAAGTCGAATTGTATCATCTACAGGAATAATCTGCAATTAAAAGCTCAGTCCCTCATTCCATTTTCAGTTTATAAAAGCAACAACAACCTTAACACAAGCCACTTCCTAGAGTTTAATGACTGACTAGGATTCTGATCCAAGACATCCCTTGGACAGCATTGTTAGGCCAGTCATTAAACTCCTTAAAGTGCAGCCACTGGATTCTTGTTGCTTAGTTAGTAAACCTAGATAGTGCCCAGGCCATGTGTTCTTTACAAGTCTCCACCACCTTATGGGCAAGGTACTTTTAGCCCTGTCCCTCTTACCATGGTTTCCGACCTGTCAACGTGAGCAAAACATCCTGGAAAAAACTTGCTATAACGGCCTCTGCACGCCAATAGCGATACAAGAGGGGGTTGGAGGTGGGGTTAAAGGCAGGTACTCTTGATACATTCTCTAATGGATTTATATTTAAATACTTAATACCCCAGTATTCTGTAGGAAAAAATAAGGATCAACACATCTTTAGTATTTATTATCCAAGAACAAACATCACTTGTTCTATATCTTTTAATTCTCTTTATCTTGACTACTCAAAACCCCAAACTATCCAACAAAAAACATTCTCATTTTTGATAGGAAGTTCAAAGTCATTTTGAATTTGAGGACCTGTTCTCAGGAAAAAAAGGTTGAGTTTTAGTCACAAAACACTCAGGGGAAAAAAAAACAACCCAAAAAATTAAAACCAATATACATCACAGTGTAAGCATAGCTTTGCTTAAAAGTCAGAGGAACAAACAAGGCAGAGCCAGTCACCATTACCTGGGGCTTCTTCCAGTAATCCTGAGGTAGGTATCATACAGGAATGCTGGGGCCTTATGGCTTACAGCAATCCAGTAATGATATAAAAGGTGATTGGAAGTTAAATTTACATTGGGCCGCCTGAAGGCCTGTTCGAGAGGATTCCTCTTGAAAGTGGAAATTACATGGTATTCTGAGAAAGAAAAGTTGCAAACAGCTTCGATAATCACCATGTAAAATGTAATGCTTTTCAAAGTACATTACAGGGTACAGCATCAACAGCAGTGTCTTATTTAAATAACCACCCTAAATCTTCTACAATGCACAGAAACTAAAACACTTCTAAGCTTTTAACTTAAAATACTGTTGAACTGGTTCTTACTATAATCAAGAGGTGGTTTATGCCTTCATCTTCAGTATCATATTTTATTGCAGCTTCTCTCTTTCTGTTCCTGTTCCCTACCTTAGAAGTTGGTGGTTTCAAACAGTGACAGCAATTTCAGTTTATAAAGCATGTAAAGCTATTTAAATAGTCATCTATATTTCATGAAGAGGGTTATTCTGATTGCTTGTGTGAAGAATTTTAAAACAGACTGAGGACTCTGCAGTCATTTGGAGTGATTTTAAATGACATTTTCAACCAATTTATCCAAATTCAGGCATTATAAAAAACCACTTAGGGTGGGACTCTGAGAAATTCTTGATAACACCTGTAAATTCAGGACCTTTTTAATCTTCTCTTATAGATTAATCTTCTCCTTTTAATCTTCTCTTAGAACTTCATGCTGTTTATAGACACCACTTAAATACTCTGATTCAAATTGGATATAAGTGAAGTTAGCAAATTTCCAAGTTTAATTGAAGCAATAATGTTTGCAACTACAGATCCACGTAAAATGGGAAAAGCAAGTAAAATAGATTTAAGTATTGATGTTAACTGAAAGAAAATAAATAATCTGAGCTTCAGAACTCAATTTCTAAAAAACCTGGAAACTAATAAATGGTTTTACTATGCCAAACAGCTTGTATTGTTCTTTATAACATAAGCTATTACAAAGCTGTTGGCCTGTGGGTTACATCCTAGTCAGGATATCTTAGAGCTGAAAACAGGTAGTCATATTTCCTTAAAGGCTATTCTTCCCAGTACATGAATTGTTGAAGTGTCATGCAACAATCTGAATATTAAAAAAGCCACCTCAACCAACAATCAAGCCAAACACAAAGAACTACACAAGGGCAAAACTATTACTAGACCTCTCAATTATGCAGATGTACAAAACATTTAATTGTGGGCTGCTTATTCATATTTTTTTTTCACATGTATTTATTGATGTTGGCACTACACCCAGCATCACTACTGCTCACCTGATCAACACTTCTCTGCACACACTGGATTAGGTCACGGCAGGAGCAAACAAAAAAACCAGATCTCCCACAGTTTAAGTTATAATGGAATAAAAGTAACCAAAAAAAAATACCAATAAGCACTAAACTAAAGAGAGGTAGTGCTGCAGGGGAGAATTAACAGTGGAAGCTAATGAGAAAGCACATTTCACTGCAAAATTGAGAGGTATAGCTAAAATACCAGTTTCAAAAATAAAAATGCATTATGGTTTACTGATTATAACCTTTGACTTTTTTTTAATTAAGGCTAATGAGAAAAAAAGAAACATGGCATACCAACTTCACTCCAGTGGAAAGGATTGGTGCCACCTGTTGTACAGTTATACACCATGACTTTTCTTGGTCTGGAGGAAAAAAAAGATAAAGGAGCAAGTTAGAAGAAAAACACAGACAACAGAAGAGATGCCCAAAGTTATCCTTTCCCTCAACAGCATCATTTATATAAAGGAGAAAGCATCAGTTTCATGGTTGATTTTTTGCTTTAGCAGCTTTCAGTATTTTTCTCCTTTAATTATCATATTTCTTTTATTTCAGAGAAGGCATCACCTACACTACTGCAGGTTGTATTGATTACAAACAAGACCCAGGAAAGAATTTTCAGACATAGCTTCATAATATCAGTAGGTGATGTCTTCCTCTGGCATAAGCAAGTTACATTTTGAGAGACTAATGCTGTCAGAACCTTAGATTCCTTTGTCTTGAGGGAACAGCAGGACACCGATGAGGACTGCAATACAAGACTGGCTTATTAAATACAGCATATAATTTCCAAATATTCAATACTCTCTTCTGTCACCATTTATACCTATTAATTGCAGAATACCAGGCTGCAGCAAGTGTCGTATTGACAACAACATCTATTGGGACAAGATCTGCTAATGCGTCGTTGGAAGCTCTCATTGTTCGAAGAATTCCTTTTCCTGCCTTGAAGAACAAAACAACAACAAAGAGAGACAGAAGATTCAGCAGTAAAACATATGAAGCTTTTCTGAGTTCCAAAAGGAGGGGGGGAAATTAAGTATATTCATTACTTACAGCAATGAAGATACCACTAGGTCCATTGAAGTTATCAATCCAGCCCTATGAGGAAGGGGGAGAGGGAAAGGATTTGGTTACAGTATATTGAAGTCAGCAGCTTCAAGCGAAAATTTGAGCAGTTTCTACATGTGTAAGGGGTAGAGGAAAAGGAGACCAAAGAGAAGAAAGATTTTTAATTCCATGTCACTAAATAAATTCCATAGCAAAATTTCCATAACAAGTTCTGGTGATGTAACAAGTTCCTATAACTCAGACAAGAGATCTATGTGTAGGACACCATGGTCCTTCAGAGAGAGATGCTTATTTATTTATTAGTGAATTAAATGCAATTGTCCAGAAAAATATGTTGATGTTCAAAGTATTCAAGTTTACCAGTATTTTTAGACTAGCAACTCAGGTGTTTTTCATTTTTCAACCAAAATACATTCTTGCTCAGCTCTGGTGACAGTATTTAGACACTATGTGCTGTTATCAGTCATCCAGAAACAACCAAGACACGACTTCATGGTCCAAGAGATTTTTCTCTATGAAGGTCACTGGATAGAGGCTCCCAGGGTGTCTACAACAAGATAGTCAGGTGACAACTCAGGGACTTACAGGAAAAGGCTCCTTCCAGCTGGCACCAATGATGGACGGCCTTACAATGGCAATGTTTAACTCTGCAGCTTCCTGCTGCACCACGGATTCAGCTAAGGCTTTCGTGTATGTGTAAGTATTAGGTCTTTTGCCTAACAGTTTAGGAGTAATCTCATTCACTAGGTCATCATCCATCCACCTAAAGAAACAAAACAAGAAGCAAGTGTAAATCACTGCATGCTGCTTCACTGGGGAGGTGGGGGCTGAAATGGTGACGTTAACAAGACTTTTTTTTTCATTTCAAGAAAAAGGGACACATACCTAAATGAAAACAAGTTTGTCAGAAAAAAACAAGAGGATTGGATGTTCAGTGTCCATCAAAAGAAGCATACTAGCATTTATTTTTTGCCCTGGTAATTCATTTATAACACTCCAGCTACAGAGCAAGCAGTACACTCATTTACAATAACCCAAATTCTGCCAACCAAGTTCTCAAAGATGGAGTGCAGACACAGCACATTAGTCTTTGGAACACGGGCTCACTGCATTATGATCTACAAAGTAATATCACTACAACGGAGCCCCAGCTGCATTACCAGCACCCCCTCCACCTTTGTGGTGGTGAGCAATCACATACCACCCCTGAAGCAAGCTGGTCACAATGTTTCTCCCTTTAAATTAGTTAAATCTTACAATTCCATCTTGCTTCCCAGTTCGTAGTAAAAACATAATAACCTTCAGTCATAGCACACAAGTAAGAAAGATGTGCCTCTGCAACTATTGCTACTTTGGTATTCTTCCCTGAAAAACAGGACTTGAATTTTATTTACCTTGGTCTGTTAGTCACAGAAATGGAAGTTATTGTTTTTCACCAATGTCGCGTAACAAAGTGGACACACATCGGATTCCTTTCGTGATATGAACAGGGTAGGAAGAGGGGTAGTGAAGGCTAGAGATCACCCTTTTATAATTTTGCAAAAGCCTCTCCTCAGGAGTTCTAAAGTACACACAGCTGCCCCAGCCCACAGCAAACAGTTTAAGTTACATTTGTCTCTTCACAAGTCAGATATTCAAAAATATTACTGTTTTGCAATCTCTCATTTTTAAGTGTATTTAAAGTCAATATTATAAAAAAAGGCTGGCTCAATGTGCATTCTAGGTGGTAGCTCATTTGGTTTTAATGTTAACACTCTTCCACCTAAAATAACAAGTTAAAGTAGGTATTCTACTTTTAAGTTAGTTTTTTTCAGTTTTATACTTCTCTTCCAAGAGGTGATATTTTGTAAAAAGGTAAGAAGGAAGAGACTGATGTAGAGTTACATTACACTTATCCCACATTGTCACCTGTTTCAGAGTTTGACAGCCACTAAGAAAGACCTCAGGACAGTTAATATACACAGAAAATAAAATACCAAATGAGTCATTTTCCCGACCCATAATGCCCAATTCAAAACTTAAAGCTACAGGAAACAGATTTTTAATGTCTGGGCTCTCAGGATACCTAACAGAACCACTTCTGCAATAAGTAATATCATCTGAACATCTCAGTCTCATCTTGCAATGACATCTAGGTGGATGTAGTAGAGGCAAGGCACCTTAGTTTTATCCTTTCCTTCACAATGCTGATACCAGCATGAGTTACCAGTATCTCCTGATTTAGCTGATCATGCAGATGAAAGACTGGCAGCTGAAAGAGGAGGCATCACAAGTAGATATAAGCATCTCTCTCCTTCAGTACCCTCCACACCCAGCTCAGCTTAAAGGAGCCATAAACTTTAACCCATCTCCCTTACAGAAATGGGGAGTGCCAGTTGTGCTGTCAGACCTATGGGACAGAGTAAGATAACTCTTCATCTTTACAACTCCTAACCATTGTTTAGTACTTCAACAGCAGGATGGAAAAGGATACAGATTACCCAAGTAAATTCATAAAACATAACACATACTCAAGGGAATCTATCAGTTTCTTGGGATCCACAGGAGGTGGGTACACGACTTCCTCAATCTGTTTCCGATTGCAATATGCATAGGCGGTGGAAACGTGCATGAACACCTCCAGATTCCTCATTTGCCGTGCCAAGGAGAGGAGCTGTTGTGTGGCAACCACATTTAACTGCACAGCATCTCTGTTGATTAAACAGAAATGTCATTAGTAGAAAGCAAGACAAAAACAAGCAAAAAAAAATCATTCCTAAATGTCTCAGGGCTGGGTATGTAAAGTATCCCTGAATTCTCCACCCTACCCCAAAAAAGCAGCATGGAAACTGCCCTAATTTTCTGCTCAAAATAATATACATCACAATGCTCAGGATAATTCTCCCTGTACCCTTTTTTTACCAACATCCTTTGATTTCCTCAATCTAAATCCCAATTGTACATTTTCCATAAAACATGAAGGAAATAATGCAACACAACACAAAGCTTCCATAAGATGCACCTCTGAACTTCCAAGTTCAAGTTGAGTTAGGTCAACAACCTGGAAGGTTTAGTGGCCCAGTGAGTTGGAGACTGGCATCTTTTTGTAGGATAGCAAAAGGCTCCATACAGGATGGAAGGAAGGGGAAGAAAACCCCTAACAAACCACCAAGAACCACACTTCTACTCCTGCCTCACTGCTGCTCATTACCATGTTGAAGGACACCACAGCAGAGCAGGTGTATCTTCTACAGTTCCCAGCAGATAACAGCTTGCTGACCAACTCCTATGATTATTTTATAGTTTAGACTTTCTCTCCAGCCTACAGATTGCTGTAGGCACCAGTTTCCTTGTACACAGTGTACTATCAAGTTTCAAGAGTACAGCTGAGCAACACTTCAAAGTCTTTGCAATAAAAGTGTTACATTAACAACAACAAAAATCTGCATCCCCTAAACAGTTACTAAGTTCCAGACTGCTTTATCTCACATTATTACTGAAATGGGGGACAGGAAAGGGGAGCATTATCCCAAAGCAATTAACATCAATGGTAGCTAATTAGTTTGCTACCTCTTTCAACAAGTCAATGGAGCTCATAATCCCAGCTGTGTGCACCACTTTTTCCACTTCTTGTTTTCATTTCTCTCTCTATGCATCTACTTCTCCCCACTTCTTCCAACACAAACCTCCATTATTAATAAGGGACTTTTAAAAGACAGGAAGAAAAGCTGAGCTGTATTTCATCTCCTGCTTTTTTTAAACAGGTAAGAGAGCAAGCACTAGAACCTCCCACACACAACTTCTTGCACAAAACTCTAGCCTCTGAAAATGTGCATTCCCTTTCTAACAAAGCAGGCCAAAGGAATAGTTTGCGCTGTCCTTTATACACCAGGAGAGAAAATAACATTACTAGGGAGCACAGTACAGGTAGCTACAGCTTATTTGTAGCCTTTCTACCCATATTTGCAACATTGGGCAGACACCTGATTCACCCCCTCCCTTTGAGCACCATTGGTTTACCAGACTAGGGTAAACAGAATTTTAGACTCACCTTAGTGTTTCATTGAATCTGACTGTAGCAGCACAATGAAATACAATATTAATGCATTCTATAAGTTCTTCCTTGATTGGTTTACTAAGATGCAGTTCAGGCTCTGTAAGTTCACTCACAACTACTATTATTTTTTCTTTGAAGTCTGGTTGTTCTTCTCTCAACCTGTCAAAGAGCTGTCAAAAATAACAGGACTATAAATTCAGTGAAGGTAAGATAAACATTTCACTTAAGTGAAGAAAAACCCCACAAATTCTTTGTCTATACCTCCTAACTTCTCAAGATCATCAAGAAGTTAGTACAGTGCATAAGTACATAGGAACATGTTACAGACTCCTCATGAAGTAAACTGTATTTTTTTCCTACATAAGGAAAGGGAACAGTCTACCCACTTCCCAAGCTTGATAATAGCTATTCAAATTCTTATAAAAGTCATGCTGGATTTTAGGTTCAGAAATCTTGCATTAAGATTTACAAATTTCCAGTGATTTAAGAAATGCTGTCTTCAAATTATTCTAGTCTTGGAGAATTTCCAGATTATTAAAAAAAAACCAAACCCCAAAAATGTTTCTCTGGCTAGTTAAAAGAAAAAAGGCATACCACACTAGAACATCTGAGTAAGTCTTATCAAACTTGTGTTCAATAATTCCCCCTGAAAAAAATCTCACCAAAA
Organism: Cyanoderma ruficeps; assembly: GCA_008694505.1. NCBI lineage: Eukaryota > Metazoa > Chordata > Aves > Passeriformes > Timaliidae > Cyanoderma > Cyanoderma ruficeps. The sequence continues at coordinate 1,185,469 of VZDJ01000246.1, forward strand.
CTATATTCCCTCAAGAATTCTCCTCATAAATAGCTGGGCTCTAACCAGGTGGCTTAACACACGGATCAAAATTCTTGCCTCATCTTATTTACACTCATTAGTATGCAAGTTTCCCTGAGTCACACAGTACTGTGGGAATAAAACACCTTTGAAAGCTGCACAAGAGCAGACCCTTCTTTACTCTCCAGGGTCTAATATCCTGCAACTGCTTCAACACCAGTCAATTGTATTGTATCAAAACCACAGAAGTACTTTCTTTCCCCCCTCCAAGCATGCAGTTATACCAAATACAAATAGTCAAAAGACATTTCCTTGCAGAATGATGTAAATTAATTTTAAACTATAAATTAAGTGACCTAAAGGTGCAGTTTCACAACACGTCAGGCAATGTAAGTTTATATTTCTACCACAGACTGGTCCTTCTCCTAGTTTCTTTATTTCTGTTGCTTCTCTGACACTGGCAAAAGCAAGAAGCTCCAGAGATGTGCGAGCAGCTGCAGGTGCAGCATTTTTTTTTTTTTTAGAGATATTTTTTCAGCCCAAACATGAGCTAATGCAGCTCATTGTGTGGCCACCTGAAGTAGGAGTGCTAATTCTACACTGAGAACATGGGATATCCCCACTTTTCGAGGCCTTGTCTGGACTTTGCAAACATGAAGCTTCACTTTACAAAGCTGCCAAGACAGCATTTAAAGCCTCTGCAACTCTTATGGGTACAGCAAACAGTTCTTACCTAAGGGCAGAAACTTTGTGTGACTTTAAAAAATAAGCCTGCTATGTTTTTGGTGGGAATGATAACACCTTCCTCCAGGGAGTTGAAGCAACTGCCTGTTACCCATATTTATGTGTGATATTGCATTATGACAGAAAAGCAATACCATGGATGAGCTCTTAAAAAGACGGTTTTTATTTTTCATATGTTCATCATGTTTGTTATACTCCTTTTCACATCCATAGTCATGCATTATTCCTACACACCTCTCACTAGCACTGACACCACTACTAAGGAGAATACCTAGACTGCATGCAATACATATGGCAAATCAGCAGAGAAATTAGATATCTGAAGTCCAAAGAAAGTAGAAACATCAACACTGTTTTGCTTTTTGTAGCTCAGTTTATTTCACATTTATTTTATTTAGTACCACATTCATCCATTTAGATTTCAAACTCTTTAAGAAACAGAACCTTCAAGCATCAGTAGAACACTTAATGAGTCCATCTAAATTGTGAAGAACTACTGGCAGTGCCCTTGCAACTGGACAGCTTAAGACAATAGATCTTATTAAAATTTTCAGAGACTTTTGGAAGAATCTTGACGACATCAAAGCCATTTAAACTATGGACTTTCAGTCTTCTCTAATCATTTGATGAAGACAGAACAAACACCTTGGCCCCATTCTACATCTCTGTGTAGATAAGCAATTCTATCCTTGCATGTTCCTGCCTCAAGCAGTAACTCTGCTTACTAGGACTTCTGCTGTGAACCTGCTCCACCAATAAGTGCTCACCAAGACTCCCATCACATCAGATTTTTTTTATCTCAATGGGAGCTGGTACAGACTACAAGCAGACTTTGATTCAAATTCAAAAGCCTTTTACAACAGGTTTCCTAAAAGCCACACTGAGCCTTACAGCTTACCAAAGTTTAAGTCAGTCCACACTAGTGCTATTTTTCTCTCTGCCCAAATACCCCCCACTTTTCTTTGGGTAATAGTGTATACAAAATGTGGATTGAGAAATTTTTCCTTTTTCATCTCAGAGCCCAGTCTGGAGATCTTTTCCTTGTTTCAGGGCAGTGACAAACTAAGGGTTTCATGTAGAGAGAATATGCAACTGAATTTTAATATAGAGCCCCACTGTAACTCATTCTATTGCGTTTTATGACATTGCACATGCCTGCAGGAAGATACTTTTGAAAAATGAGGTACAGTTTTGACTGGTTACAAAAAATATTTAACTAGGAAACAGCCATCTTTGTATCTGCTATAATCCCAGCTAGTCAGAGTCATAGAAATCCATTGCCTTACTTTAAACACCTTGCCCCTAAGAGCATCCATAGTTCCTTATTGATTCCCTTTTAGCACCTTCTAAGAAACACACTTTGTACAGACTACATTGCATCTCAGTGAAAAAATTAAACTGTTGATACCTGTGTTTCATAAGAGAAAGGCTTAGATAGAAATAAACAAACTCTGCTTTAGCGAAGTTCATGCTAGAAATCTCTCCTCATCCTGTTCATCCTTCCCATCATGAACAGGATACTCTCTAAGGAGAAAGATGGGCAACAGACATGGATCATTCTACCTATAGCACGAACAGCCAGCCTAGCTCACCAGAATATCAAGGTAGTGAGTCTTTTCAGGAGCAAAGTATTTGACCCAGCATGCACAGAAAATCATGTAGAGAGCCACTCTGATAATTCCACAGCACAGACCTTCAGTGCCTTTCTAGTTGTCACAGGCTGACCAACAGAAAACTGTAACAATCTGCTAAGCCAAACTTTCTGCTCCACTTACATTTTGAAGTTCCTATTGAGATGACACATTCTTATTTACTGCTAGATCCAGTAGCACATTCCAGAAAAAAACCCCAGAAGGCACAAGGTGAAAAAGTGACTTGCTTGAGATCTTAGAAAGGGTCTCAATCCACCTTGCAACTTCCAGCCCACTACCTGTTGTACTTGATTTCATATTCTCTTAATATGCTCTAACACAGGTTTTTACTTCTCATTTCTGCATTACAGCTGAGCATCCTCCTCCTGAATCAAATACAGGATAATTTTCAATTACTTGCTTTGCTAGAGACTAACAGCTTGAAGCAGCTATAGAAGCACTGCTAGGTCTTGTATTTTTGTATTTCTGTTGAAACAAAAATAAAAAATACATTTAACAATAACATTTTGCTTTAGACAAACTAAAGCTGTTCTCAAAATTAAATCTGAACATCATAATGAAGGACAAAAATGAACTTTGTGAGCATATGACACATACCTTGCAGCTGGTAATTTCTTCTATTCGTTCTTCAGGTGTCTGACTTGCTTTTTTTCTTACCAGCACATACACTGCTTTCACTTTAGGACAGGATCTCAGCAGCTTTTCCAAGAGCACTTTTCCCACAAAACCTGTAGCTCCTGTCAGGAGGATGCTTTTTCCTTCATAGTATTCAGGAATGGAAATCATTGTGACCTTTACAAAACATGAAAACAAAAAGTATGTTAGAGAACATACAGACTTCAGATTTGCAGAAGATTGAATAATTATATATCGATGTTTTTCCCGTATAACCAGTACCTGAAGCTGTCTTTTTTCACAACATTCTGAAAGACTCCCACCAGATCTTGTAAACTGCCCCTGCTAACAGAGCTTTAAGGACTGAGACACTCACTTAGCCAGGAAAATAGCTCAACTTCAGTCTATTTTTGCCTCTGTGTGCACGGTCCTTTACCACTCCAAGGGGCTGCTCCATGTAAACTACAGATTGTACCACTAAAACGTAATCAAAGTGGATTCTTCAAACCCACTTACGGAAGACAGGGAGCCAAGCATCCCAATTGCTGGCCCTGGAATTTTGACTGTACCAACAGAGCCAGAGCCCCCTATCACTGTTAGGATGGACCCTCCCTACCAACTAAACTAAACCAGAGAGAAGGTTGAGTCAGTTGTTTGGAATGGGATCTGATGGTTTTAGATCGATTACCAAAACCCCATACAGATCCACAGATAGGAGTTTTCCAACTTCTTCATCCATTAAGTCATTCGGGAGGAAAAAAAACCAAACAACAAAGTTGTTAGAATTCTCAACAAACTAAGATTTGAGTTAGCCACATATACACCTCCTAATAAAATGAGGGGTAAGGGAATATTACTCAAATTCAGCACAAAGCTAGAAAGTCTTTTAGGTTTTGCTTCAGTTAGTAAGTTAACCTTGAGAATCATGATTCTTTCCGCTCCCTTCATCAGGCTCTTGGAAATGATGTCATTCTTGCTACGAGAAACTGAAACTCTTTTTAAAGACAAATATGGTATATCTCACAATAAAGTGAGAACATGACCTTTAGGATCTCTAGGACTCAATCACAGTGCATCATCCAGAGCTGCCATTCTTTTAAGTCAGATGTAGCAACATCCTTACTTGTGACCCTTAACCAGCTTACTTTCACTAGATAAGAATGCAGCATTATGGATACACTTCCACCGCATTTTACCAAATCTTTCTCATTGGACTCATAGAAGTCCTGAGCTGATGTAGCGAATGTCTAATTCCAGTCCTCTACGGCAGTTCCACACAAACTGTTACAACCAAAACACTCCCAAAAGGGACCACAAAGTGTCACAGAATGTTCTGAGCTGGAAGGGACCCACAAGGATCATCCAGCTCTCAAGTGAATGGCCCATAAGGGGATTGACCCCACAACCTTGGTGTTATCAGCATCATGCTCTGATCAGCTGAGCTCATCTCAGGGATAGATTCCATAAAACCATGGTACTAAAAAAAACCCAACAAAATTGAGAATCTTTAAACACAGATGGAATGTTTCTTAGGCAAATAAGGCTTACAACACTGAATACCTTAACAGGGTGAGAACCCTTCTTCACCTGCCACTCCAGAATAAAGGTGCAACTTCTAAATACACTCAGTTCTTTCGAGACAGCAAGATACTGCAAGCAGGGATTTACCAGGGAATGCACAGAATGTATGTTAGGAGTGAACAGCTAATTTGTCCTTTTTGCCTGAAAAGTAAGTAAATATTTTTGGAACACCTATTTGTCAGGTACCCACCGTATCAAAGCAATTATGCTCTGTTCTTCACGTGCTCATATCTCAACAGTCTCTGAACTAGTGTCAAATGATTGCTTGCTAGAAATGAATTACTACCTGCACAAGTCTTGGTTTCACAAGTCTAGGTACCAAGTGCTATGTCAGATACTCCAAATCCTTATTTTGACTCCCTTCTTTGAGAAGTGAAGCATCTAACTGATAGCAGGATACAGCAGCAAGTTTAGAGCCCAACAGACACTGCTATTTCCACTCACCACAGTACAGCAACCAGAATTATTTCTTTGAAGGTCAAGAGAAAAAGCTATTTACATTAAGCCACTTTTACCACACAGTTAAGAGACTCTAATACAAATTTGAAAGCATAACTCCTTGCAATAAAGCATGGAGTACAAGACACAGGATGCTTATGAATCATTTTTCCCTGTTCAATTAAGATACAGACCTGTTGTCTTTACCATGGCTCAAAGTCACAATTAATGCTCTTCAGGTATGTCTTCCCCATAACTTTTGTTTACCTGGTCTTTGTCTACAGCATTCAATTCCATTTCCTCCTAAAAATCTGCATGATTGCTCGAACAAATAGGGCAGGATTTCAGTTCCCTCAAAGAGGGAGGCAAAAACTCATGCAATCATTACTGCAGCAATTTTATCACTAAGATTCAGTTTTGTCATGGTTCCTACATAACCCTCTTACTAATTTACCTAATTAGCCATAATTGCTATTTTTTTACACCTTGAGACTCTATGATAGTATGTAAAACTATCCATTCACCTGCCCTTCCTCAAAGAAAAGTTTAATCCTGCTTCTGACATGATGCCACAACCTCAGCCTGCAAACGTGCTCACGTGGGCAGTGTTTGGCTACGTCCACACAGGAACCTTGGACAACACCCATGTACAACAGTACATGGCTATGGTCCAACATCTGTCTCTGAAAGCTAAAGCAGTGAAAAGTTATGCTGCCAGTGAAAATACCTGTGTTGCTGTAGTCCAGCTTTTTAAGTGACTGGAAAATCTGACAATATTTAGGCTCATGTGATGTAAAGAATACTGGAACAAAATGGATCAAAGTTTTCTGCCTCAGTCACTTCTGATCATATTCCCCAGTGTAAGAGGCTGAAATCAGAATATGAGGCCTACAAAACATCAACATCCAGAGCTACGATAAACCATAATGATGAAATGGGTTCATCATTAAAATTAAAACCCAGGAACATCCACAAAACTCACATTCACACCTGGGAGGCAGCAACACTTATACGTTTGCAGGCTAATATTTTATAAATATATATATATGTATTTTTAAGGATTGAGAAATGTTTCCTTTGAGAAACTCTCCATCCCATTTCTCTTTACCCTATTGTCCAACAATCAGACTTTTGTAGATCTTATTCAGAGCAACTTTCCACACTGAGATTGTCTTCTACTTCCATTACTCTGGAATATTCCAGCTAGAAAACATAATTGGTGACTTCTTCAGAAGTACACATTGCTGTCAACATTACAGCAACAAACACAGGGATTGTGAGGGAACTGCCAAAAAGCACCAAATTGGATTTAAAGGGTAAAAACCACGTATGGAATCTAGGTGTGAACCATCAAAGCCTGAAAGAGCAGCCTATGCTTTGCTCTGTTAGAAAGGTTATCTGAAGCACAGGGAAAGGAAAGAATGTTCCCATTCTCCACCTACTTTTCCCTGCCTTCTTCAAGAATGCATCTCCCCATGCCACTTAGCATAGCTAGCAACTCCTCATCTCAAACTCAGAAGAGTCTTACCTCACAGGTATAATATATTACTTTTTTAAGTTCTTTGTGGCAGCAAATTACTGAAGAACCACGGAGTTGTTAGGGCTGGATCCGTTTTTAAATAAAACGGTCAAGAAATACACGTAGATCCTATCAGAAATTTAGTTTGGTCTCTAACACATAACAAGTTGGTGCAGGTGCAAAAAAAAAAAAATTACCTTGCAAGACACTACAGCAAAACCAAAGTTAATATTTTAAGGCTGTTGAGTGTCAGCAATCATTTTATCTATCTGTTTTAGAGTACATCTTGCATGTTTACAACAACTGTCAGCCAGCAATACATATTGTCACCAGTTATCCAATCATCTGTTAACAGCTACCTCTTCAAACACACACAGAGAACTCCTACCAAACACAAAATTGTCTAATGCACACTGTGGAATATCTAAAACCCCATATTATAGACTCTTTTTTGAGCTAATAAGCAATAACAGCCTAGAATAAAGAAATCTGACAGCTGAAAGGCTTACTAAGAGTTCTATAAAGAATTCTCACTGTAGAACAGAAATTATCAAAATTCCCACATTACCCATAGGTATAAACAGCCTTTGCCAGAGGAATCTCATGTGAAGCTGCTACACAACAACTGGTGCTGGGATCCTTCTGAATTCATGGTTCAGGGCTAAGCCCACGGTGACACTTCCTAGATATGCTTGTATAAAGGGTGCTGTCCTCTGATAAATCAAGAGTTCATAAGCACTTCAGGAAAAAAGAAGAAAAACCACCACCAAACCAACACTCCAGGATCCTAGCCAACATTCCCCATCTTGTAAAAAATTCTCATGTCCAAGGCTGAGCAAGTGCTATTATGGAACAAACAACAGCAGCTCTGTTTGCCTTCAGAGCTACTGCAGCAATATTTAACTCACAGCTTCAGAGGGCTCTGATTCTCAAAACAAGGACAATTCTGTTTTTAACAGGAAAATGATCAGTTCCCAGATTTGTCCAAACACAGATCAAGATGCTTAAAGAAGTGCCAGGAAAGCCAGCTGCAGTTCCACTGAATGTTTAAATGCTAAATCCAGCAACTAGAGAGTGTGCATGTGTGTCCTTGTTAGAGATTAAATGCTCTGTCTTCTAGTTTATCACTGACAAACATTAGGTCAACAGCAGGCTCCCTCCAAATTCAATCCTATAAAGATTATCGCTCACAGGAAATAGAAAATGTGCATTTCCCAACCTCTCAAACATCAGCAACAAGCCACAAAGTTCTGCAAAAAACACAGCCCAACAAATCAATTTCCCCCTTCCTTCTGATAGATTGAACCCAGCACTAGCAGGACTAAAAAGCAGGAAAAAGTGGTAGGAGCACTTTTTTTATGCATATTCAGAAGATGAAATTCATCCAGACATCAAATCTGAGTGCACCAAGTATGTTTAAACACCACACACACCCCCTAGACAAAAATCATTATGGAAGTCCCTCATATAGAGCGCCAATTGCCACATTGCAAGGACACATTCCAAGCCGAAAAAAAAAATACATCTCTGGGAACTGGAGAGATTGGAGAGACTCAGGCAACAAAGGAAGTAATATTTAACTCATCTAAATAAGGTTCCTGCCAGAAAGACAAGTCTGGGTCATGTCATATCATCATGTCTCATTTCACCTGTGCCTTGTTTCCACAAAAGGAAATCAGTGAATGCTATCAGCAGAATGCCCACATTTTCAAGCACCACAGGGGCCAACGACCTGCCCTATGTGGCCAATACCTAGCCAGCATATCTCCAAAGGATACAGTCTGTTTGTCTTTGTGGTCCAAGGTTATATCCATTGGGAAACCTTATCTGTGAAAGATACTGCTCTAAAAGATGAGTAGAGACTGTAAACTGCTTTGGGTGCAAGTTAACCTTAAAGCATACCTATTCCAAACTTCCCAATCACGTGAAAGACTTGGCATTCTTCCCTCAACTAGCAGAAAGACAGGCTGATCCATGTTTTAGATTTCACCAGCATTCTTATCTATCCTCAGCAAGTGCATTTTCTTTACCAGCTGTCAGCCAGGGACCAAGAAAATGTAACACACCTCCAGGAGCTGGAAAACACACTGGCAGCCTTGGAAGCTGATTAGAACAACTAAGGTTTGAAGAATTATCAAAATGGGCCCACTAATCCAACATCAGCTAACCAGTCTTTGACTTGGCCCTGGTAATATGCCAGACCTTAAGCATCTCACTACACACTGTGCACACAATTATGGGGACGGATTCAGGGTAATACTGTGTTCTCTACACATGACATACAACAAAACTAAACCAATCTGAAGTACCAGGCCCAAGTCAGAACTGCAGCATGGATAAATGCCACCAGAAGACCCAAAATTCTATGGCAAAGAATATGGCAAACTTGTGGCTGACACTCAGCGAATTAAGAGAACTTCTGAAAAATAACAAGGCATTTCAAACTAGCTGAAGATCTTCAGGACTGAAGACTATAAAGAAACTTCCCAACTACCAATGAAGAGATTTGTCCTCTTTAAATCAGTTATCTAACGAAACACAATACCAGTTCAAGTAACCAATCTAGTTAGGTCAAAGTTTACATAGCTAAGTGTATAGCTCTATGTACAAAAATAAAGCAGGCATGCTTTTCAAACAGTTCTCCTCACTATTCTTAACCACTGAAATATGCTAGATACTGAATGCTTGCCCTAGAGGGTGTGCTCCTCAAGCTACATTCCCCCTGGATATATTACTACCTCTGCCAGCACATGCATTCAAGGGAAGGAGCAGTACTAAACTGATTTAGGTGAAACTTAGCTAATACTGCATATGATCTATTTAACAGCACTACAGCACATTAATATCAAGATCCAGATGGATACCAGGCATGGAAGTTGTTCTGTTGCTTTCTTTTAGATGACAATGACAAAACCCAAGTACAGTAGTCACTCAACTGCTTTGGGAAGATGGTAAATTGGGACCAACTAACCCACAGCCACCCAATAACTTATCACCAGAATTCAGCCCAACTCACCAACTACTTCACTAGAGAAGACACCCTTGTGAAATAAGATACTCTGAAGTGAGGGCTGTGCTCACAATCATGGACTATTTAATCTCTTTTAATCCTTTAGTCTTATGGAGCAGAACCTGACTTCAGTGTGGGCCACCATTGAGTTGATTTCAGCAGAACTCTACCAGAGCTATTCAGTGCATGTGGTTACACAGATATTTCCCAAGCACATGTTCACACACGTTCCTTCAGCCAAAGTTTGGACTTTACTACAAATTTCCACTTACTTGTGCTTCTACTCAAAGGGATTCTGTACCAGATGACTTTGTAATTACTTCTTAAGTAAGTAATCTGTTCACAAAGTACATACTAGGGAAGTCCCTTGCTTTGCTGTAACTATGTTGCTTTAACAGAGAGTTCCTCCTCCGCAAATGAATGAAAATGAAGTAGAAGGTTTTTACTATGCCTTTATAATTAGGTTGTAAGTTGACGTTTTTTCTAAATTTTTGTTTACTGTTTGAGCTTAGTTATCAAGTGCACACTGAAGAAAAAAAAAGTATCTTTTGGTATAGTTAAACTCATTTCTCAAATTGCACAGAAGGCACAGATCAGGTCAGAAATTAATCTATTCCAGAAAAGCATATCCCACATAAGAACATTTACTGTACTCCATCTCCAGTTCACAAGAAAATATATTTAAAACACATGCAGGGAGATTTTAAACAAGTCCTAGGAAATGAAGAAGCAGATAGATTCAAGATTTGCTGAACAGAAGCTAAGCTCCAGATCATTTTATCTAATTTAATTAGAAATCTGCATTAGAAATCTCACTTGCACTTTTGGTTATGAAAGGATTACAAGATAAAGCCTCACTGTTTATCAGGGTAGTTGCATAAATAACAGCTCTTACTTTGCATAAATCATTGCTCTCAAGTTAACCCTGAACAGAACCTGTCTGAAGGACACATCTACAACACTAAGCTGAGCAGCACTCGCAGCCGACTCTCCATCACTCAGTTGTTATTCACTGCCTTAGGAAAAAAGGCATCACTTCAGCCTTCACATGAGCCTGCTGATACCTGGTCCTGGTTATCACTAGGGAAAGCTTTAGCAGCAGCAGGATTATTGCTCCACTTGCTACTGTGATGCTGTCATTTTGCTGGGAGGGGAAAGTCAAAAATCAAGTAAGTGGAAGGAGGTGGGGGAATCACGCAACATTCAAGTGCTCATCAGTTTATCAGGTTGCAGTGATAAGAGACTTTCAGGTTTTATTTTAAATTTCAGGGTTAATGCCTTAATCTTGATAATTAAAACTCAGATTTGCCTTTTTCATATTGATCAGACAAGACAAGGATAACTACCCAAAAACAGCACCTGCAATTATGTTCTCTTGAAACTTATTATTCACAAAGTAATTAAAACTGGAATACTTAATCAAGAACAAAAAGCCCAGCTCTTATTCTTCTCATGTCTTAAATTACACAGAAGGCTTGAATCACATTTTACAATAGACATTACACGATGAATTTGAAGTCCTAGGAATCAACACTTCCAGACTCCTTCCAAACTTGCCCAAATTTCTTAGGTAAAAATGGTATCTTCTCTTCTATTATGTTCCTGCAGGAATCCACAATGATTCCTTTGAAACCTAAAAATTACTCATTTATCCAACAACTGCTCTATCGAGTTGTGTTTGAAACAACCACTTTCTAAAGAAAAAAAAAAACACACTAGTTTACCCTTCCTTTCTTCCAATACATGTGGAACGAACTACTGCCAAAAAAATAAAAGCCCATTGCCACATTTTTCTTATCTTTAGAAGTGACTCAAAGCAAATTGTACCAAGAGACTGCCTACCTGTCTTCCAAACAGGATGTTGGCAGCCTCCCTCCTCCTGCTCAGAAGAGCTATTTACTCGGCAGGACGGCTGATACTGATCCTGTAGACGCCCGTGTAGACGCCAAGAGCTCCAATCTTAGCTCCTATTTATGCTAGTGGATGTCTTTGGATCTGTCAATTACGCCTCTTGCACAAGGAGCTTTACAAATTTACAAACATCTCGCTGAACAACGGCACAGAAAGGCGTGAGGTAGTGTGCCCACATCAACATCTGCTGAAAGCACAGCCCTTGCCACCACACCCAGGGGAGAAAGTGACAGGGTACATCCCTGAGGTCCCCACTGCTGGAGAAAGCTCAACAGAAGAACAGTGCTCACTACAAATCCTACACTGGAGACACTCAGAAGACAAAAAAATTGGGAATACCTAGTCTATTCAGAAAGACAGGATTTGTTACTACAGTTTGCAGCTTCCAAACTGTGCAAGTGTCAAGGCTACACAAAGCAGGGCTGGAAGACTTATTACTGCAAGGCTTGGAATCAGCAACAGGGAGAAACACCATGGATGTCCGTGGTGGTACTAACCATGCCCTGACACCAAATGTTTACATAATGCAAGTCCTCCACACAACATACCAAACTAGCCAAGCACAATTTTTGCTGATATTGGCTCCTTTTCAGAATTTTTAGCTTGCCACTCAGCAGCTCTGCTTCCTGCAGACAAGTATCAAGCAAACTACACTGAACTTCCTGAAACACTGAATATTTTATGACAAAAAACTAAACGTACACAATTTCTGGCTGAAGAAGCCAACCAAACCTGCAGTCGCTGCAACAATTCATGTCTTCAACAACATCCAGGACCTTCTCAGGCACTCACTTAATGCTTCCGAACGGCTGTATAACATTTTAGTTTGCTGTGCGTCCCCTTCCAAGCACTGGAAACAACAACCCTTGCGAGGAACTGGGAGCTCCTCCAAGAGCTAGAACTCAGAAACAGGAGGACGACAGAGAACCTTTCACTTTGCAGCAGCCAGAAGGAGATTCAGTTTGGCCTTTCAGGAGCTAAGAGAGGTGGTATGGATGGTTACAGTTTTGCTTCAATGTTAAACTTTATTGACAAGTATCAGCTGCTATAGATGACTAAGGTGTGGACAGGCTAGGTTATTCTGGAACTGTAAGAAGAAAAACATTTATTATGTCCAAAACCTAGAGGCACACTTATATTAAAACAACTCCTCCAATGTGCTTTCATTTTTAAAATTGTGTCTAGTAAAGCTTCGCTATACCTACAGTCCAGCAATAAAGACCAAGCACTTGCAGTAAAAAGTTAGAGATCTAGATTTGTGATTATTTTATAGTTTGGCACCAGGTAGAGGTAAAAAAAAAAACCCATAAAATTAATCTTTCCTATCCATCTCTAGGTTTTTGATGGGGAAATGGTTGAATTTTAAGGCATCTATATGTGAGTGGAGGGTGAAAAACGGAGTAGAGAAGTTGAAGGGTGAAGATGCTAGAAATCTACCCTATACCTAGTATATAATTTCCAAATTACTGAAGTAATGGTATCTCAGTTAAAAAGCAGAGTCATGACACATAAATTGGGGAAGTTGGAGATCAAGAAATTCTAGCCTGCTTCAGAAAAGATGCATGTAACAGAGAGCAAAACTCCTACACACTCCACTTCTTAATTATTACTGGAAGAGTTATTAAAATATTAAAAAAAAAGAAGTTTCAGTTGCTAAAGCCTTGAAGTAGGTTAAATTAAAGGTTTCTATTTTCATGGGATTCGAGCTGGTTTCGATTGCAAGCTCGCTATCCACCACCGTATCCCTGCAATCAGCCGCACTTTACACTTCACTCAGGACAGCCTTTTGGAGGACCCACGCGGCTCCTTTTCCACGAGGCCCGCGAGCCCCAGGGCAGGGCACGGGCGGAGGAAGAAGGGCTCTCCTGCTCCTGAAGGACCGCTCCCCGCGCACGAACCCGCGGGGCCGGGGCTGCGGGCACGGCCCATCCCGGCTCTCCCCACACCCGCTGGTTCCTCTGAGCGGCGGAGGAACGCGTGGCCTTCCCTGCGAGCCCGTTCCTCGCGCCGGCCGCCGCGGCAGGGGCTGTGCCCGCGGGGAGCCGCCGGGCGGACAGGGCCGGGGCGCCGCCGCCCGCCGCAGGCCCGCCCAGCGCCGAGGGGGATGGTGGTACCCAGGCCCGCGCCCCGCGGCGGGCGGAGCGGGGGCTTTCGGCCTCGCCCACGCCCCGCGCTTCGCTGAGCATCGACCGCGGCCGCCCCGCTCCGCCGACCCGGCCGCCACCACGACGCGCCCCGGAGCTCCCCGACGCCCTCCATCCCTCCCTCCCAGAAAGGCCGCGTCCCTCCCCCGTGGCCCCCTCCCGATGCGCGGGCGGGTCGGCGCGGCCGGGCGCGGGGTGCCGGTACCTGCTGCGGGCGACTCGGCCCGGCCCCGGCTCTGCCCGCCCGGCGCTCGCCGCCCCGAGGGTCCCGCACGGCAGCCCTGCACGGCCGCTCCTGTTGGCCGCTGCGCGCGCGCTCCCCGCACGCCCATTGGCCGCTCGCGCCGCCGCTCGCGGGACGAAGGCGGCGCGGATTGGCGGGCGCCCGGAGGCCCCGCCCACCCGGCACCCCGCGGTGGGCCGCGCGCTCCCCCTTCACACACACACGCACACACGCAGACACACAGGGACAGGGGCACAGTGAGACGCACACTGACATATACACACACTCTGATACACTCTGACACAC